>OZ022415.1:40497299-40987000 GCA_963989365.1 Rhimphoctona megacephalus | reverse complement strand
TGGGGATCTTGTTAATTAAGGGGGGAAAGTCATGTAAACATACGTTTTTTCAAGATTTTTTTATAAAGAAATGGAATAGTTTATTGAATTGACATAAAGCATATCTCAAAATATATGATGTAAGGTATATTGACAAATTTTTTTAGATTAAAATATTTCAAAATGGCGGCGCCACAGCTGCTGGAAGTCGGCACCGCAGATTTGCGCCGTGTAGCCTACAGGTCTCAAATCTCAACTAAAACCAAAAAATTAAATTTTAATGTCAAAATATATTAATATGCTTTGCATAATGAAGAGAAAAGAAATAATAAATTTAGGACCATTTTGAAAAAAAAAATCACTTATTTTGTATTTTTGTAAATGGTCCTCAATTTTTAATTCCCCCCCCCCCCCCCCCACTTATTTTCTCTCCGTCATGCAAAGCGTATTAATATATTTTAATAATGAACATTTAGTTTTTTTATTTTAGTTGAGATTTGAGACCTGTAGTCTGCACGGCGGAAATCTGAAGTGCCCACTTCCAGCAGCTGTGGCGCCGCCATTTTGAAATATTTTAGTCTAAAAGAATTTGTCAATATACCTTACATCGTATATTTAGAGATACGCTTTATGTTAATTCAATAAACTATTCCATTTCTTTATAAAAAATCTTGAAAAAACGTACGTTTACATGACTTTCCCCCGTTAAAACTAAAAGTTTTTTCATATTGACCATTCTGATAATACTTTATGCCATACTTAATAAAGTAGTTCCCAGATTTTGTTGAGAGAAAGTCGATGTTTTAAATAGTGACAGAATTAAGGAAAAACATTTTTTCTTTTGACCTTAGCGTGCAAATGAAATGCAACTTGTGTTATCTTTAAGTTGAAAATAAATAAAATGCAACGACAAAGAAAAAATAATTTTATTCCTGCAGAATATACTGGACGATTAATTATCAGAAATTTACTCGTTGCTATAATGAGAATTAGAGTAAAATATACATTATTATTCTTAGTTTCCTCGTATCTTCATCGCGACAGGTGACAGTGTATTTTTGGAGACTTCGTAATTTTCAAGCCAAAATTCAATTTTTGTCGGGCCACCATTCGTTTCATTGGAATTTTAAATATTTTATCATTCTTGTATTTTTATTATTATTTTTTCTTTTCTCTTAATAACTCGAAGGATAGGAGACTAAAAAGGATGTCGAGCCGGGCGAGTTAATTATTGGATATTGAGAAGTAAAGAAATCAGCATTGTATATTTATTTGAAGTGTTCCTTCTGGTGCCTTCTGGACTAAAAGTATATTATTATTCAATTGCGAGAAAACGCGCAAGGGAACTCGAATATTTCGAAGGATCGTTTTCAATATCGCTTAAGCAAGAGAAGTTCCCCGAATATCGATAGCCTCGAGCGTGCCTGTAATTTTCCATAAATTTTCCATTCAACAGAAACGTTCGGTCTTCTACATTTTCTCTCTCTTTCTTTCTCCCATTTTATTCTCACCCCCCCCCCCCCCCCCTCCCCATCCATCGTCCTCCATAGTTATGCTGTCGCAAAAAGGATATTACGGTGACGAGAATTTTTTTTTTACTGCTAAGTGAAAATATTATGAGAAAAAGTGCAAAAAAATGTAAGGGTTGAATTTTCACTAAAAGGTTATCATACTGGGTTTTTTTTCTCGATACTGAATGTTTTCAATTACTGGATCATTTCCGCGTAACCTCATTGCTTTACTTTATGCCTGTAATGAATAAATTTTGTCGTTGATTCTATCAAGTGAGGTTTTCTTACATTTGAATAAACTTCATAATTCTCGACTCATTTGAGGGATTAACAAAAATCTTTCCGCAATGCTTGAATTAAAAACTGAACAAACATTCTTATCAATTCGTCATAATTTTATTTTATATATTTCGATTACGAATTTTCGGTGACGTGCAAATGCTATTTCACTTAGAAAATGCATACAGGATTTTTTTCCCAATGATTATATTTCCTGCAGGAACAAACGAAGTCTCTATAGATTGTGCATTACACAGTAGATAATTGTAAGTGTACATAAAGGTCTTGAACTAAGACCCTCCAACAGCTTCAGTCTGATCGACGTATTGGCAGCGCTCCAGAAATAGTTAAGTGATTCCCCTTTTTTCCCAGAAACTCAGTAAATAATGTACCTACGAATAACAGTGAAACGTGCACTAAATATAAATCACATTAAGTAAACTCAAATTTTCTCTATTGATTTAGAAAGTTCAATTCTGACTGTCATGTTTTATCGGTGTAATTTAATTTTACTTTCAGCTAAAAGCAAAACTTTTCTCCAGTGAAATGTCAATTGTTAATCCACATGATTTCACTTACAGAAGATTGGAGTCCAGTCCAAAAAGTATGTATTCGGACATGAAGCTTTTTTGTTGTTGCCTCATTTAGAAAAGTTTCCTGTTGTGAACAATCTGCCTTCAGTGTTTCCAATGGCCTCTTTAAAACTATCGCACAGATTTCTGGGAAAATATAGAACTACGTAATTCCTGTGTACGGGCTTTGTTGTTTTAATCGTTTTTTTTTCTAATTTAGGGGTCTTTCTTAACCATTTTTTTGGCTGCTTATAAAAGTGCGACACTTTTGTCATGAGTGCGAGTTTGTCTAATCTATGTAATAAATTTGAAGGACGCTGCTTAACGCTTGTGCTCGGATTGAGTAAAAGATGCAGATGAAGACATGTATATAGAGCAAAGAGGAGAAACACAGAAAGAAAGAGAGAGCTAAATGAATAAGGAAGCATTTTCACACCTAATATCGCAGCAACCAGCTGCGATGAATTGGCGGAAAACCATTGGCGTAATTTTTCTCAATTTTAATACATTTGACCGTGATAAACGGTATTTCGCATGTGTACATGTCAGGTATTCGCCGTTTATAGATTTTTGCCCCATTTATTTTCAAGCGAAATCGAATACTCGCAAAATCATTTCGAGCACAATTTCCGCGAATTCTCGCGAGGAATTGGTTCAATTTTACCTGCTATAACAGATTTACCGGTTGCTGTAAATAACAAATGTTCCATGACGTGAAAGAGCTAAGCCTGCGTTGAACCTTTTCACTTGCGGTTTATAATTTATATCTGCGAGATTATATCTCTGTATGGGGGATTTGTCAAATCAATTGAAATGTACCAAAATCTGTAACAGCTTCGAATTGAGTGGATTCGCATGGGCATTCTCCTGTAAATGCTACAAGACATAAACAGTGAAAACTTTCATCACCTATTCTATTTTACTCAATTTTTTTCTGAAAAACAAATTTTCTAATTGGTTTGAAATGAAAGTGAATGATGTTGTTCCAGTGTTGGTGTATTTTCAATGATTTGAAGAAAGAAATATAAATTCATAAAAATAAATGTTTTATTTTATAATGTAATTCGTCCACATAAGTACATTCATGAAAATAAAAGTAAGTAATTACTACAATAAAATAGAACTATTTATTACTCAATCTTGACGACTCCTTTTTGGATCATATTTTTCAAAGAAATTTCGTTTTTGCATATATATATTTTAAAGTCTCCAAAAATTATAAGGATAAAAAATACAAAATTGCAGAATCGTGACAAAATCAATGGAAACGTTAACTCGATGTACCAGGTTAAAAAATTAACTATGGTTTTGTTTTTCAATATTCGAGTTGTTATACGCTTGGAATTATCTTTGTACACGGTCTGTCGGTAAAAATCGGATGTGTAGTATTTATGAATTATCGTGTTTTACGGGGATTATATACTGTGTAAACGCATGCATGTATCTATATACATATGTATTTGTGTATACTGTATGTATATATATGCATGGGTCACCGCGTCGATGATTTGTTATAGCCGATCGAGCGAAAATTGAGCGAATGTGAAAATGGACTCGGTGGCTCATTCAACCCCATTCGCTAGCCTCCCTCTTCGTATGCCATCTATCTACCTCATCATCTACAATTTTACCGACGACCTACAAGCAAATTTTTGTCGCTCATTTCCGCTCGCTCGGTTTTGTCATTAATTTCGCATTTCCCAACTAGTCCAAAACGTCACAGATGACTTTTGTTTCCATTATCACGTTATCTCAATAGCTTTTTTTTTATCGCACACCTCACCACCGCGAATAATATGAAATGATGAATTTGAAAAAATGTACTTCAAATCACGACGTTATTAAATATCACTTATAAATAAATTATTCAATTATTGTAAAAAATGATGAATAATGTATATGGAAAGAACAAGCAAAGTCCGGATTATGAACTTTCGGAAAGATTGATCCAATTTGATACTCAAAACTTTCCAATGTAACAAATTGGTGCAAACTAATCAAGAGACTCGGTAGCGGCTCGACGTCAAGTATTAAATAGAAAAAAAAATTTGAAAGATCTATTATACGTGAGAACTTGAAAAATTGAAACTGCAGAATATTACTGTTCGGAAAAATATCAAAAATAATGGAAATATCGTGAAAATTCAACTAAAAGTAAAAAAAAAATCAATTTTATACGATAAGATTTCGAAAAAAAGTTGAATGGCGATTTGCAGCTGATTTTTATTCCCCACTTTTCCTTATAGTGCTCATGCCATGCGAGCTTGCACGCGACTGAGTTTTGAAATAAAAGCGATAGACTGATCGCGTTTCCGATACTAATGGCTGACATCCACGGAAACGATCTCCCTTTCTCCCTCTTACTCTGTATAGAACATACTCGTAGATTAATACGCCTGCTATCGACCAAAGTTCACACGTTCTCATAATCACGAATTGGTATGTTCCGACACAGATCGTTGCTCGATGCTGAAAGAAAATGAGTAAGAGAGAGGAAGAGATATGAAAAAGAAAGGGAAATTAGAGTGAAAGAGCACAAAAGGTTTATACAGCTCACAGATGTTGAACTGCCATATACCGTTTCTTTAGTATTAGGGTTTAATTAGGTATGTAATTAAAACTTTTAGTTTTTAAAAGTGCGCCATTTTATAGAACATATCTATACGACAATATCGCTCAATAAACTCGATCATTTATTGACAATTAGCATTTCGCGTGTCAAAAAACCTGCATTCATATAAAATTATATACTGCAGTTTTACTTTTGAAAGACTTTTTTATTCGGAATTTTATGGAATAATGATTATTCCTCAAGTAGTTTATTTATTATTTCAATCGAGTTTAAGTACGAACAAATTGGATACTAAGGAATTCAAATGAAAGAATAATATAAAAATATATAAAATTTAAAAAAATAATATAAAATAAAATAATATAAAAAATAATATAAAATTAAACTGAAGGAAAATGAAGGATGCTGGTCCTTCGGAAATATCTATTCAATCCCTCGTTCGTCACAAACTTTGTGTTGTAAGATTTATAGGGTCGTATCGAATTGAGGATGCCTGTTTACTAAGGAACAAGCTTTATGAAAGAGAAACAAGAAGAAGAATAAATGTATAAGCAATGTGAAAGTTTCTAACTCACAAGGTTCCTAGTCAAGTTTATTCGATGAGGGAAGCAACAATCTAACTGAAATTCATCCGGAAAGCAGTACATTTTCTACTAGGGATAAGAGAGATCGAGTGAAGGCAAGAAACGTGAGACGCTTGTATTATCAGTTTTGGTCTTAGTTGCCATCGAGTTGTTTTTGAGTCTTGTTGGAAGGAAAGGTACGCTTAGTAAGGTGTGGCTATATGTATTGGAATTGCAAGAAGGGTGGAGCTCGGTCTAGAGTTTTATTCTTCACGTCCATCTCTTCTCCAACAACTTTAACCCTCTCTATTATTCTCTCTCTCTTTCTCTTGTTTTCTCTTACTTTCAAATTTTCCATCCTTTGCTCTCTCTCTCTCTCTCTCTCTCTCTCTCTCTCTCTCTCTGTCTCCCTCGCCCTCCCTCCCTCCCTCCCTCCCTCCCTCCCTCCCTCTCTCTCTCTCTCTCTCTCTCTCTCTCTTCTCCTTTCTTTTGCTACGTCTAGTCTTAGTGTCTTCAGGTTCTCGAAACTCAATCTTCTAACGTCAATCAACGTGTCCAGTCACGTGCTTCGTAAACGTTCAACTTCCTTCGTTACTCGATCTCACCTCCCACTCATCCATATATATCCGATCGGTGATAGCGGTACAACGTTCATACAGACCGGCCAAGTAGCCCGCGGGGTTTCAGTTATAAATAGCCGATGCTCGAGCATCCTACAGCGGAGCTTCACTATTGAACTGTTGCGCCTTCGTTTTCAACTAATCCATTCATAGTGACCATTGGTTTCGTTCTTGCTCATGAAATGAGAAAAATTTCTATTTAAAACGATTGATTTAAAAAGCTTATCTGATTTAATTTGAATATTTAAAAAAAAACAGAAATAATGAGCTTGTCTAAGCTGGATTTACACTATAAACGTAAAAAGTTATCCATTTAAAACGGCTGGTTTACAAAGATTACCCAATTTTATGAACTCACTGAAAACTAGATAAATAAATAAGTGCAGCTGCGGGAACGCATGTGGCAATGAATTTTCTAAGTTTTACAATATGACTTCTACGTAATGAAAAACATCGAATAAGGTCAATAGTAAAAGATCATAGCGCCATTTCCATTCCTAAAATAGAAATGTCGATAATAAATTTCGGTTGCCTCGATTTATTCTTTCAAAATGTTATTAAACTCGTTAGAGTGTATCGAATTTCAAAGCTATTTCAATACTACAAGATAGAACAAAAGCAGGTCACAAAAAATAGGTAAAGAACAGTTGCAACTCTTTGTTCGATTGACATGATTAATCGACCAAAAAAATATGTCCAAAGTCTCGAAAGAGCATGAATAATCGAACATTGAATACAAAAATGAAATGAAAACTTGATCACTATTGGTCGTTTCCCATCGAAGCGAAATGCATGAAAAAACCAAAGTGGCTAATTTATTGCATGCCTATCCGAAGAATAATACAATGTTTTTTTTTTACTTCTTTTCTCTAATTATGGCCTTCTATCGAATAAACAGAAGGAAATACGGAACGTTATGAATGTCACACCTGTTGACTGATTATTTCCTGTGAAAAATTAACCCGAGTTCGTCGCGCCTGTTTACTCTTTAAATAGTCGTCTCATCTATGACCTACGTTACGTATTTTCCTTATTGTTTTTTTTTTATTCAATAGCGTAAGGTGTTAAACTATCACACGTTTTTTTTCCAAGGTTTTTGTCTCATCTATCGAAATTGGAATATTCCACTTTCCAACTATTGTGTCCTATATATTGAAACTAGTTTAATATTGGAAACGTGATAGACTTCTTTTTCATCTTTATATTCTTTATGCATGATAGAGGTACCATTTTTAGTCACCATATCGATTACAGCCATTTTCAGTATTTTTCTTCTGCGTTCTCATCGCAAAACTTCGACAATGCTTATATAAAGCTTTCTAATTTTAGATTTTATCCCGAATCAATTTAAGGAGTTTCGGGACAAGTGGCAAAATGTTACCATTTACTTCAAATTTACACAATATATTGTTTAACACATACTGGATGTGCCGTCCAAATTTTAAATCGATCGTCTACACCGTTTTTGTGAAATTCAATATCAAAAAATACTTTTTAACATAGTGAGATGCCTACGGTCATTGGTGAACGACAGTTTTACGAATGGAATACTAAGAAAAAATGTTAAAATCTAATTGAAAAACTGCCAAACCACTAAGTATACTATTGCAATTCCAGTGTCCAAAAATTAAATAATTTGTCTACATGGTTTATTAATTATTCATTTATTCATCAACGAAAACGGTAAGTTTTCCCCCCATCGACCGAACGAACAGGCTTTTTTTGTTTGTTTTCGATGAAATATTGCTATGTAAAGTTGGCGCTTTGCTTGAAAACAATAGAATTGTACCGAAACTCCTTAACTTATAGTTTGGTACTTCAATGAGCCAACGAAAGGACTGAAAATAGCTATAAACGGTACGTAACAGGAATAAAAATAAATGAACCTTCGGCTTTTGCTCCTGATGACATTTGGTACGTCATGACCTCGAGTACCTTCGTTGATGTTCGTAATTCTTCTTCGTTGTTGGATAAGCAAAACAAGCACAAGTTGAAAATCCCAAGAAGCACTTCGAAGTTGTCTTACAATTACAATTAATTGAATTTTCAAAATTTATCGAGGCACATGTACCCACAAAGATACGCGTTTTCGAGACTTTGATATGTTTGTATTGGCGTCAGATAAGAGTCAACGAGCCACAAATGCTACGATGATTCAATCATGAGGTTGGTACTATGCTTCGCATGATTGTAAAATTTTGCGTTGTACAAACAAAGATATTACCAATGTATAACGAAGACATTGTAACGATGAAAATAAACAAAAATTCCGGATATTTGTGTACGTAGATTTGTCAAGGTAATAACAAAAGAGACTATGTTAGCTACGAGATTTTGCGTGCACCACGGTTAATCGGCGAAACGACACTGCTTCACGATTGTGGTAGATCGCCAATTTATTTAAAAAACCACGAACAAAGCATGCCGCACTCGTGAGGCGCGAGTTCGGCTCACGGATTCGTCGGTCCTCGTCGTTCGTTGTGTGCACAACCAACACGCAGCGATACACCGCGATTCTGACCACTTTATCACGCTCTTACGTGTTCACGTCTATGTTTGCCTGCATACGCGCGTGTGCATTAGTTTTCAAGGCTGCGAAATCGCGCGAGAACTTCCAAGCTATACTTGCCGGCAAGAATATAGGCTTTTTTTTGTCGTCAGTCAATTTTACTCCACCATCTCTACGATGAACAAATTATTAGCGAACTTGCTAATGCTTCGTAAGATTGTGAAACTATAGTAAGATCGTAAACTATAGAATTAGAAAGGTATTTTTTTCGTGAAATTCATAGTAAAAATAGCAGTGCTACACTTGAGTGTGGAGACAAGTTGGCAAATTGTATTTATTTGTAAGCGGCTACAATTTTTCGAGTACGACCTATGAATAATTGTTATAATTCACACAGAAAAATGTACGAAGCGTGAGCCGCTACGCGTTAACCCCTTGCATGGGAATTTCACCGTAAAAACATCAACACAGATGTTGAAATATTCATCACAGCTACGACACTTTTTTTCGGACATTTTTTACAGACTTAAAATAAGAAGCTGCACGGTCAAATTTCACTTCTACTACGTGATTTAGGAATTGATGTTTGCAAATTGGTTATCGAAATTTACTAGATACTCCGGAGAAATTTTCAATATTAAACAAGAAGTTTTAATTTTATTTAAAAAACAATTTGCGTTTTAGTCAATAATAATCTCAAAAATTGAAAGTTGTCCTCGTATTACTGTCACGGCTCGGTAATTTTTCTATTCTAATTCTCCCCGTGCATTCGTTGCGTCAGTGTAACAAAAATTAGTTACGGACATTTGACATGAATAGTTTTTATACAAGATCATTATTTTTGTTTTAATTACCTACCATTATGTGTAATTGCTTAATTAAATCAATCGCACAGTTATTTTTACGATTCTAAATTCCAATGCTACATTTTTCATTCTAAGAAATTGCATAATTTATCGCCTCTTCGTTATTAAGTATTGGCATCTTTTTATTAAGCATTTTTGTTTTAAGTAGTGGGAAAAAATTTAAAAACGAGTGATCTTGCAGAGTAGTCATTGATTCCAACCATTAATTAATTCGCTGAATTATGTTAATCTTTTATTCTGACCCGAGAATGATGAATAACGAATTAAAGACGCAGAGTGAAACGGCAGAGAAAAAAATTAGAGAAATATGAAAATAATATGCAGAAATGTAAACATGAATAATATAAAGACTTTAAGATTTTTCGTTAGGAAAATGCGGATTTAGTGATTAATTATTTTTTAATTCAATTAAACTGTATTTAGATGATTGAAAAAATTATCTTTCTCATATGCCAATGGAACTCTACTGCTTTTTGTCCCCTCTTGTCCTTTTGTTTTGTTCAAAAAAGAGATTTTTCTTCTTCCCATATATTTCTTTTATTTATCCTCCCTTCAGGAGAATTTCATTTTCCGGGTTTATCCCAAAACTTCCTCAAACTTACTAAGAAACAGAATCACGAGATCTTTCTTCTATAATCTTACCTGTCACGACAGTCTCGGTCGATCGATTCATCAGCTGATTGAAGACCATTGAAGACTATTAAAAAAATCTGATTGACCTGATAGCGCACACAATCTCGGTAGTTTTCCCACTGCGATGAATCACTCACATGCGACATTTGCTACGCTTTTAAACGCATTACTCGACTAGATCTATTTTCAGTTCACTTCCATCCCCTCTCCTTACTTTTTTAATTGCTCACCCTGGCGCGAAGTATAGTTAAAACTCTATTCTATCAATCTTGGGATCCGTATTCATATCGGACAGCATCATCCCATATTTTCAGATAATCAAGATGCCGATTCTTTTGTATTGACCTCCATTAATGTGTCCTGTTATATAAAGTTCATGAGTAACGCATGAAATTGCAGTTTTGTCACCTATTTTCCGCTATTCTGATTGATTCGCTATGACGTTTTACGTAGCTCGCGTCTCGTACTAAATTTCAAATCAAATTATGTCTCTGAAGTTATTCTTATTGCTCTAAAATGTCACAATGACAGTTGGTCCTTCAAAATATATATAATAACTTAAATTCGTTGTTGACAAGTCGTGGACAGGAAAGAACAATAGGGAAATATAATTATTCTCAATACATCTCGAAAAAAGGCCGATTTTATTAAAACTTCAGTAAATAAATAATAAGTAATATTTTTTTATGTATAAGTCATAATTTTTAATTCATTTTTACGGTTTTATTAATGATAAGATATATTTTATTATTAAAAACAACGTTAGGCAAGAAGTTAAGGAGTTTCGGGACAAGTGGCAAAATGTTACCATTTACTTCAAATTTACAAAGTATATTCTTTGATACATACTGGATGTGCCGTCCAAATTTTAATTCGATCGTCTACACCGTTTTTGTGAAATTAAATATTAAAAAAACACTTTTTAACATAGTGCGATGCCTACGGTCATTAGTGAACGATAGTTTTACGAATGGAATACTAAGAAAAAATGTTAAAATCTAATTGAAAAACTGCCAAACCAACAAGTATACTATTGCAATTCCGGTACCCAAAAATTAAATAATTCGTCTACATGGTTTATTAATTATTCACTTATTCATCAACGAAAACGGTAAGTTTTCCCCCCATCGATCGAACGAACAGGCTTTTTTGTTTGTTTTCGACGAAATATTGCTATGTGAAGTTGGCGCTTTGCTTGAAAATAATAGAATTGTACCGAAACTCCTTAACGCGCGCGATGCGCACATTCAAATCGCCTAGTATACAAAAAAAGTGGTACGTATTACTTTTGTTTCCTCAATACACATTAAGTAATTAGCAAGAAAAACTTCATTTACGTATTCGATTTGACTTTTTTAACAAATGCAGTTTCAGTACATTTACGAAAATTTGATGTGTGTTATATTGAATATAACATTGATATCACAGGCTCCGTGAATGAAGCCGTGCTTGTTTTTAAATTTGCCATCCATTTACGAAATCACAGTTATAAAAAAGCTACAAGTAATGATGATGTAACATACTCAGCTCAAAGATGTAACTGCTACGAAACATAACGCATATGGATAGTATTTGTAACAATATTAAAACGTAATGTTTTATTTTTTATCTAAATCTTTCATAACCAATGATATGAGAACAACAGCTCGTTGTTTTGCTGCATACATAAAAAAAGCTTAAGAATATTGAAAAAAAAAATTTCTTTGATTTTGAATTTCACTTTTCTTCATAGATAATTATATTTTATTATTTCTACTATATCATTACTCATGCAAATTTTTGAATACATAATAAAGAATTCCGCATGTATCAGGTAATTCCTGAGTTGTTTAAAAACGACTCGCGAAATTTACATCAGTTAAACTTCTTGGGTTGGTAAAAAATTACACTGCTTTTCACTGAACTGGAGACAATTTCTTCATTAAAAAAAATTATTTACAATAAAATTCACGATTCCGCAAAGTAATCTATTATTAATGCTGGACTACGCGTAATTACCTCTTATATTCACGATTGATTGATAATAAAAAATAGTGTTTCTCAATTTTCAATGAAAAATGGACTTTTAAAGTAGTTGGATAGCCAAAGCGTTTTTCTATAATTTGTTTTTAACCCGAGCAGATAAATTCAAAATACTACTATGTGATTGCTTGCAAAATTTTATAAAGATTCATTGTTCTTGGTTATACATATTTCCTATCGACGATTCCGCAGTTTTATGCGTTTTTATAAAAGGAGCAATTAATAATTTCACTTTTCTCGTGATAAATTTGAAACTTCTCCATTGACCGGAGAATGGACTTTTCAAGATGACTGTAATGAGACAACTAATTTAAAACGATTGGAAAATACGTTTACTATTGAAAATAATATTCTGTTTTTTGTAGAATAGGAAAACTTAAGCTCACCTAAATAACTTGAACTATACTATACTCCCTAGAAAAAATGTACAATCGGTCCAACATTGGCCAAGTCTGGCCCAACACTGGCCAAGTGTGGCCCAGTGTTGGCCAATATTGAGCCGATTGTACATTTTTTCTAGAGCTGATTTGTTATATCTACAAAATTAAAATATCATCTCTCTTACAATATATGCACTAATTGATTATCGGTTGACAACGAACGAGATTCGAATATCAAGGAACCCATAAAACGTCAGAAAAATTGATAAATTTACATAAAGCTTGTCGATTAAATTAAGTGGATCCCTCCTTTCGGTAGTACGAATTGAATCACGCAGTAAATCACTCCGGCGTGGACAGTTTTCGAGAAATCCTACGTAAGATGCATGCGTGAGGCAAGGAGTGGTTGCCAGAATGATAAGCCCGTTATCCGTCGCGTTAGCACGCTCGTTAATTTCTAATGAGCTCGGTCACGTGATTATACTCGGGGGTGTAGGTTACGGTGGCCTGAAGACGGAAGAGAGCGAAAATGAGAGCAAGGGAGATATGTGCATATATATAATATATATATCTCGACACGGAGGGATCAGAAGACGAAGAGAGAGAGAGAGAGAGAGAAGGAGGACGGTGTATTCTCAGGGCTGGGGTTTCCTGATCCTCATCTTGTACTCTCGCATGTGTTGTGTTTCCTACACGTACGGCTCCATACGGTATCTATACTGATATATGTGATATGCATATGTAGATATGTATACATGAAGGTTCGAGAGAGCTTATATTGTAAATGGGCTGCAGAATCACGCCCTTCGTGGTAGCGGTTTGGACCTACTGATGGTGACGTATAAAGCAGGATAGATCCTCTCTTTGCCTCACGCAGCATCAGGACATCAACCAAGAATCAAGCATCCAACGTAGAAGGAGATACGATTCGTGCATACGTATATATATTTCGTTATTTGTATGTATATTCATATATATTATACATACGTATGTACAGCACTGTACAAGTATATATACGTATGTTTGTATATATGTCTATATAGAATGATGGTATGGGAAGCAGAGAGCAGCTAGCCCAGGTTCCATATGACAGAGCTAACGGGAACACAGCATCAACAACACAGACTACTCCTCTCTAGTATCTCTCTCCACCGGCTCCCAATTTCCGCGGTGGTGATTACTCACGATCGCGTCACGTGCCGACGCCACCGGCTAAGAGCAGAAGAGGTCGGAGAGAGGGTTATGATCCTTGTTTGTAATAGGGATGAGAGTTGGAGAAGAAAAGGGAATAAGGATCGAGGAGAAAGGCAAATGACAAACCAGATACAGCGCGCGAATTCCCCCCAACCAGGAAACCACACTTGTCATATATATTTTTAGATCTATATACATATATACGTTTGTGTATATATATATATATATATATATATATATATATATATATATATATATATGCATCGTGCTCGTTAAGAATATTGAGAGGCGTCACGGAAATAGTGCGGGCTTCAGGCGGAAAAGCTGCAGGGAGCTTAATCATCCACTAACGAAGACGTATATATGCATACGTATTTAAACACAGGATAATTACAGAGATTGAGTAATTGGAGCTATTTTATTGTGGGCAATATGGATTAGGTGAAAACTGGAGTTTTTTTTCTCACAAATTGTCTGTTAGAATATTCCTCGATACTCGTGTGGGAATAGTAAATATTACTCGCCAGCGGTCGCGCTACTTACATACATACTAAACATTGGTCGGGTGATGGGAAATTTTCTCACTAACATAGTTTCAATTATTTTATTTGAAAAATAGAAAATTAGAAATAATCTCGTTACGGTAATTACGTCTTTTGAACATGCTTATTTCTTGGAAGTCATAAATTCAACGAGCGATAATTGATTCTGTAACAATAAAATAATCTAATTTTTTTATCGAACAGAAGAATAAATTTAAAGATAGAAAAAATTCCAAGTAATTATATCATTTGAAATATCCGAATAATTATCGTTTCAATAGAAATGTGAGAAAAAGAGCAAAGAGACGGATTAAGTGTGTTTGTACGGATTTATAAAATTATTCTTGATTTCATTCAATCAATCGCAGATGTGCTCAAATTTTGTTTACATAAATCAATCAAATTGTGTACATAAGCTCGTTTGGCTTATGACCAGGTATCGATGGTTTTTCAATGCATGGAAAATTCTTAATAGTTTTTCAGTAGACAACTTTACAACAGAAAAAATAAATCCCGAGTATCGCGCTTACGAGAAAGATATGAAATAGCAGTTGGTCTCCATGTACGAAAGAGGGAAATATGTTTAGAGCTTGCACGAAAGACGCTACTTATCCGCCTTTGCAATTCATCTTAATGATGATTGATATGAATTAGAAGGCTCCTTGCATAGGATAAGCAGGAAGATTTCTAGCTACATATAATGAGATACATGCAAGGGGCTTTCTTTGACAGCTCGTACTTAGGTAATGGGTTGATGAAAGTGTACAGCGCATCAGGATACAGCTTAATCCGTACCTCACACACCCAGCACTGTTACTCTACTACCTGTCCATCTTCTTACGGGCTTTGCAAATGTACATATAAATATATGCGTACACGTTACGAATAATTTTGAATTTAATACGACCACGAATTAGCCTTTAGTCTACGCAGAAGCCCACTAGAGGAAGATCTCTGAGATTGGCCACACTGAAGTACCTATGAAGTGCGTGACTTCATCGTGTGGAAGATGAACATGAACATCCGGTTGGGATTACATTACGAGGTTTTTGGATATAAATACATGAGAATCCTAGTTGAAACTATCGAGAAAACGTATTTCCACTTTGACGTTTTAACCAGACGAATGATAATTGATTTCGTTCATACACGATGAAAGATTTTTTTTTTCTCTTTAATGATTTTCCGACTCATCACCAATGAGAAATCGGAACAATCGAACGAGGAAAAAAACAGAATGCGAAGGAAAACGGGGCTAAAAAAATCTGGACAATGGGGGAAAAAACCAATCAAACCGAAGCGCCGCGGACAGATCGAGATTTCTCTCTTTCTCTCCCGGGAGCATTTTCCCCTCACGCTTCATTTTTCACATCTTCCATCCTCAAAAAAAAACGATTCGACCACGAAATACTCTGTGGTCGTGGGGAGAAAAAAAGAATATAAAAAAAAACACAGTGAACATGCAGTCAAGGTCGCATGTGTATGCTTTGCGGCATTCATTTTGTCGTTAGGTGTCCCGACGAGTCTGACTCTGTCCCTCCTGGCTTTGATGGTAGCGATGGTTGATCGATTTTTTCCACTCGTTAACTATACTCACTATTTTACTTTTTCTATCTCGCTTCATGTATTATTATATATTGAGGTAACGCTATTCGTATACTTTTTTTCATGTATATATATTCTTGTTCGAACATTTTAGCCTGAATCTAACAGAAAAAGCTCAGCGTGGCGTTCATGGATGATGCCCGTGTTTTGGTCACGGGGATGACCCGTATGTATTCGCTCTTTCGCTCTCGCACCAGCCATTGGTTCACATCGTTTTTTGTTTATTCATACGTTCGTTTACCATTTTCACGAGGGACGAAAACTTGTTCAAACGCGATGCCCGATTCAAATAAAAAAAAAAATCACTCGTTTTTTCATTTCTTTCATTTATCTTTTCATTTATCTCTTTCTCATTTAATCTCACTCACGTGTGAGACAACAGAAGCTTTCAAGCAACGGTCGACAAAAACAATGTAGTAAAATAATAAGAAACGGAGGATGAAAAAAACATCCTATCGAACGATCGGCATGTGTAATACATCCTAATGTTTCCAACGAAAGTGGAAACCAAATTGTTTTCACATTATTCGAAAAATACCATGAGGCAGAATTCGAGCCTGCAGATGTTTTGATTTTAATGAATAAGTATTTGGTCTCTATTTTTATTCGTATAATAATTTATAAAAGAAACATTTGATAGAGATTACAAATTTGAAAATATTATAATATTCTTGAATTCGAGGCTGTAAATAGAAGTTTTGTATTAGAACTAGTAATAAAGAGGTGTTTGCCATATATTGGGATAAAAGTTACGCCATGAAAACATTTATCAGTTAGTCATTTTTTATTTTTTACTTTTTTCGTTTACATAAGTTTTCATTGATAAATGTTCACCAAATGCGAGTTGATCATGCACCATTCGTTTCGTTATCAAAAATCGAATAAAATAGTGTATAATAAAAGCCTATTTTTCGCATATGTGGAACACTATATACTAAATAAACAATTGGGATAAATATTTATCCCAGTGTAAGGTTTGAGGACAAAAGAATTTATTGTAGGGTTCTAAGCTTAAGGAGTTTCGGTACAATTCTATTGTTTTCGAGCAAAGCGCCAACTTCACATAGCAATATTTCGTCGAAAACAAACAAAAAAGCCTGTTGTTCGGTCGATGGGGGGAAAACTTACCGTTTTCGTTGATGAATAAGTGAATAATTAATAAATCATGTAGACGAATTATTTAATTTTTGGGTACCGGAATTGCAATAGTATACTTGTTGGTTTGGCAGTTTTTCAATTAGATTTTAACATTTTTTCTTAGTATTCCATTCGTAAAACTGTCGTTCACTAATGACCGTAGGCAACGCACTATGTTAAAAAGTGTTTTTTTGATATTTAATTTCACAAAAACGGTGTAGACGATCGATTAAAAATTTGGACAGCACATCCAGTATGTGTCAAAGAATATACTGTGTATATTTGAAGTAAATGGTAACATTTTGCCACTTGTCCCGAAACTCCTTAATACTTGCTCGCAGAGAACTTCATGCAGTTTGTTTTCGAGCTTGTTCTGACATCGAACCACATGAAACTGTTAATTTTCTAGTTCGCCTTTTTTTCTAAGATTTCTAGAATTTAGAACAAATTTTGAGAAAAGATATTTTCATTAATGCATTGTACGACTAATAAAATTAACTTGTATGTATTTTTATTTATTGTTCCATATCGTCAATCATTATTATTTAGATTTATTTAGAAGGTGATGATTATTATTATTATTATTTGTATTTAGTTTGAGAAAAAAAAACACAAAAACGAAAGTTTTAAGAAGCAAAACTAGAAATATTACACAAGTGTAGGAATATTGTTACGCAGGGGAGTAACGCAAGGATGTACATCGAATGGATGTACATCGATGGGTACAACGAAATAGTAAATTTTACCTCACTCGTAGATTCACCTTTCTCTCTCTCTCTCTCTCTCTCTCTCTCTCTCTGTTTTTCTCCCACCCTTCTTTTATCTCGAACCATCTCTATAACTTAAATTAATTTTGTAACATGTATTTTCTGTTAGACATTTTCCGGTGTTGCTCGTCTATTAGTTATCACTTTCATGCTAAAAGCTCTTCAACGTTCAACTTTTACCATTTTCGGAGCAGGCCAAAACTATCGTCTACTTTTCGTTATGACTGTTATTTTACTTTATATAAATGAATAAATACAGTCACACTCGCTGCAGACTTGGTGAATTACCATCTCTCTTGTTGCACGTAACTCATTCTGTCGCACATAGACTAAACGAAATTTAAGAGTGTCCCCAGTGATATTTACGAACACCGGTTGAATCAGAATTTATTCGGTGTTTACCCAAGATTTTTCTTACTAGGTAGTGACGTCAATGCCATCAAGGTCTTTTAGTTGAGCTAGAGCATACAGCGATGATCAGAGATACAAGTGAATTTTCTTATATTCATAAAAGGTCGAGAATGCGACTGAGAAAAAGAGCAGATTTCACTCATAAGTGAATTTATTCGCACTTAATTGCTGATCTGATTCCTTCATTTCTTACTTCTCGGGACTTATACACCCCTATAACATAGTGATCTCCCATGCATGCTCAGAATATTCGCGTATGTTTACACAATACGTTCATATACACAAATAAACATTGGGACCTTCCTCGGAAAGAATATCAAGCAATATATTTGAAAGATTATGCGGGACATTGTTATCGATTGCTGAACTTAAACTCTGTTTATTTTTTCCCCGAAAGTTGTCGATTTTTCTCTTTTTTTTATTATTTTCCATAGTGCTACAGAAAATGAGTTTTTCGACGTTCGTCTTCTTCTTTTAAAACGAGCGATACTCACTCATAATTTTGACATAATTTTTCTCATTTTTGAAAGACCAAGTCATCCCATCAAAATATCGATTCTAAAAATGTATTTCGATATTTCTTTTCGATCCCAACATGACTATAATACAGTTTACGCAATTTTCTTGCTTGTCATAATGAGAATATTCGTTACCCAATTATTTTACTATTTTACTATTTTACTTATTTTACAACTATTTTATTATTTTACAACTATTTTAGTGCTGTCCGTTATAATATAAATTTCGCTGTGTTGAGTATCATTGAGAAAACATTTTGGATTTCGTCCGCAAAAATATTTGTAGAAAGCGACGATTGACTATTCACTTAGCAAAAAAATTATCTTTAATCAAAAAAAGTTGGTGATACTTGAAACTGTCGTTCATGAATGTGGCAGCTGACCCATAATATTTCTGCTACTGACTTTTCATTTATAGTGATAGTAGTGAGATTATAAACATCGTGGATGCGACAGCTGGACTGACGAATATTTTTTTTCGAATCAGCTTTGACTTTCCGTTAAAGGCACAGTCGTGAATTTTGGTGAGTAAATTATGGTGAGTTCGTGACTATGAGGGATACATTATGTGAATTAAGCAAAAAACTCGCCGAGTACTTCGGCCGAAATTTTTTTTTCAATCTAATTTCATTTGTTCGAAATTTTTTTTTCATACTAATTTTTTATTCTTGTTCTCATTGTGCAGAACAACTATATTTTCAATTACTTAAAAGATTTTTTTGAAGATTAATAGATTTCAATTTGATTATTAATGCTTTTGTAGTTTCCAATTTATTTAATGACTTCTTTTAAAGTTTAGACTTAATTTTTAGTCAAGTTTGAATTGGCATCTTTTCTGAAGTTATGATTTGATTGGTAAATTTTTATGAGGCTCCCTTATATTTTTTTGTGAGATTTGAAGTGAATGAAAGAATTTTTGCGAGGTTGGTCTTTTTGGGAGGAAATCTCTTTTATAATTTTTTGTGCTGGGCCGTATTAACACTACACTGACAAGGAAAGGTACTTTGGTGTCCCCCTCCGATTTTGATAATTTTTATATATGTTATAGTCCATCGAAAATTAAGAGACACGTAATTTTTTTTATCGGCTTAAAGTTATTTTTAAGGGGTGAAATCGACCCCCAAAGTTGAGCATGTTTTGCATCTGGTAGAGTGTTTCATATAGAAGCACTTAACCGATCGTAACGAAACCAATTGCAAAACGTTTTTCACGTCAAATAACCTGTATATAATGTTCAACTTCTTATGCACCCCTATTACATGGGGATGATTCACCCCCGAATATCCAGAATTCTTTTGTATAAAAAAAACTTGCAATCCGATTTCAATAAAACAAACGCCATTTTGCAGAGCAAAAAAAATAAAATTGACGTATTTTTGGGTTTTTCTCAGATTAAAAAAATTAAGGGGGTAAAACACCCTTAAAATGTCAAATTTCATTTTGAGCACTGTCCCCTTCCGATTTCAATATTTTTTTTATAAAATGTAGCTTATCGAAAAATAAGACCACCTATTATTTTTATTGGCTCAAAATTATTTTTAAGGCGTGAAATCAACCCCCAAAGTTGGGCATGTTTTGCATCTGGTAGAGTGTTTCATATAGAAGCACTCAACCGATCGTAACGAAACCAATTGCAAAACGTTTTTCACGTCAAATAACCTGTATATAATGTTCAACTTCTTATGCACCCTTACTTACTGCAGGGGGCTGAACCACCCCCTGACATTCATAATTTTTTGTATAAAAGAAAAATTGTCATTCGATTTCAATGGAAAAACCAACATTTTGAAAAGCAAAAAAAAATTATAGTGAATGTGTCTAGATTTTTCGAATAAAAAAAATTAAGGGGGTAAAACACCCCTAAAATCTCAAATGTCATTTTGCGCACTTAAATGATAAAATTCAATTCAATTGGTCTCATTATCATTGCGTATCGACTTATATGCTAAATAATATTTATTTCGCATGTACATCCGCTGCCCTTCTGACATGCTTCACGTTTATAAAGAAGTGTTGGTATCCGTTCTATTTATATAAGTTTCTATTTTGAACGATTTACGAAAATAAAAAAAAAACTCAAATATCAAAAGAGTCGCATCAGCAATTCACCGCCCAGAATGTAAACAAAGCTGGCTCATGCCTTGCCATATTCTTATTCATATCAAGAACCGCTATAGTGGCTCGACCCCAAGTATTCTTGAAAAAGCCAGTTCGCTCAGGCTAATGTTTGAGGTATATCCGAAAACCAAATAAAAATGCTGTTTTCGTGGTGATGTCAGATCAAACCGCCCACTCAAGATGAAAAAGGTAAAACTGACTTTATATTATTCCAGAAGTTAAGTTGCTGTTCGACTGTTGATCAGTCATTATCGTGTCCGCTATCGTGAATACCGTATTGTTATTAACATGTCCATCAATCCAATGAACGTAATAAGACTGTTGTTTCTTACATTCGAGGTAATGAACATTCCTGACAGTCCTGTTAACAATAATGAAGTGGAATTGAAAGAGAGTTTCGCGGAAATTCTGAAGGCCTCTATGGCAGAGTTCAATCAGTTAGAAATCGTCGAAGATACGACATTAGATTTTCAAGAACCGTTTAGAGATGTCATAGTAGAACCTGTCGAAGATAATGACATCGAATGGGGTCTTGGAGAATCTCCATTAAGCCCTGAAACGTGTACTGACGATGAAGAAGATTTGAGCTACGACTACAAACAAAGAGCTGTTGAGTACTGGAGAAGTGCAAAAACGAAACAAAATAGGAAAATAGAAACAGTCCAAAACCGATTTAAACTCGTTAAATCTGTGCGCCAATTAAGGCGCTGGGCTCAACAAATTAATAAAGGCGGAACTTACAAGGAAAAATTGTCGCGCATTTCTGAATATACAATCGATAATTTAAAAAGCGCCATAGAAGCAGGTCTCATTGTACACGATATCGATCTTCGGAGATGGGCATTACAAGCCCAAAAATTGATTGGGCATGAGAATTTGCGTTTCAGGGCTTCGCCAACATGGATAAAAAAGTTTAAAAAAGTTCATCGAATAACAAGTAGAAAAATAAATAAATTCGTGACAAGAAAGACTCTCGAATCAAAGGACATATTACAAAACGATGCTAATAAATTTGTCTCCGCAGTTCAATTGAAAATTGAGGAATATGGCTTGGAAAATATTTATAATTCTGATCAAAGTGGTTTCCAATTAGAAGTCCATTCAGGGCGAACGTTAACAGAAGAAGGTACAAAACAAGTAGAATGCCTTGTACAATCCGTTTCAGCGACAACCCATAGCTACACCATCCAGCCGACAATATCAGCAGCAGGAAAATTGTTGTCACCTCTTCTGATAATTTTAAAAGAGCCATCCGGGCGGTTGGGGCCAATCGTAGAACGAACCATTTTTCGACCTCCCAATGTTTTTATAAGTGTTTCAAAATCTGGCAAGGCTACATCAGGTACGTTGGTATGTAATATTCAAATATAAAAAATAGATGTGCTATTAATTTTTACATATTGATTTATAGAACATTTCAAAGTATGGCTTCAAGAAGTGTTCTTCCCAAATGTCGGTGAGAAAAGTGTGCTTTTAATAGACTCATGGAGTGGACATTGCCCTAGTGTTGTCACGGAAGTTACACCACATAACAAAGAAATTGTTACAATGATCATACCGAAAGGAACAACAGGGAATATCCAGCCACTTGATGTCTTCGGATTTAGAATTTGGAAAAATTATGTCAGACATTTTTCAGACAGTGTCATGTTACTTGATTATGATTTAAGTCTACATTTACGAAATAATATAATCAAGCTGCAATCTCTAGTACATAATCAATTATCATCTCCGAGGTACGAAAATTTATTTCGATATGCCTGGTTCAAAAGTGGGTACATAGAAGAACGACCTGAGCATTTCGAAAATCCCGTTGAATTCGCTTTTGGTATGTCATCTCAAACACAATGTGAAATTGAAGGCTGCACAAATGTGGCTGTAGTAAGATGTTCATGGTGTAAAAAGTCACTTTGTTTCAAACATTTCTTCGAAGAACATCATTACTGTTCAAAATATAATCATTAAGTTCAGGAATGATAATTGAAACGAAAATTTGAATTGGAATCTATTTTTACTACATGAAAGATTTTAGCGCCTATGTATAACCTATATATATATATTTGTGTACAGACCATGTGTATACAAAAATAAAAAATCGTGAAGCTCACGACCACCGAAGATGTAGGAGTACTCAATTTTTCATATAATTAAAAAGCCGATGTACATGCGAAATAAATATTATTTAGCATATAAGTCGATACGCAATGATAATGAGACCAATTGAATTGAATTTTATCATTTAAGTGCGTAAAATGAAATTTGAGATTTTAGGGGTGTTTTACCCGCTTAATTTTTTTTATTGGAAAAATCTAGACACATTCACTATAATTTTTTTTTGCTTTTCAAAATGTTGGTTTTTCCATTGAAATCGAATGACAATTTTTCTTTTATACAAAAAATTATGAATGTCAGGGGGTGGTTCACCCCCCTGCAGTAAGTAAGGGTGCATAAGAAGTTGAACATTATATACAGGTTATTTGACGTGAAAAACGTTTTGCAATTGGTTTCGTTACGATCGGTTGAGTGCTTCTATATGAAACACTCTACCAGATGCAAAACATGCCCAACTTTGGGGGTTGATTTCACGCCTTAAAAATAATTTTGAGCCAATAAAAATAATAGGTGGTCTTATTTTTCGATAAGCTACATTTTATAAAAAAAATATTGAAATCGGAAGGGGACAGTGCTCAAAATGAAATTTGACATTTTAAGGGTGTTTTACCCCCTTAATTTTTTTAATCTGAGAAAAACCCAAAAATACGTCAATTTTATTTTTTTTGCTCTGCAAAATGGCGTTTGTTTTATTGAAATCGGATTGCAAGTTTTTTTTATACAAAAGAATTCTGGATATTCGGGGGTGAATCATCCCCATGTAATAGGGGTGCATAAGAAGTTGAACATTATATACAGGTTATTTGACGTGAAAAACGTTTTGCAATTGGTTTCGTTACGATCGGTTAAGTGCTTCTATATGAAACACTCTACCAGATGCAAAACATGCTCAACTTTGGGGGTCGATTTCACCCCTTAAAAATAACTTTAAGCCGATAAAAAAAATTACGTGTCTCTTAATTTTCGATGGACTATAACATATATAAAAATTATCAAAATCGGAGGGGGACACCAAAGTACCTTTCCTTGTGAGAAAAAAGTCACTGATGTTTATAACAAAACACGTATGGTTGGACGTTCTATGGTAAAATTTACTAAAAAAAATTGAGACGGAAATTATGTTATAGTTGATTGAACTATAATTTTAGTATTTGTTCAAACATACGATCCCAATGATGTGTATAACCATGTGTCATTTAAAAAATAGTATGGGCCATAGTATAAATCCTAATAATGAGCAAATAATCCAAGCAAAACTATAAGCAAGTTGCTATTGATATAAAAAATATGATATACTGTAGCAAATTTATTTTCAGAGCGAACTTTTGCGAATTCAACTATTTTTCCACTTTTTATATGCCTACCCACTTCCAATGGGTAGGCCTCATTACAATATCTTACGATAGTGACTATTAACATAATGTCACGAAGACTTATAATTCTAGGAAACAATATATATGAGGTATGTTTTCATGTATATATTTCGTGTTATTAGATGGGATGTTCACTGTAAAAACAAGTGTGTTGTTGCCAACACACATTAAGTGTGTTCTGTACTTAACGCCATAAGCAAACTATAGACTCTTTGTCGCCATTTTCTACACATTTTAAAGTGTGTTGAAAGTCTACAGTTTGCTTACGGCGTTAAATACATAACACACAAGTGTGTTGTTTTCGACAGCACACTTGTTTTTACAGTGTTTGAACCAATCGGATATCACACATTGTAATTTCAAACGCGTATGATAAATATGAGCGATTTCCAAATTTCATTTGTAAAATTCATGTTTAGTCTAGTAACTCTGCATTCAGTTCACAGTTTGGGTATTTTGAGTTCGATCCCGAGTGTGTCGCAGTTTTTTTTCGAATTTTGCGCAAATATTTCTTTTTTTGCACCTTTCCACGTTTACTTGCCTTTAACAATATACACTTCATTCCATAAGCAGTTTTAGATGTTTTGTTTTGATTGTTGAAGGGCGAGATCTGTATGTATAAAGATGTAGTATCCAATGGGGCATTGTCAACTTTTATAACTCAAGTATTCATGATTCTGCCAACGAACTAAAATTCCGACTCTAGATTGGGATTCCTCGATCTTGAAAATCATCAGACATACTTTTTCATACGAGTCCAACAACATGCAATTTATAGAAGATATTTGATTGAAAAGAACTCCGTAGTAGTCAATAATGTAGTGGTTAGCATCTGGAGTTAGGTAGGAAATTCGTTGGTAAGCAGTTCGATTCCGACCCAGAGAGAAAATATGTAATATAATGGGTTAAATAAGAACGTTTTTTTTCATCGGAAAACGCCACTGGCTTATTGGTGTCATCGTACTACTATATCAGGACCTTAATAAAGTGAGAGAAAATTAATTTGGGCCTTTCGCGGGCCCTAAAATAATTTTTACACGGGATGATTTCTGTCCCTTTATATATGGTATGTTGAATTGGGTCTATGCGTTATTATCCCAGTCAAATTAACCCCACCCAAAATATCCCCACCCAAAATATCCCCACCCATAATATCCCTCAGCCAAAATCTCCCATGTCCGAAATGGCCCCACCCAAAATATCCCCAAAATTTAATATCCCCAACGAAAAAAACCCATGAACATCAAAAATATATTTTTAATTCCTGATAAACGCATTATCATAACATAATCATCATCATCATAATCATCCTCATTTTTATTAATAACGAAATCTGTTTATTCACAAATTTATAAATTCATTATATATTATATTTATTTTTTATATTATTTACTATATTATTTATAATAGGAAGATTAAATTTTTTTTAATTCGTCAGGTGACAACAAATCACTAAATAGACATACCACTCACAAGTGTGTGTGTGTGTGTGTGTGTGTGTGTGTGAAAGCATCAAATAATGTGCGTTTAAAATCGTTGGATATGTACAAATAGTTGGATATGTAAAAATAATAGTAAGAAATATATATAATTTTTTATGAGATATTATGGGATTTTATTTACTGGGATATTTTGGCACTGGGATATTATGGCAAGGGGATATTATTGAACTGAGATATTATTGCAAGGGGATATTTTCACTTGGGACATTTCGGCTGAGTTTTTTTTGGTGAGATGTTTTGGCAGAAGTTATTCAGGGCGAAACCCGTTAAATTTCACTTTAAACGTTATCAGTGTGCATAGCCTATACTTTTAACTATACCTGTAATTGGGAGATTCATATTTTATATATGAATCTCCCGATCATAATGCATAATATATGCATTTATATATTCGACTATTGAAAAACAGGAAATAAAACTATATTTTGGCGGATTACAGTAACCATACAATATTTATATCACTCCAGGGAAGTATCAAATATGATACAAATATGGTTGCTTATACCATAAATTTTTCTGGGTGTAAGAGAAAAATATAAGGTTTTTTTTGAATAAAATAATGTACATAATCGTTTACAAATATTATCCTTGTTCAATATTATTATTTTTGAAACGTAGAAAGATAATATAACAAAATTGGAAATAAGTTCATAAAAAAATTCTTCTAGTTGGCTAATCGTAGGAAGTATTGAAATTCTGAGAAAAAAATTAAAAAAATGGAAATAGAGTTTTTGAACAAATATTGCAATTTGGAAAAACATGAATACCTATATTATTTCACGTATAAAATGACCGATTTATATTTTATTTTATTTGTATAGTTATTAAATCTAGCTTACCAATTTAGAAAATAATGTAGATCCTAGTGAGATAGATACAAGAAAAGAATGTCGATTCAGCTTGCAGATCAACTCTCCTCTTCTCATTTGTACATCCTCTGTAGCAAAAATTATTTTCATTGTATAATCATTTTCAACATGTTCATCATTGCCTGAACATATTTTATTAAAGGCAATTCGATACTATTCTTTTCAAAACGGTAGAAAACTCTTTTCCGATCACCAGTAATTAATTTTAAAAACTGTTTAAAAAAAACAAAATACTCTCGACTACGAAATGGCATAGTTAAAAAAAAGAAAAACTTTTAAAAAATGAATTAAAAATATAAAAAAGTCGAATAAAAAACAAAAAATAATTCATAATAAAACAACTCCCTCAGGATTTCGTTCTTCTGATCTGAAAAGATTCGGCAATGAATAATTAAACTATAATTATGGCAGCTGATATGAAATTTAGGGGATGTTGAGAGACGTCTCCAAGACTATGCACAAGAGATGCAGGAGATGTCTCCCGACATCCTCTAAATTTCATATCAGCTGCCATAATTATCGTTTAATTATTCATTGATGAATCTTTTCAGATCAGAAGAACGAAATCCTGAGGGAGTTGTTTTATGATGAATTATTTTTGTTTTTTATTTGACTTTTTTATATTTTTAATTCATTTTTTAAAAGTTTTTCTTTTTTTTTAACTATGCCATTTCGCAGTCGGGAGTTTTTTGTTTTTGTTAACAATTTTTATTTCACACTTTTTAAAGTTCACTACTATCTATTTTTGATGGTAGATTTTAATTTAATTCATTTTTCAAACATTGACTCCATTCTTATGTTTGAAAAAAATCTGTTTTCCTGAAGTTTTACTATAATAGCGGGCAGCATTTTTTTTTGTTTTTCAAAACAATTTTTTTTTTATTTTGAATGTTCATCCTAGTGTCAAGCTCTCATTTTGAAAAATGGGATTTCGTTTTTTAATCCGCCATATTGGATCCGCGATTATGAATTACTGAAATATGATTTCAGATTTAGATTCAGCGACCTTGAAAACCCCTGAGTGCGAGCTTTCATTAGGAAAACATAATACTTGGTTTTTTCGATCCACCATATTGGATCCGCCATTTTGGATTTCCAAAATATGATTCCAAATTTGAATTCAGCGATCCCAAAAACTCTCGAGTGTCAGTTTTCATTTCGAATAATAGTTGGTTTTTCAATTCACGATTTTTAATTTCTAAAATCTGATTCCAAATTTGAATTAAGCGACGCCAAAAACCCTTGAATATCAGCTTTCATTTCGAAAAAAATAAGATTTTGTTTTTTAACCCGCCATATTGGATCCGCCATTGTAAATTTCTGAAATCTGATTTCAGATTTGGATTTAGCAACCGCAAAAATCCCTGAGTGCCAGCTTTCATTATGAGAGAAAACTATTTGGGTTTTTCGATCTGCCATATTGGATCCGCCATTTCGAATTTCCCAAATCTGACTTTAGATTTGGATTCAGCGACCCCAAAAACCTCCGAGTGTCAGCTCTTATCTTGAAAACAGGAAGACTAGAGTAAAGGAGTGGACACAGTGTGCTTTAGAAATGTACACGAAATCCCAGCCTGAAACGGTGGCGCTGCGATCGAAAAGATCCTAGTCATATATATATATTTAGATCAGACACACCCTTACTACTTATTTACTAACATCAATGTGTCAAAATACGCGCAGTGTCTATGTTTATAAATATAATTTTTTTTTATTAATGTACAGTGTTAATTAATTTATTGTGTTTAACAATAGAAGTATATCAAATTTCTTTGAATAAAAATAAATTCAAACATAAGTAATCTGTTTAATCTATGATTTATGTTTGCTTTTTCAACCAAAAAATAGTGAATATTTGTCTTTCTCGTTACTAGAGTCAACCAGAACGAAGAATAAAAAATGTAAAGTGAATGTAATTATTTTAAAAATTATAATTTTAATGTGATTATTTTTAAAATTATAATTTTTAAAATAATTACATTCGCTTTACATTTTTTATTCTTCGTTCTGATTCACTCTAGTAATGAGAAAGATAAATATTCACTATTTTTTGGTTGAAACAGCAAGCAGAGCAAAAAAAGCAGAAATATTTGTTTTTCTGTTCCTTGGATGTAAAAATAGCGAGAATGTTTTGTTACCTGAGCTCCTCCGATACTTTCAAATATTCAAATTAATTTCGAACGGATGCTTATGCAAATTGTAAATTTTTGGAAATCAGAAACACACATATTCAATATTTTCTTGGTTGGAAAACAAAACGGGTTTGGAATAGCGTATTTTTGCTTTCTTAGAAGCAAATTTTTTGTTCCTCACTGCCTAAAATCTCTTGAAAATGAAAGAGCATATAATAACGTTTCCGATGTATTTATTTACAGTATTACAAAATAAATAATGTGTTGGCACGTTCTACAAAATTATAATTTTTCTCACATGAAAAACACGACACAACAGAACTCACGGAACTGAAGAGAAAAAATAGTCTTCCTAACCTCTAATACAGTGGCGTGCAAAAGTTTTGGGCCACCCTATTTTTTATGCACATTGAACAGAAATATGGTGGTGGGAGAAAAACAAACGAATAATGATAACACGTAATCACTTATATTTAGAAACAATAGGTTGTATACATTGATATCGATCTTAAATCATTAATTGTTCAACAATTTTTTATGACTGACTGTGTAAAAGTATTGGGCCGCGTACTTTTGGCTATGAAAAAAATAACAAAAAACTTGAAAAATAAGGAAGCATGTCTTGGTCTTCTCCACTCGACTCAATACTTTGTTGCCATGCCCTTAGCAGCGATGACTGCAGCGCACCGACGAGGCATAGACCCAATTAGTTGTTTGATTCGTTCTTGTGGCAATTTTTCCCATTCACTTCGTAAATGGTTCCACAATTCCGTTTTGTTGAAGTAATTTTTCGTTCCAACACAATGCTTGAGGTATTGCGACAGGTATTCAATAGGATTTAAATCCGGTGACTGCAATGGCCAGTCAAGAAGGCGGACTTTCCGGCTTTGAAGAAAATTTTTAACAAGACGCGAAGCGTGTTTCGGATCATTATCGTGTTGAAAATCCCAACCATGCGGCAAATTTTTCGTTGCAATGGTTTTTTTAACTCCCGACTGCCCGCAGGGCAAAAAGACGGGAGTTATGCGTTTTTAACTCCCAACTGCCCGCAGGGCAAAAAGACGGGAGTTATGCGTTTCACTGCGATCAGCTGATTGGGGCTATTTCTTTGTCACCACTTTTCTCCGAAACGGTGACAACTGTCTTGACCAATTTTCGCATGTACTTTCCATGTGTGACAGACGGTGTTCTTAGAAATAGTTTGTTCAATTCTATTGCAAACTCGCTGAAATAATTAAGCATTATTAATATTCACATTCAAACGCATTTTGCCATATCGAAAGGGGACCCTTATTCGACTATCGCCAAATTCACACCCTTGTGCGTTGCTAATTTCAATCCGAACTGGCGCGCCTCTGTCTATACAGTTCGTCTATATACATGTATATATTGTTTATTTTGTGTTATAATTGCATATGTATTTTCTGTGTGTGGCAGACAGTGTTCTTCGACATAGTTTGTTAAAATCTATTGCAAACTCGCTGAAATTATTAATATTCACATTCAAACTCATTTTGCCATATCGAAAGATAAGGTAGTCCTCAACTTTTTTTTTAGGTTATGCGTTTCGCTGCGATCATTATTTTTATTTAATATAATAAAGTTTTGTGTTATAGTGATTTTCTTACTCTTATTTTTTTTTTATTTATTATTTTTTATTACTGCGTGACACACAAAGTGAATTTAAAAATAAGAGTAATAAAAAGCCGTGTAAAGTGCTACGAACTAAAAGCAACAACAATGAACAAAATCGACAACGGAAGTATATAAATATGAAATTTTATTGCGTTATTGAAAGTTACAGTGGTTTTTTTTTATTTTTTCAAGTAGACTGATCAATATATAGATTTTAATAGTAAATTTGACAAACGAACAAATTGGGAAGAACAAAACTTTAAATTTTTTAATTTAGCAAATGTACAAGTGAACAAAATTATATTTTTAATAAAAAGATTTCAATAACATTTTTTGTGAAATTTTATTAGTAATTTTATTTTTTTAGTGCGTACACAGAATGAGCTTATAAATAAAACCGTGTTTAATTTTTTCATCACGCAAAGTGAATTTTAACACAACTTTATAGCATTATAGAAAATTACATCATTTTTTTTAATGAGCGAACTTGTCAATATTTTATTAGTACAAATTTGAAAGAAAACAAGTTATTTGAGTGTCAATTTGACAAAAAACAAGTTATTATTACTACGCACACAAACTGAATTAAAAAAGAAATACATAAACGTGAAGTTTGAAAAATTATAGGTTACAATTTTTCAACTAATCGAACTTAGCAACAGTATTTCTTTTAAGTATGAATCCGACAAAAAAATGAATAAAGTTGGGAAAAACAAAACTTTAAATTTATAAATTCAACAAACGTAGAATGGAGAAAATGTGTAAAAAAAAGATAACTTTTTATGGAAGTACATATAAATCTGACAAAAAATCACAATAAAATCGGGAAAAACAAAACTTTGGATTTATATATTCGACGAACGTTTACTGAAGAAAAGCTGTATTTATAAAAATGAACATTTATAATAAAAAATATATTTTTTTAATTTAATTTTTTTAAATGTTTCAAAAAAAGAATGAAGTAAATATTAAAAAAATGAATTAACTTAACACCCACCACCAAAAGTAGATACTAATGAATTTTAAAAAGTGTGAAATAAAAATTGTTTTAAAAAACAAAAAACTCCCGACTGCTATAATATATATAACTTCATAAAAATATATTTTTATAAAATATTTATAAAAAAAAATGAAATAAATTTCCAAAAAAGCCAAAAGTTGATACTAGTGAATTTTAAAAAGTGTGAAATAAAAATTGTTTTAAAAAACAAAAAACTCCCGACTGCTATAATATATATAACTTCATAAAAATATATTTTTATAAAATATTTATAAAAAAGAATGAAAGAAATTCCCAAAAAAAGATTTATTTTGAAACCCCCCCGCCAAAAGTAGATAGTAGTGAACTTGAAAAAGTGTGAAATAAAAATTGATCAGAAATAATACATATAGATAAAAAATCATTCAATTGGTTAGTGTAACTCCACCGAAATTCAATTTTTATGGTTAATGTTAATTGACGGTAGGATAAGTTATTTACATGCGAAAAATAAAAATCAAAAAGTAATTATCAAAGTTAAATAATTGTACGAAAAATGTAGATGATTAAAAAAATGTACAATTTACATAAAATTAACAAATGTTATAATTATAATCGAATTTAATTGTGGTCGGGAGACGTCTCCATTTCTCATTTAATGACTTAGAGACTTCTCCCAATCACAATTAAATTCGATTATAATTATAACATTTATTAATTTTATGTAAATTGTACATTTTTTTAATCATCTACATTTTTCGTACAATTATTTAACTTTGATAATTACTTTTTGATTTTTATTTTACGCATGTAAATAACTTATCCTACCGTCAATTAACATTAACCATAAAAATTGAATTTCGATGGAGTTACACTAACCAATTGAATGATTTTTTATCTATATGTATTATTTCTGATCAATTTTTATTTCACACTTTTTGAAGTTCGCTACTATTTACTTTTGGCGGGGGGGTTTCAAAATAAATATTTTTTTGGAAATTTCTTTCATTCTTTTTTATAAATATTTTATAAAAATATATTTTTATGAAATTATATATATTATAGCAGTCGGGAGTTTTTTGTTTTTTAAAACAATTTTTACACCAACACGTCCGCAGCTTTGAGACGTCGAGATACCATACTCCGACTAACATCAGCTAGATTTTCACTTCGCAGTTCCCGGGAAACATCTGCAACACTTTTTCGTGGATCTACAATGCACTTCCTTTTTGTAATTTTGTCGACGCGATTCAAAGTTTTTCGCGGTCTACCGCTCCGATTTTTGTCACACAGTGAGTTTGTTCATTTATATTTAGTAGTAATACGATTAACGGTACTTTTGCCAATAGATAAAGTCTCCGCAACATCACCAGAACTTTTTCCTTCTGACGAAAGTTTTAACACGATTTCACGAAGCTGAATATTCGTGTGTTTCGGCATTGTGGCAGAAAGGAGACTGATTTTACATTGTAGGACATGTTTTGAAACTAATGAGGAAAAAAACGTAAACAAACCGTGCGTACGAAACCGCGGCGATATAGTGGCCCGATACTTTTGTACACCGACCAAAGTCATTCCACGTAGTACACGAAAAATATGCCATAATTAAATATAATATACGACGTTGTTACCTTCATTCTAACTCTCTTGAATATTTTGAACAGTAAACCAGTGGAGAAATAAAATATTTTATCAATTAACTGGAAAAAACAGGGTGGCCCGAAACTTTTACACGCCACTTTATATCGTGATTTGAGTACGAATCTTCTCTTTCTAGTGCGCAACGGTCACTTTTATCGTGTGCACTAATTTTATTACTATATTGTATGATCTTTCCGACACATGCGATGCTAGTGGCGAAGCGAATAATTAATTGAGGACGGGTTTTTGAGGACGCCGTTACTACTTATTTTCCTATGCTGTGTCCACTCCATTACTATAGTCTCCCTGCTTGAAAAAATGAGATTTGGTTTATTGATCCGCCATATTGGATCCGCCATTTTGAATTGTAATAATTATATAAGATAATAATAAATAAAAAATATTGTTGCACCGCCAATTTAACTTTTCCATCAATTCGTTTTCATTAAGTTGCTTTCGTCCCGAATGTTTTAATTACATATAAACTTTGAAATTTATAATAATAATTGTTATTTAAGAAAAAAATAAGTTAATCTCGTATGGCATAAAATCTCGTTTGGCACGTTGGAGTGAAACTAGCAACACACAACAGTGTGAAGTAGACGATGATCGAAAACTGGTCATATTGCGATATCTTCAAATGACGTATAACATTAAAGTAAAATAAACGAAAAAGTTCACAATGAATTTCGACATACTATGGATAAGAACATTATCCGCCACATCTAGAAAGTTGTGCAAAAAATTGGTCAAGACATTTATCACCGTTCCCGAGAAAATTGGCGACAAAGGAATATCCCCCCATCAGCTGATCGCAATGAAACGCATAACTCCCGTCTTTTTGTCCTACGGGCAGTCGGAAGTTAAAAAAAGGAGCATTCGTTTTTCGCATTACTTCATTCACCATTAGGTATTAGCACGAATTTTATATGTACATATTTGACTTAAGAATAACAATCTAATTATAACGTATTGAAAAAAGTATACCTGCACCACGGAAAATTTCAAGCATTCAGATCAAGAGGGATCCGGAGACTGAAGTGCCAAGCTACGTGGGATATAATCGACAAAATACTTCCCAATTGTTAGAATTCTGGACAGGGAATACACATGTAGGTACTAATAGGAGAATTTTAACAAGGATACGTGACCAGGAGATAATGACAGTTACAAAGTGTCGAGTACTGTAAACCATCGTCGTGTTTATTACATTTGTGGAAAAAAGTTCTCTCGATTCTTATATTCTGCAGTCTCATCATCATTATCATTATTATGACAGTAGCGTGACGAGCGCTTCAGTGTCTTGAATTCAATTATTCTATTGTTTCGAATTTTATCGCAACAAAACAACTTTGCGACCGCTTGTCAATGCAACGAATTATTATACGATTTGTATCGCTCTATGAGTATATTCACTTTTTTCTCAGTCAATTTATATCTTGTATTTTAAACCAAAACAAAAGAGGGACTTTACAGTCAATGCCGGAAAACAAATTTGATTTTTGTAATTTTCGAAATTCACTATGTAAAAGCATTGTATATAGAGATTAACACATTATACCTATCTGTAAAAAAACATGAAAATTTCCGATGTTTTATAAATATGCCCCAAGTGCACATGATTTTTATTTCTACATTCAACAATTTGGAAAAGTGGAAAGCGAGAGATTGGGAATTGGAATGAATAATAAAATGCAACATCTGTAAAATCCAGCTTCATATAAATCATCCAGAAAATACAAGTTTATAAATGTATTACATTTCCAAAATAAAGTAAAAGGCTGTGTATATATCGCTACATTTCCTGTATAAATAAAAGTACATTTTATACGTACACTATGATCCCGATTAAGTGAATAGCGGGGGTACCGATCGAATAAAATTTGACCTGCTATGCGCAGAACTGCCCTTGTTAATGAGATCATGCACAGTATTTCAAAATCTGGAGAAAAATCTGATTTTTTTACACAGCATAGAAAAATATTCAAAAATGACTATACAAAAAAATCAGGGGGGGTTATCGAACATTTAAACAAGAAAATAATTATTAAAAATTGGACATTTTCGTGGCAGCAAATGGGCGGTGACTTTCGAATCAAATTTAAGAGATCGTAAATGCTGGAGAAAACAAAAGTAAAATCATCTACGTATTCGTTGAACATTTATCTTGTTATTAGTGTTATAAAAATGTTAGGTAGCCGAAACTTTAAGAATGAAATCGTAAATTAATTACATTTAAAGCTCATGACTTGCCGTCGAATACTAGGTTCGGTATCACAACGGCAACACCGCCCGATCAGCTGTTTATATATGTCCGCGTATATTGTGTTTACGTGTGACATGCTTACATTAGCATAGGTATTCCACGGTCGTGTATACTTTCTCTCTCGGTACAAAATAATAGAAAAATGTATTTCTTTTATTTTTATACAAATATTGTGATCTCAAAAATATTTGCAATCACAAATAGTGATGTACACACCAACAAATGTAACCTCAAATCTCGAAGTCAAATTTTTACTAATAACGATATGTTTTTTATATAATTGTTAATGACAACGGACTAATTTATTAGGTATGTTAATTTTTAAATCTATAAATTTTAAGAGGATAATTGCACCAATCCTTTATGATGAAAAAAAAATTTAGTTGTTGAACGCTCGTGTGGTGTGCATGATCTCATTAATAGCAAAATGCTTCGATATATGTGCAAAGGGTTTTTGCCGCCATGCATTACATAGATCAATATGCGATACACTATAGGGACCATTGCTCGAGTGAGGATTTTCTTGTTCAAAGTTCTACTGTAGTCGTATAAATGTCTACCAAAAAAATATACGTCAATATATTTAAACAACAGTTCGGAATCTCGTCTCGTAGAAAATCCCGACAAAACTGAATAAGAAATCACAAAAGCTGCATATATTTTATATCTGTACACAGTAGCGGATAGGAAGACAAGAAATGTCCTGTATGCGAGGTATGGAATGTAAACGAAGGGAACTGTAATGTTTCTCTGTATATGTTGTCATGTTATTACCCATGCTACGACGGCTATTTGGAGATCCTGATGGGGGACGTATACCCGATTCCTGACATCCGTTCGATGGACTTCATTCTCTACGCGTACATGCCAGAAACGTATAGAATTTAACTGTACTCAGCTGTAGCAAACGAAAGGTCGTAACCCACACGATATTATCTTTCAGGTAATATCTGAGTTACGTCTTTCTGGTTTCCAAGAGCTGATATGTACTACATTTATGTTGAATGTACGATGGTATCGTATCTGCTGTCTGTCGACCCATTCAGGCTTGAGTACCTCCTCTGTCGACATTAGATTCGTGCTGAATGCATTTATTTTGACATGCAGATAGGTCAAAGTGCCCCTAGTCCCTTGGATATTACAATAAATTTCTGGTGTACATATTCACGTTCCAAACTCGTACCCACATGTGCATTTTTCCATGCCATATATGCATTTTTTTCCTTGACAATTGAAATTAAATTTTCGATTCTCTAGTACAATCATGATCGTATTCACATTTCATATGTTCTCGTGTATTTGAAATAGTTATTGTATATCTTTTTAATCGCACTATTTGTAATCGTATACTATAGAGACACACTATATAACTCCTTTGTTTTATTTTACTTAAGGTTCAGGGTAGAGCATCAAGACCAATATAAATATAATTCGAAAGCAGTTTATTGCAATATTGCGAGACTGATGAAGCATTTATGATGAATTGAAAGTTCATTTTTCATATTCGAATGAATTGAAATTTTTCATATTCGAATATTTCATATTCGAATGAATTGAAAGTTCATTTTTTATTCTTATCGAAGCTCATCTATGTAACTGCAGTTGACATAGACACAGTGTCTCTGTAAAATATATCGCTAAGTTGGAATTTGCAAATCGATATTCATATCGACAAGTTGAAAATTGTCCATTTATTACGCTGAAACTTTGCCTATTTGTTATCCGCATATGCACGAATGACCTTCTCGAAAAGAAGCGTGAAATTTTCTCCAAAGATTTAATGAAGTGGATACAAAAGCAACTGGGGAGATATTCAGATCTAGCAGAAAAATATTATCTTTTGGCTGCAAAAAATCTTACTTATTGATTGAAAACAATCTTAGAATATTTGTAAAATTTTATTGTCGAACACGTCTATATGTTATGTTTGTGTCACTACTTTTCATTGTGTTTCATAAAAAAAATGAGTATAGCTACTCCACTGAATTCAAACTAATAAACAAACAAACAAATTTGAAGCGTTCTTATTTTTTACAAATACTGTACTTTTGTATTCATTGAATAACTTGTCACTGAAGGTTAATTGTAAGGTTTTCATTTATTTGAACATAATTCGCAGAAATGTTCGTTAACAACTTTTTGTGAAATTTATCATATATGGAAAGATTTGAATTCATAACTTTTTTAACGTCATGTTATTCTGAATCGGGCAAGTGATCAATTTATAATAATTTTTAATAAATCAGTTTTTAAATTGAACATTTGTATCCGATATATGAAGGTATATCCAATATGATGGATTTAAAGTCGTTGATATTTGTAAACGTTGGATGGACAAAACTGGAGTAGCTTTCAAGGGGAAAAGATGACAAAAGCCTCTGGATTCTGCCCATATCACTTCATTTTGGTAAATATTTCAATTGTTTTAGAAATAAAGAGAGAGTTTGCAGAATTTCGTGCGAGAAATTATGTGAATGACGCACTTTCATTTGCTGAAGAGAACAATTTGTAGGTTTACATTCGCTAATCAACCTAAAGATTTGAATTGAAATGTGTGGAAGCACGGTTCGTTGATACAAGGATTCAAGCACCAGAAACAACAACAATAGGCTACCCTTAGTTTTCCCCCTTCCCCCTTTCTCTCTCTCTCTCTGTCTCTCCCACTTCCTCTTTTTCTTGCTCCCTACTAAAAACAATCGTACGTCTGTTAAATCCCTTTTCTACTGTCCGGATTCATCGGATGTATTGTGGGTGTGTGCGAACGCTAACTCCAACCTGGCACACCGGTTTGAAATCCTTTCCGTCATTCCTTATGTATACACATTAAAGGCCGAACTCCGTGAGCACGTTACACTCGAGAGGAGATTCCACGATTACTACTGACAACCTCTTACTTTTCAAGCTATCCCCTATTTTCATGTCGAATAGCTTCCATGATTCTAGGAAATCAGAATACGCGTGTGAGCTGCAGCTGATGTGAACTTTACAATTCGTCTCACTTAACCCGCCACCACAATTCTCCATCTTTGGTCTTTCCAACAGAATTTAGTCTCGTTTGCATAATTTCTGAGTTGTACCTCAAACGGGATTCTCTAGAACCTTTTTTATAGTACCTTCAATATCATCTCAACTATTGTCGAACACAAATATGGAGGCGATCAGGGCAGAACAGTATACTTAAAGAAATATTGTGTTTTCATTATTTGTAATGAACGTGGTGTATGCGTTTATTATTATTCGGAATTAAAAAGTAAATTCTGGATTTTATTAAATTTTTAATGAAATTTTTTCGTTTTTATTATCTATCCATTTTCACAGGTTTACCATATCATCATGAGCTATCAAACACAAGCACAAATTTGACTGAACAGGCCAAATTATAAGTCTAAGTTGAATGTCGATCTTTTGCAAAGTCTTCCAACGTAGATAATGCAGAAAACACTCACTGTCTGTTTTGCAATGCGCGCTGCATCGAAAATCATTCGAATTTTGGATTTGGTTTTAAATCTACTGACATTAGGCACATGGTTCATGTAGAGGAATTTGAAAAATGGATAATGACTTTGTCCCGGGTACCCTGGTTTACTTCGGTTTTCCTTATATACGTAGATATAAATATAATATACATTGTGTATATTAGGAAGAAGAGAATATTCCCTGGGATGCCTTCCAAAGTCGAGGATTGATAATCGAGGTTGGCTGATTTTTTTTGTTATGTCTTGAGTATCTTAACATCATAGTCTAACATACACGAACGACCACGTCTTCATCCTCTATTCATCTATATTAGAGAATCAGTTGAGTTTTCTCTCTCTCTCTCTCTCTCTCTCTCTCTCTCTCTCTCTCTCTCCCTCTCTTTTTCTCTCGGTCTCTCTCCCAGCTGCCAGAATCAGATGGCACCCCTGGTCTTGTGACACACGCCTGTTCTCTGCTCAACTGTGTGTCTGTTGCTGCTGTTACACTGCCTCTATCGCTGTTACTATTCGCAAGCGTATCGAGTCTATACGTTTCTGGTATGGACGTAATTTATAACCCCTTCGCCGATCTGCCGTATGCAACGACCGAATTCCCGTACCAACAGAACCAGAGCACGAGTCAGAGCACAGATGAAATAGGTTGGAGATATTGGCACGATTGAGGCGGGGGTATATGTGAGAAAAGGATGAGATGCTGGCGGGTATAAATGATGCTAAAATCGAAATGAGTTTAGGAGAAGAGCGCAATGGAATTTCCAGAAATAATGACGATATAAAGGAAGAAAAATAGGGAGTTGAAATCGTTCTTGGTGTTGACGAAGCGTTCGACTGACAGGCTGATGGAAGATCGCCCATAAAAATGCCTCCGGAAATGCATCGGAAACGTTCTATATCCTGTGAGCTTCCCATTAAACCCTTTTTCTATCCATTAAAGTGTTTGTATTATATATAACTATATATCATATCTACACTCTTAGTTTTTATGTTATAGACAATAAGAGCGATGGTTTGCGCTCGTTTCCTCATTCCTGCTGAGACACAATTTCCTTTCATTTCCTTCAGGGGTTCCCTCACGAAATTTTGCATATAACATACAAGAGAGTATACCGAGATCGTATAATACCGTGTAATATAGCTTATAAAAGCACTGTTTTCCATGTACCACATGTGTCTACGTTTATATAACCACAAGTCTATGTATATGTAGGTAATCTCGTATGCGTTTCCCCTGTTTACATCTTTGTGTGTTTTTAACGTTCCTTTTCCTCCCAATTTAAAATCCTTTTTGCCCGTGAGCTATTTCCCACCTTCAACTATTCTTACTGCTTCTCTCTCCCTTTCTCTTTCCATTTATCTCCTGCTCAACTTTTCCTTGTATGCTGGGTTTTCTTGCTGTACCGTCGTTTGGTACTTTCTTCTATACTTACTGCATTGAAGCGTGTTTTAACTGTAATCGTCTTTGTAGAATCCGTTTTTCTACTGATGCCAATGACTCTGTGGCTTTTCATTCTTTCCTTTCTCTAGTTACTCACATTTAGCTTTAAAGGCACGCTGCAGCGAAACCGCAACAATTCTCACCTGTGCACCAACCACTGCGGCACCTTGTTAGTCGTAAATCAATCAACCGCGGTTATCACGATTCCAGTAACTATACATTCTACCATATATATAAATACATTGTTACTGGTATCCTGGGTGGTTGGTAGGTTGTAACAATGACGATAGGTGAGTAAGACTGTGCTGAGGTTGAGCGAGCAAGATAACACATAAATTTTATATACGTATATATACCAATGGGTATATATGTAGAAAGGAGAGTGAGATGGCCATGCCGAAGTAACAGCTATACTCGCCCGATGTGCAACGTGATTTATACAAGGAGTGGTAGCAACTTTACTACGGCCCTTGGTTATATATATATATATATATATATATATATATATATATATATATATATCTAATGCCATACACTACCAATACACGGCACAACGAGAAAACCCTGCCAACGAGAATCTAAGAGTTTTTCACATCCCTCTCTTCCTTTTTTTTACGCCGAACGCATTTACCACCGTCTGCTGTTTCGCTTTTGATCTCGATCTCTATCTCCTGCTCTCCTTCTTGTAGTCATCTATAGTTACGATTTATCCAAGAACCTTGCGAAGATAGAAATAAATCGGTACAACGAGGAAAGACTGACTTATGGTCAAGCCCGACTTCACTATCGAACCCCCCTAACTGATCGTGCTTGCAGCACCAACTTCGTTTATCATTTGTTTCTATTTTTTTTCTTCTCTTTCGCCGTGTCTTTGGTCGGCTGCTTCCTCCCGGAAGCTCCGGTTAAGCGTAATAATATGGGGGAACTGCAGATCGGCGAGTGCCAGCTTCGAGAAATAAAGTTTGAACCTCCTGTGGAATACGATAAAAGTGAAAGGATGAGGATGCGGAAGACAGGAGAATGGGGTGAAACGAACTAAAAGCGATGTAAAAAAGTTGACAGCGGCTTATCACTTTTCAATCTCTTTCCAATTCGTTCGATTTATCTTTCGCAAACTTTTTCCCCCATGACTCTCACGGTTGTCTGCTTCAACGAAGCTATGATTTCTTCTTCAAGTAGAATTCAACCTCTTAAGGAGCTAGGAAGAACTTGAATTTTTTACACGACATTTTTACGGGTTCGCTACGAAGTTGTGCAGGCGTATAACCAGACTGCCAGTTGTTTTTTTTTTGCGAGTAAATTGCACACATGCTTATAGCACTGTTGGTAGTGTTCTTATTCTAGTCAGATATTCGCATTTCCGTTTTGCAAAGAAATTTTTGATCATACAAATTTTCGTTGAATATTTATTTTTTTATTAATAAATATATTTTAATTTTTATGTTGTTATTATCAGTCGTTTGAATGAATACTACTTTTTCAAAGCAGTCCTGAGTCAAATGATTGAATTTTTTTAGTTTTCCACTGAAAAAAGAAATTTCAGTTTTTTCGGGGGGAGGGGGGTTTCCGCTTTGCTCCACCCTCCCCTATATAAATAAGATTTTTGATAAGATAAGATGCAATGTCACGTATAATAGTTTTATTCGGTTCAAGGAATTTTGAAATGAAAAATTTGTTTTTTAATTCAATAAATTTAAGGTAGTAGTAGAAATTGCCTTTCTCTACGAAAAGCTTTTCTATGTCTTCATAGAGAAAAGGATATCACGTGTAACGGTTTCCAATGTCCAGGGCAAATGAACTCGATGGTTCAATGGTCAATTAAATGAAACGTCTTTTTATGGGCAATCTATTTCAAACATCGTAAATATATATATGTACACTCACACAAAGAGACAAAGAGCTTTTTCCCTCATTTTTAGAACTCCTGCGCTGATAGTTTCAGGGATACATATTACACTATCTGAGCCAATGTGAATACTCGTTGCTGCTGGACTTCAGATCAGCAGTTGAGAGTTTCAGAGCTCCCTATCCTTCTCTTGCCTTATTCTGCCTCTAACGTTACTCCACTAAACACATTTTTCGAATACTTCGAATTCCCCAGCTCGAACGGCAAGCTACGATACTTGCCCATAGTTCGTTTGCAGTTTGCTACTGTTTTCACTAGAAATAAGTCTTTGCCAATGAGTTTTAACGGGTAAATGCACAACGAGGTGTTTTTTTTCCATTATTGGGAAAACGCATGATAAGAAGAAGAGATAAATGTAGTAGTACACTGTAAAAAATTTCCGTATGAAAATTAATACACATGTATAGGAAGCTTTTATGCGGATACCATATATGAAAATTCAGATACGCTGAGGAAAATTGAGAGACGCGGTATTTTAATGATACGAGCACTGTTCAGTAAAATTAATATACTTGTGTATTTGAAAAATCATAAACATGTAAGAAATGTTGACCTTGTGCATATTAAAAACACGAAACATCTACTAATATTACTATACAGGTATATTAAAGTTCATGTTACCAGCATAGTAATTTTCAGATTCAAGATTACTAAATTTCAGGTACCGTATAACGTTTTCGCATTACATATGTCTACGATATTTCTAGAGATGTAACATAAAATTTGGTGATCCTTTTTGAATATTAATATACGAATGAATATTAAATAAATTCAACTATTATGAGTTTTTAAGGGGAATACATTAATTGGCGTACTATTGTGTTCGATTTTTTAAAGTTGAAGGTCGAAATCATGCAGACATCTCAATAAATTAGTTAGAGTGACTTATCACCACTTGATGCTATAATTTTCTTAGATTCGAGCGACTTGTATATATCCTCGTCCGAAGCACGTGCTTCCTATGAGAAAGTTGACGCTCTGTGCCACGCGGTGGCCAAAGCGCGAAGCACGGTGCCCACAAAGCGTTACGAATTTCCTACACTTGTGTATTAATTTTAATATTGAGATTCTTATAATTAATACATAGGTAAATGAATTTTAATACACGGATTTTTTTTTATACTGCAGGGTATATTAATTTTCATTCCCATTTTTATACCGTATTTTTAAGAGATAGAGTTATGATGGGAAATAACATGTATCGTATTATTAACATTCATGTGTATCTTATTTTTCAGTCAACTATCAAGAAAAGTGAAGATCATACTGTAATTTTAGTACATTGTTGATAGTAGATGAATTCATATACATTTGTATTAATTATCAATCAAACATATGATTTATTTCAATGCATGTCCACAAAATTTTCAGATTTCATATGAATATTCAATATTATGTATCTTAAATTCCACATCAGTAACCAAAATTTATGTTCATATTTCAATTTTGGCATACGAGTGTAATAATTTTCATTTCATACACCCGGTTTGTAAATTTCATTTACCGTTGTATTGTAAAAGTATTATAAATTTCATATTTTTTTTAACAGTGTACAATTTGTTGACAGTCATGCTGAAAAAACAGGTTTCGTCAATTGTCAATCAATTAAAAAATTATTGGGAACTACAGTATAATGAATTGAAGATATAACTGGCAACAAAAAAAATCTTGCTAATAATTAAGGCTCATCCGTTTCTCTGCAGAAGAATGAAAATTTTGTGTCATTCATTTTCGCTTATACGAAGTTTGTGCAGTTCTTAGCAATGCTTAAAAAGCATTGCTGAAGTTTGTGACTTGCACCATTTTCTCTCAATGATACTTTGTGCCCAAGAATATACTGTGCTGTGATTTATAGCCACATTGCCGTAAATTTAGCTGGGGATTCAAACGCACACCGGGTATATAAGTAGCATTGTAGTTTCTGTCAGATCAGAACAAACAGGGGTAGAAATATAGCGAAGACAAAATGTCGTCCAAGAAAAGGGAGAACAGAAGAACATTTTCGAGGAAGTGAATGATGTTGGCAATTCACTTATCGCGATAGAAGACAATCGTTCAAAGATTCTCCTCCGTTCTAAATTTTATCTTGTTCTTCTGCTGTTTCTTTGTCATTCTCTATATTTACTTCTTTATCTTCTAAAAGAATGTCGAGATAACAGAATTGTAAGGAAGAGTTGCTTACTAATATTATTTATTATCTCGTAGTTACACCCCTTACAATATCATGAATATTAAATGAGATGACACTTTCACACAGTTCTGAAGATAATTCTGCATAATCACTCGGAGCATGAGAATAAACGAGATTATTCGCAATTATTTCGGTAAATCCATATAATCGGGAACACATATACCATTCGTGATAAATGTTGGCACATGTGTTTTCATGTATGAATTTGTTATGAAATTGCATTCATCGGTGATGCACCAAATCAGTGGGGTGCATAGCAACGAAATATAGACAATCGAATTTCTCGACGATTGTTAATACGAATTAGGAGAGGCCAGAGGGACTGCAGATAATGCGAACGAGAGAGAGAAAGGGATAGAGAAAGACAAAGAGAGGACGGGAATCAAGTCGTTATGAATAATCACGCGCGTATAATGGACTTAGTGATTAATTACATGCTAATTTAGTTAGAGCGAAATTAGCCGGTAATCTCGTGACAATTACTCACCAGAGCGTATATCCATCGGACTCTCTATGTCAACGTACTGATCGATGAAATCTGAAAATTCACTCGTGTAATAGAAAGTATTGGTTCAAATAAATAATGCTTAAAAAACGGATTCCTTTATAATTGTATGTTAAAGGGTGTTCAACGCACAACTTATCCCTTTATTCCCTTGTGTACAATTTACGAAACGTCCACAGACTAGCGCATATTTACAAAGGAAGTCAAAGTATCCAGTTAGGAAAAAAGGAAATCTCTTATTGCATGTGGAATGCAGCACAGCTCGAATTTTCCGAAAACGAAAACTTTGTTTTGTCTCGTTAGAGTCTCTTCATTCGCTTACATTTCCATCGTCCAACTTCTCTCACTCCATAGCTGTCGTGTACGTTGAACTCTGTCATACTTTGTATAGTGAGAATGTGTCCAACACAGTAAATACAACACATGTTAATGTGTTTCTAGTTCTTTCCTTTTCCTCCTTCAGCCCTCATAATATGAGAGGAAGTAACGACTCATTCATGACCATGCGAACGATCGGTTATAAGTCTAACGATGCTTTACATGTGCATTCGTAGCCAAAATTTTTGGGTTTTCTGAATATCAGCACGTGAAAATCTCTAATGTAAATTTGATAAAAATCAATCACCATTCAGATTTTATTAGTATCTATTTTCAAATAATATAACACGAAGAATTTATTGCATTTGACTTAATACAGCAAAAACATTTTAAATAATGATCAGGCACTTTTTTCGTTCCGTATTTTTACGATTTTTTTTACCAGTTTCCTCTTTTTATTGAAATTCTGCATCCGAATTTTATCCTAAACAGTATTCATAACATTTTTGGTCAACTTAAATTCGGAGAAAATTGTTTTTTTTTCTTTTCAGAAGGAAAAATATTCGGCAAAGAAGAAAAACGATTTAATGTTGGAATCACGAAAAATGAATAAATAAAATAATTTCATCCATATCAACTCACTGCCATTGATTATTCTATCTGCTACCAAAAAAACATTATCAATTTCATTATCGCTCTCTCGTTAGACAATAGTATGTGCGTTTGTTCTCTCATGCACATCAATAACGCATCGGTAACAGAACGATAAAAAACAGAGTAAGTGTTGCTTTGTTTTACTCATGCTGGGTCCGAGTTACCCTTTTTCTCGTACATGACGTGGCAAATTGCAATGCTGGAGTATTAAAAAAAAACCCTTGGCAACTTTTTCGAATTCTTAATTTTACAGTGACAGTCAAAATTCAAATTTACATACATAACGTTTGATTTTCATACACTCTGCAGAGTTAATGCTCGTCAATTGATAACTTTTCATAGGGATTTATTGAATTCGAAAAGTTAGAAAAAAAATAGAATCACTTTGGAGATTCAATTATTTTATCGTTAATCGGATTTGGAAATAATTTTATTATCGAAAATGTCAAAACGGTTCATCATTCTTTTAGTAAAATAAAATACCCGAGAATTTTATTTCATTCAAAAATTCCTACTGTAATTCTATAAAGTTATATTAAATCGAAAAGTTGGTCAAATATTAATCAGCATTTCTGCTTATCACACGTCATCGTAAAGTACAAATAAAACATAAACGAATCAGGGCGTAAAATCGTTTTATCGCAAATCTTTTTTGTCGGGGCTAATTTCCTGTTCGGCAATCACTGAGAAAAGGGATAATAGGTTGAGTGAGAGTGAGAAGAAGAGGGTAAAGAGTAGAAAAAGAGAGCAAGGATCAATCGCTGTTAAGGGATTACAGCAGGAAAGCTTTTCGGTCTTACTGGAATCTCATTATGTGAGGTATATATGAGGTTTCTTCTCTATTTGAACTGATGATTTCTTAGCGACAACAGAGAGGAATGACTTCTGGCATGCTCCATCGAGAAAAGAACCCGCGAAAATGTAAAATCAAGAGATTTTTGCGATAAGGAAACTAATAGTTTCTCAAAAGCAGAATCAGAGGGAGAAACAAAGTTCATGAAAGCGTCGCCAGTCTGAAAATAGGCAAAGGAAGAGTAATAGAGTGTGAAAGTGAGAGGGAGAAAGAGCAGAGATAGGGAGAAATGGAGACGAGAAATTTATTGAGGAGAGCGAGAGAGCAGTTATAAGAAGCTTCGAGGATCTTATCGATCCGGTCTCCTTCGTTTGACAGGCGGGAGTATCGCGGGAATGTCACGTCGATCCATCTAGTTCGTTCATTCTCCTTCCTACGAGGCTCACTGGCTCTTGAAATTGTCGAATGGCTTTGCCGAGACGGAGAAAGACTGCGATAGTTGGAGAGAAGGAAGGAGTGAGAAAGACAGAGACGCAGAGAAACAGCGGGTGGCTCACCAGGGATAAGAATAATGACGCGAAATCGAGTTTCCACCCGCTATTGCCGGGTTCTTACAGGAAAGAGAAGGTAGATCGATGCCTGTAGGGCCGAGAAAGATCGCGGATGAAAGTGCACAAGCGAAGCTTGCGAAGCGACGTCGAAGATGGTATAAAAACGGGAGTGTGAGAGCTGAGAAACCGGTGCATGCGAGAAAACCCCGTTAGAATTGAAGATGCGGAAATCGAAGGCGAAAGCACCCTCACGAGCAACATTCTTTCTCTCTCACTCTCTCTCTCTCTCTTTCTCTTTCTCATATACGCATACATATACTCACGCGCCCTACATCGCGGACGGATTACCGTGCAGATGAGAAAGTTGAGGGCAACGACGTCTCATTCGTCGGGCTATTAATTCGAGCTGCTGCCGCGAGCTCGATGATTTATATTCCTTCAGCAATATACAGGGTGACCGTTTAGAAAACCCCTGTAACTCCCTAGAAAACCCTGTGTAACTTCAATTTTCTGATAATCGAATTTCTGACATTCGAGTGATTAATTTCTTGCACTTTACACCAGGAACCACGTCACATTAGATCTGCGTGCGATTTTTTTATGTAATTAAAAAAGACTCAACAATGCCACATTTTCATAGATCAGTATATATTTGACCGTAGAAAATATTGCAAACATTTAAATGTAACTATTTGTTTTTCAGTTCCATAGTTCACATTTATATCAGCATATTTTGTTATGTTAACTCGATTAACAATGGCACGTTTGCGTAGATCAGTATATATTAGACGGTAGAAAACATTGCAAACATTTAAATGTAACTATCTGTTTTTCAGTTCCGTAGTTCACGTTTATATCAGCATATTTTGTTACGTTAACTCGGTTAATTAAACTTTCAATGGAAAGAAAGTTGAGGATAAAATAAAGTAAATTAGGATATTCTGAGCACCCCATTTCTCCCGACGCCCCACTAAATGTATTTATTTATGTATATATATATATAATAAGCAAACCCACCCTTCGTTTATATATAAATGTCAAAAACCTTCCCTCGCCTTGTTTGCTTGGAAGTTATTTGCACAAACAATTGCGTAAACATCATATTATTTCACATTTTTTCCCTCTTTTTCTAATAGCATGACAGCGAATTGTATTTTTCTATAACCTTTCCATTAATCATAATTTCGTTTAAGCTGTTTCCTGAATTCCTAGAAAATTTCAGCAGCTATAAATTATATTTAATTTGCGAAAATTTCTACATTAGAGACTGGAGATTGCATGATTATTTGCTAAATAGGGCGAAGTACTTATTCTTAGATAGAACTTTCGCGATAATTAAATCGGAAGATTAAATAAGATTTATAAATTATTCAATTAATTAAATTTTTGTCGTCTTTCATCATGTTTCATTTGAGCATGTATTTTAATTTATTCAAATACTAAACTTATTTTCGCAAAAGAGGGATATCACAATAAAAAATGTTGGGAGAGAATGAGAAGGTTGTGAAGCTTTGTGCTGTTTCGATGAGGTTTTTCGGAAAATGCGGCGAATTTTCACCGAGGTATTGCAAGCGTCTGGCAGAAGGGAGAGTGAAAGAGCCACGAGAGGGCTAAAGAGGAAAAATGCAGCTACATGTGGGTCGAGGAAAAGAGGATGGAGTACCGTAAAAGAAAAAGGAAAAGTACAGCATCCACTGGAGATGGAGAGAAAGAGAGAGAAAGGATAGGGAAAACTCGCGAGTTTCGCATCGCATCGTGGCGTAACTGACGTCGCGCATCTCGTTACAACTCCGAGAAAAATCCGGTCGCATACATCAGCACATTTGTGGAGGTTAACCTAAAACTGTACGTACACATATGGATCGTGTAGAGATAGTGACAGCGGAGAAAGCGAGATACGACGAATAGAAAAATGGGCAAAGCTCATCGTTGCAACGAAAAGCGAGGCTAAAGCTTTTACAATTCTGCTTTACAAACGCTTGAAACTTTTGTGCACTTATTATTATTTGGAACGTAGGCGCATTGTATGTGTCTAAAAAAGAGATGGAGAAAGAGAGAGATGGACAAATAAACAAGTAGAAGAATTGCACATTTTGTTTTACATGTATTTGTATAAAAAAATTCACACAAGAACTAAAATCTTCTCGGTAAACCATCAACTAAAGTTGGTTTTGTAGCTTACTTCTTTTTTTCTACAATGGTCGCTCTAAATAAGGGAATCTGATCTACAGGAATTTCAATACAAAAACATAAAAACAAAAGATTGACTTTAAGTACATAAAACGTCACAATGACATTCGAAAATGGTTACGAATTATCGCTAAAAAAATGTGTGAATAAAATATACCTTGTGAAAAATAAATATCAATGAGTGGCATGCATTCCTTTTTTGTTATTGATATATGTAGGGATTCCCTATATCTTTTATTAGAGTGATCGATGCACGAAATTCGCCGGAAACGATATTAAATATTTTGCACTCGTTTGACTCAAATCAATCATAGTAGTTGCATTGATGTGTCAACTAGGGTCTGAATTTGAATACTTATCCATTCGAATTTTGGTCCCATAAATTGTTGTCCAATTGAATATAATGTATTACAATTTACAGATAAATTATTATTGGAGTTCACGAGTAACTTCCCTTTTATGATGACCCAATTTACCCGAACCCATGTCTACGACATCACTCAATCTTTTGCAATATAAGTTGAAAACCTGGCCTCGCATCTGACATTCCCATACAACAGCAAAAGAAAGGATATATAGTTGGGTAAAGGGGATGGGAAGAACAGGTAATGGAATAATCGAATTCGACCTCGTCTCTTTCACCTTCTTCCATATCTTTCGGACTGTACGAAATTCTAACTATATCTATCTCATTTCTTTTTCGATATCGCTCAATTTCAAGGTTCGTATCTTACTTAACTCATCATCTCACTTTCTCACTTCGATTGCTTCACCTTCGTCGCGATGTTTTGCAACCCTACTATTGCTTCCGCCGTAACATTATTTCTGCCATTTCGTTCACCCTGTATAACCGATTGCCGCTAGTCAATTTCTCATCTAATCGTCCGGACGTCGAGCAGCGTTTCAGACCGGACGAAGGATCACCGGTGATTTTATATATCCTCGCTTCCCTACCTCGTACTTGACTTTAGTCCTTGCTACAAAGTTTCATATCTGATACGCAGCCAATATATCCAGATATCCGTACATTCCCGGTTTTGGGTCCTGAAAATCTATCCAATCCGGAAATCGATAGACGTATTGACGTCAGCCTGTAATTTGTGGAGTCAAGCTCTTTTTATTTCACATTACTACACTCCTATTTTAGAAGATGCATGAATTTCTTGTTTCCAAGTAGTGACATGAAACGAATATGTGCAAGCAAAAATCACTACAGAATTGTAAAATTTAATAATAATATTTATAAGCGAATAAAGTATTCATTTCTATAGTATTGATAATTAATAAATTTAACTTATTATTTCTATAAGCATCGCTAACATTTAAATTGAAATCGATCAATACATCAACTGTATTACAATTAATTTCTCATTGAACTCATAATTTATAGTCAGTTCTCGTGCAATAATTAATTAACAATGCAGATTATTATCATCTGTAGAGTCTTGCCTCCAGGAATTTATATTGTCCTACTGATTTTATTGTCAACCTTAATTAAACTACTCCATCAAGTGTAGAGGTCCAATTTACTGTACATAGTTGTGAAAATGCGCTGTAATTAAAATGATAGTCCCAATATCAACCAATTTCGGCGCCACCATATTTTTACAATAATAATCATATTGATTCTATAGTTACTGTTTGGATTATTATAAAACAGTTTCGATCACAATATTCACGAATTAAAATAAAATTATAAGATTTGATTTTCAGAAAGAAAACTTAACCGAAACTAAAAAAAAGTTTATTCCTACTTCGGTTGTCATCTCTTCCAACGATCCGCACATTCCATTAAACACTTCGATGCCAAGATATTGGAAAAAGTTGTTTCACAGCACTGAAAGGTGCTGCTCACAAACTATGTTCATTTATGCACTATTTGAACTTTTATATGGAAATGAAAAATTTTGTAAACGAATGAATAAAAGCTTTGCATGTCGTTAATCGTAGAGTATATTTTCTTATTTAAGAATAACGCATATGGACCATCGAATTTGTGAGTATTTATAGGTATTCATAGGAGTGCACGCATGGAGAATGGATTAGAAGCGTTCGTGTCGATTCACAAAGACTCGAGTAACCGAGTACACATCGTATATATGGGATCGACAAACTGCGAGCACACACTCGTATATTGAGTGAATACCTCCGATTTCCTCGAACGTTCGAAATTCACTCTCTCGCCGATTTCACCCTTTACCCCTTCCTTTTCTCCCTATCAGCTATAACGGATTGGTTCTTGTCAATTGCGGGTCTAATCGAACGAGCGCTGTCCAGTCGAAGCAGTCACGGTTCTAGCCATTGGTTCCATAGACAGAGTCTCCTACGTTTATAACATCAGTCAGATATAGAGACCGAGGTTGAAACGAGAAGAATTAAGCGCTTTTCTATTGCTCGATCTCCGTTTGTAGATATTAATTCCCTTTTGTCTCTATCAGAAATCCGATATAGCTAAGTGCTTTCTATTGAGTATGCCCTACGAACTCGTATTACTCATGCGTGATGCATTTTATTGATAAACACGCTCGTTTGTTCAACGATTATTGTTTATCGTCTCCATTATGCCAAAATAATTATTTTTCGAAGGCTAGTCAGAGAAATATCAAAAATGCTATTGTGCAAAATATTGGATCTGATGTCCGAAGTACAGCTCTATTATTTCAAATGCCATGTATTTTATGAGGCAAAATATGGCGTACTTAAATTCTTTGTATAAAATAGAATACCATGAAATTGTTGAAAAATCGCGAAATTGCAATTCTATAAATAACTCAAATTCTTCGTTTAAAACAAAACTCCCTAAAATTTGAAACGCCGCATGTTACATGACAAAAAATATGGCATTTTAAAATTATATAAATAAAATCGAGTAGTATAAAATTGGTGAGGGATGATACGCGAGCTTTAACTTCGACCCTCGACTCTCCTTCACGTCGGGGCATCCATGACGTCACGGGCAAAATCCCTCCTGCGTCCATCCCCCGGAGCATGTTGTATATATTCACGCGTTCCCAACTCCTTTCCCTCCTCTTTTTCTCCTCTCTCTCTCTCTCTCTCTCTCTCTCTCTCTCTCTCTCTCTCTCTCTCTCTCTCTCTCTCTCTCTCTCTCTCACTCTAACGCGAGGTTCATGCCGAGAGAGCACAGAAAAGAATTGCGAATCTTGCTGGGGTCGATACACCCCCTCTTGGCTGTTCGACTGTCGAGGCGCGCGCGTCCCTCGCTAAAGTTAGAGCGTGCGCGCCCTCTCGCAATCCTTTCTCCCTCTCTCGTTCGATTTCTCTCACCGTATCTCTCGTATCAGGATATACATAATCTCATACGAGGCCGCACCATGGTAATATACAATTCTTCCCACATGTCTCATGTAATGGCCCCTATACACTGGACATTCTGTATAATCAAGTATCGCCTTTAGCTACGAAACGAATACTCAATTAGCATATTTAGAGTGTTAACCTCTCTTCGTAACGCTTTTAGACTCTCTCAAGCCATGTTTCTTTACGAGGTCAATATACACCGAGATGAGATTGTGCAAAGTTGTAGGTCTAGCTTCACTTAATTTCGTGCAATTTAAATTGAACAAGAAAAATAAATGAGATAAAATGTGATATTGTCGGAAACAACCTGTATTTATTTAGCGTAAGCAAATTCAATTTGCGACCGAGTCAACTCGTTGGTTACAAATTCGTCGTGACGTCGTGGCTGTATTGAAGCAATTTATACAACACACCATAATTAACTGTAATTTTCTTGGAACTAGTTCTTATCAAAACTAATAAAATTCATTCGAACCTGACAAACTCATATTCATAGTTATTATCTAAAGACGCGGCAGCATCTTGACGCCAAGTATCATAAAGATAGTTTAAAAAACGGCGAAGGCAAGTCGCGCCGCGTATCTATCTGTTGCGCTCAGAATTCAACTCGACGCCATTCAAAATCGCGTTCATAAAATAATCTACCAACGTGCCTCTATTGATCATGCATTGAAAATCTTACAAAAGCAGCCTATTCTGTGTGTTCTCTTGCGGCTGTACGAAATTTCATTATCGTTAATTACTTCAGAGCTAGTCAACGGTAGACGCTAATTGCCACATCCTATATGTACATTTTAGTCAGGATAGAAACATTTATTCGTGACGTAAACATAGCGGCTAAGGGGAAAAGACTGACAAGGAAAGGTACTTTGGTGTCCCCCTCCGATTTTGATAATTTTTATATATGTTATAGTCCATCGAAAATTAAGAGACACGTAATTTTTTTTATCGGCTTAAAGTTATTTTTAAGGGGTGAAATCGACCCCCAAAGTTGAGCATGTTTTGCATCTGGTAGAGTGTTTCATATAGAAGCACTTAACCGATCGTAACGAAACCAATTGCAAAACGTTTTTCACGTCAAATAACCTGTATATAATGTTCAACTTCTTATGCACCCCTATTACATGGGGATGATTCACCCCCGAATATCCAGAATTCTTTTGTATAAAAAAAACTTGCAATCCGATTTCAATAAAACAAACGCCATTTTGCAGAGCAAAAAAAATAAAATTGACGTATTTTTGGGTTTTTCTCAGATTAAAAAAATTAAGGGGGTAAAACACCCTTAAAATGTCAAATTTCATTTTGAGCACTGTCCCCTTCCGATTTCAATATTTTTTTTATAAAATGTAGCTTATCGAAAAATAAGACCACCTATTATTTTTATTGGCTCAAAATTATTTTTAAGGCGTGAAATCAACCCCCAAAGTTGGGCATGTTTTGCATCTGGTAGAGTGTTTCATATAGAAGCACTCAACCGATCGTAACGAAACCAATTGCAAAACGTTTTTCACGTCAAATAACCTGTATATAATGTTCAACTTCTTATGCACCCTTACTTACTGCAGGGGGCTGAACCACCCCCTGACATTCATAATTTTTTGTATAAAAGAAAAATTGTCATTCGATTTCAATGGAAAAACCAACATTTTGAAAAGCAAAAAAAAATTATAGTGAATGTGTCTAGATTTTTCGAATAAAAAAAATTAAGGGGGTAAAACACCCCTAAAATCTCAAATGTCATTTTGCGCACTTAAATGATAAAATTCAATTCAATTGGTCTCATTATCATTGCGTATCGACTTATATGCTAAATAATATTTATTTCGCATGTACATCCGCTGCCCTTCTGACATGCTTCACGTTTATAAAGAAGTGTTGGTATCCGTTCTATTTATATAAGTTTCTATTTTGAACGATTTACGAAAATAAAAAAAAAACTCAAATATCAAAAGAGTCGCATCAGCAATTCACCGCCCAGAATGTAAACAAAGCTGGCTCATGCCTTGCCATATTCTTATTCATATCAAGAACCGCTATAGTGGCTCGACCCCAAGTATTCTTGAAAAAGCCAGTTCGCTCAGGCTAATGTTTGAGGTATATCCGAAAACCAAATAAAAATGCTGTTTTCGTGGTGATGTCAGATCAAACCGCCCACTCAAGATGAAAAAGGTAAAACTGACTTTATATTATTCCAGAAGTTAAGTTGCTGTTCGACTGTTGATCAGTCATTATCGTGTCCGCTATCGTGAATACCGTATTGTTATTAACATGTCCATCAATCCAATGAACGTAATAAGACTGTTGTTTCTTACATTCGAGGTAATGAACATTCCTGACAGTCCTGTTAACAATAATGAAGTGGAATTGAAAGAGAGTTTCGCGGAAATTCTGAAGGCCTCTATGGCAGAGTTCAATCAGTTAGAAATCGTCGAAGATACGACATTAGATTTTCAAGAACCGTTTAGAGATGTCATAGTAGAACCTGTCGAAGATAATGACATCGAATGGGGTCTTGGAGAATCTCCATTAAGCCCTGAAACGTGTACTGACGATGAAGAAGATTTGAGCTACGACTACAAACAAAGAGCTGTTGAGTACTGGAGAAGTGCAAAAACGAAACAAAATAGGAAAATAGAAACAGTCCAAAACCGATTTAAACTCGTTAAATCTGTGCGCCAATTAAGGCGCTGGGCTCAACAAATTAATAAAGGCGGAACTTACAAGGAAAAATTGTCGCGCATTTCTGAATATACAATCGATAATTTAAAAAGCGCCATAGAAGCAGGTCTCATTGTACACGATATCGATCTTCGGAGATGGGCATTACAAGCCCAAAAATTGATTGGGCATGAGAATTTGCGTTTCAGGGCTTCGCCAACATGGATAAAAAAGTTTAAAAAAGTTCATCGAATAACAAGTAGAAAAATAAATAAATTCGTGACAAGAAAGACTCTCGAATCAAAGGACATATTACAAAACGATGCTAATAAATTTGTCTCCGCAGTTCAATTGAAAATTGAGGAATATGGCTTGGAAAATATTTATAATTCTGATCAAAGTGGTTTCCAATTAGAAGTCCATTCAGGGCGAACGTTAACAGAAGAAGGTACAAAACAAGTAGAATGCCTTGTACAATCCGTTTCAGCGACAACCCATAGCTACACCATCCAGCCGACAATATCAGCAGCAGGAAAATTGTTGTCACCTCTTCTGATAATTTTAAAAGAGCCATCCGGGCGGTTGGGGCCAATCGTAGAACGAACCATTTTTCGACCTCCCAATGTTTTTATAAGTGTTTCAAAATCTGGCAAGGCTACATCAGGTACGTTGGTATGTAATATTCAAATATAAAAAATAGATGTGCTATTAATTTTTACATATTGATTTATAGAACATTTCAAAGTATGGCTTCAAGAAGTGTTCTTCCCAAATGTCGGTGAGAAAAGTGTGCTTTTAATAGACTCATGGAGTGGACATTGCCCTAGTGTTGTCACGGAAGTTACACCACATAACAAAGAAATTGTTACAATGATCATACCGAAAGGAACAACAGGGAATATCCAGCCACTTGATGTCTTCGGATTTAGAATTTGGAAAAATTATGTCAGACATTTTTCAGACAGTGTCATGTTACTTGATTATGATTTAAGTCTACATTTACGAAATAATATAATCAAGCTGCAATCTCTAGTACATAATCAATTATCATCTCCGAGGTACGAAAATTTATTTCGATATGCCTGGTTCAAAAGTGGGTACATAGAAGAACGACCTGAGCATTTCGAAAATCCCGTTGAATTCGCTTTTGGTATGTCATCTCAAACACAATGTGAAATTGAAGGCTGCACAAATGTGGCTGTAGTAAGATGTTCATGGTGTAAAAAGTCACTTTGTTTCAAACATTTCTTCGAAGAACATCATTACTGTTCAAAATATAATCATTAAGTTCAGGAATGATAATTGAAACGAAAATTTGAATTGGAATCTATTTTTACTACATGAAAGATTTTAGCGCCTATGTATAACCTATATATATATATTTGTGTACAGACCATGTGTATACAAAAATAAAAAATCGTGAAGCTCACGACCACCGAAGATGTAGGAGTACTCAATTTTTCATATAATTAAAAAGCCGATGTACATGCGAAATAAATATTATTTAGCATATAAGTCGATACGCAATGATAATGAGACCAATTGAATTGAATTTTATCATTTAAGTGCGTAAAATGAAATTTGAGATTTTAGGGGTGTTTTACCCGCTTAATTTTTTTTATTGGAAAAATCTAGACACATTCACTATAATTTTTTTTTGCTTTTCAAAATGTTGGTTTTTCCATTGAAATCGAATGACAATTTTTCTTTTATACAAAAAATTATGAATGTCAGGGGGTGGTTCACCCCCCTGCAGTAAGTAAGGGTGCATAAGAAGTTGAACATTATATACAGGTTATTTGACGTGAAAAACGTTTTGCAATTGGTTTCGTTACGATCGGTTGAGTGCTTCTATATGAAACACTCTACCAGATGCAAAACATGCCCAACTTTGGGGGTTGATTTCACGCCTTAAAAATAATTTTGAGCCAATAAAAATAATAGGTGGTCTTATTTTTCGATAAGCTACATTTTATAAAAAAAATATTGAAATCGGAAGGGGACAGTGCTCAAAATGAAATTTGACATTTTAAGGGTGTTTTACCCCCTTAATTTTTTTAATCTGAGAAAAACCCAAAAATACGTCAATTTTATTTTTTTTGCTCTGCAAAATGGCGTTTGTTTTATTGAAATCGGATTGCAAGTTTTTTTTATACAAAAGAATTCTGGATATTCGGGGGTGAATCATCCCCATGTAATAGGGGTGCATAAGAAGTTGAACATTATATACAGGTTATTTGACGTGAAAAACGTTTTGCAATTGGTTTCGTTACGATCGGTTAAGTGCTTCTATATGAAACACTCTACCAGATGCAAAACATGCTCAACTTTGGGGGTCGATTTCACCCCTTAAAAATAACTTTAAGCCGATAAAAAAAATTACGTGTCTCTTAATTTTCGATGGACTATAACATATATAAAAATTATCAAAATCGGAGGGGGACACCAAAGTACCTTTCCTTGTGAGAACGAGAGCAACTACAGTGATATAACCTGAGCGTAATTGAACCTTTCGTATAGACCACTCGAAGGGTGCTATCATTTGAGTTTTCGTAGGTATGCCAATATCAAGCTGTAAGTGTAATATACTCACGTACAAGCTTTACGTTCTTTGAATCGAATTGGAATATGCATATAACATACATACAAATAATGGACAAACGCTGGCCACGTTGCATACGCACTTATAATTTACAAATGTATATAAATGTAGATAAAATTTTAGATGGGTACGTGCATTCGTGGTGGACCAGTTTTCACGCGAGTTGCACACAAACTCTTCAACGATGCTATTTCGCGGAAGCGATGTATATTCTATATATATCCCGATCTCTCGATCTCGCGCACGCGCCCTTTCTTTTCATCCCTATATATACAAATGTATAGGTGCATGTATACATATATACGTATATGCCGGAAAACATTTTCAGAACACGCGGCGTAACTTACATTATTAACCTATCGCACTTACGCCGTTGTGCGTGTGGGTTCTTTATCAATTAATATATCTATACATAAATATTCTCATTCCTCTCGCTCAACCCGCACGTCATACTGGGAGGTTCAGTGACGTCACAAGGGCGGGGTCCTCGTTAACGGCACTACATTTTCCTCTCACTCGCTCTTCCGTCATTCCTTTTGTGCATAACCTCTCCTCTTCGGGCTGAAATAGTGCGAGGGCACGGAGAAAAGGTGAGGATGAAAGGGAGGGAGCGATTGTACGGACGGGTGAAAGCAAGAGCAACACGTGGAAAGAGTCGGCGTCTGATCGGACGCCCCGCAGTAGGTAGCCGTCCGGTGTGCTTCGTGAAAAAGTGGGCCACCGAGTATTCCATATGTATAACGCAGACGTCCGTCTACTACGTACCGTACCTACTGGCCCCGATATTACCAGCCTTGATCAGAGCCCGCTCGAAATAACTACTTCTCGTTTATATATACATAGACATAACACGTATTACGTGTATAAAATGTATATAATTCTTTTTCTGACTTTTTTATTTATCTTATTGCTTTTTGCGCGAGTTTTATAAATCGAGCGAATGGATTTATCGCACTTACGCAAATATTACTTCATTCCCTTTATTTGCATGAAACCCAATTTATTTTCATCGAAAAGAGAATTTCATGGGTTTTTTTTTATTTCATCGAGATTTCAATACCACAGATATCTTGAAATGTTTCGCGCAATAAATTCAAATCCGTTTCTACATACTATGATAACGTAAAAAATGAATGGAGTTAATATATTTTTGTTGACGCACTCGACACTCGCTGGTTATTGAAGCAAGCAAATTAATTTAGATCCATTGAAATATTTGCATTACCTGAATATATCGAGTAATTAAAAAAAAATCATTTTAAAACTATCTTTCATTCGGTTAATTAGGTGAGACCTCTGGCCACGTGCTATTGACATATTAAAACTCTTATGGAATGACAATATTATTTATTTTTTCATACCTCTTGTCAGGTATATACATCACTGAGGTACGTAAAAAAATACTTCGCATTGTGATAAATATGAACATAAAGATAGCTATGAGGGTATAATAAAAATTCGTAGTGACGTAACACTCAATACAGTGTAGAGCTTCCAAGAATTCTATCCAAGTCTTCGACATTTAATAATTTAACAATCTACTTACGCAAGTTAGCTGGAACTAATCAAGCATGGCCTTAAAAATCACCACTGTTATGTATTTTAAATCCCGGCTGTCCTCGCGTTATCAGTTCTACTGTTATATGTTGCTTCTATTTGCAACAGGCTTTATCAATATTCAAATGTGTTTTATTCCATACGTTATGCGTCTAGTAAAAATATATTGTTGATTGTACCTTAGTTCGATATGTAAAATGAAAAAAAAACCGGAAAATTTTCGTAAAGCTCAAGATACTTAACGAAAAAAGGAGTACTCCGCGAATTAAGTTTCTTCATCCCACAAAATTTTTTCATATTGTTTAACACACTCCAAAATTTCGTCATCTTTCCTGTCTAGATTTTGTCATATGAACATAATACTAGAGAACTTATTGTTTGGCAAAACACCAGCATATTTTAACGTTCTGATTAAACTGTGCACGGACAGAATTAACGTTTTGAGCCATACACTTTTCCTTACACGTGTATTCGACTTGAAATCTGGTACCCAAGGGTTTTTGGAGTCGCTGATTACGAATTTGAACTCAAAATTTGGAAACTCAAAATGACGGATCCAATATGACGGACCAAAATGCAAAAAATTACTTGATATTAATGAAATTCGGTATTCGCAGGTTTTTGGGGTCGCTGATTACGAGTCTGAACTCGGAATTTGGAAATTCAAAATGGTAGACTAATATGGTGGACCAAAATACAAAAAAATACTTGATATTACTCATGCGTCAACTCAGTTGAGGCAGCGAAAAGGCCCCGATCAGGATTCCCTAACTTAGTTAGGGCCCTTGTGTGGAAACCCATACTGGCCCCTGAAAGGGTGGTTACGCTGTTTAAACAAGGGCCTTTAAAGGCAAATAATTCGGGGCCTTTATCACTAGCCCTGTCGGAGCCGTATCAAAAATGAAACATTAAAAAAAATATTTATTTTTTAATCAGAATTTAATTTCCGATTATCATATGTCATATGAGCGAGGTCATATGCCACTATTTTCATTACTCCTGACATTAATTTACGCAGAAAAATTTTCCTACCTACACCGGGATTCGATCCTACTTACTTACGTATCGTAGATCCAACCACACACGCGCGCTACCATTACGCTATAATCTCGTTGAAAAGAATTGGTTAAAAAATGTAATATACCTAGCATTCCAGAATCTTCTAACAAATAATTCAGAATCTCTATATCGCAAAGCAAAAAAGTGTAAAAAAACATTTTAATAGAAACAATAAAATGAAGTAAATTCAATATAAATTATAATCATAATTTTTTTACTATTAAATAATTCTTTAAAATGATCAATAAAAAGAAAAAAACATTCATATTTCTTAATATACCCGACGGAATACAGGCATTCATGCAAATTTTTCGATTATGCTACGACGTCTCGTTCTCGATGATTACATGTGTAGTAGCGACAGCTATGTCCGAAATTCACAACTTTTAGAGGTTTCAATTGTTCTTTTAAAACCACCACCACCATTCACGGAGGCGTTGGGCGCAACTTACTTCATATAGTTTCGTCGTGTCCAACGATTCGCATCGAAAGAGCGAAGTTATTGAAATAAAATTTTATTTAAAACAATAAAATAATTCTTCACGATGCCGAAGGAAAAGAAAAGGAAGCATTCACGATCGCGTTCAAGGGATCGCAAACGTGAAAAAGATGAAGAAAATAAAAGATGGCAAAATATGCAGCAGCAACTAAATAACCTCAGAAGTGTCATCTCTCAATTCGTACAACAAAAAACAGAAGAACAAAACTCGGAGAAAATCCAATCCAACAAACTTCCAGGTGAAATGAATAAATTGTTCAAGAATTTTTCCACACGAAAAATCTTGGTGCGCTTTTCATACGATTGACGCACGCCTAACAAAGGGAACATTAGCAAAAAACAATAAACATAATTTTCAAGATTTTTTCCATCCGAAAAAATCTTGGTGCATCTTCCACACGAACGACACACACCTAAAAAAGGCAATACTGACAATAGTCACTAAACAAATAGTTCATACAAGTTTCACGTAAACTTGTAGATTTCAATTACAGAATAATTAGTCGGAATTTTTTATCCATCCATTGGATAATGACTACTCAATGTAGTATAAATAAAAATTGCAGTTTTTTTTTCGATTTTAGACCAAAATTGCAACTCAAAAAATTTGGAAGTTTTTGAGGTTGTAAACGAACAAGACGGTACAGATGATAACTTGTCTGTAAGGAATGACCATTCTTCAAAAGAGAATGAGGAAGCAAGTTCTTTACTCGATTTAGAATTCTTGGAAATCCCAGGAAAGGACCCTAATGAAAAATTGGATGACACTTTCAATCTTCATGCTGAAATTAAAGGTCGATGGAAAGCGTGGATGAAAAAGAGCTTAACAGAAGACGTAAAAAAGATATATTGAAAAAGTATCCTCGGAAAGGGGATTTATACGCCGAATTGCCAAAAATAAATTTGGAAATATTTCCAGCTCTCTCTGAAATTGCAAAGAAGAGAGATGATCATTTTGTTCAGACGCAAGAATGCGTTGGGTCTGCTATAATTGCACTTGGAGCTGCTATGTCACTCCTCCTAGACGCTACTGAGGAAGAGGTTGATGAGATGAAACTCATGGAATATTTGGGTGATGCGGGAAAATTACTTACAGAAATCTTCCACCAACAATCTACAGCCCGAAAATCCTACATTACACCTGTAATGAAGAAAAGCGTTAAGACCTTGGTAGACTCCATCCAGCCAGATGAATGGTTGTATGGTGAAAAACTCGCAGACTAAATTAAAGAAGTCAAAACTATTGAGACTGCGTGCTAGAATTTAAAAGCAGGGAAAACAATTATTAAAAAATCTCTACAAAGACCTCAAATACAGGGAAACTTGAGGGGTCCGTCTGCTCAATTCAAGCAGACGGGCACATTCAATCAGAGAAGACATATTCCACGTTTCAAACCGAGGAACCAGTACCGTGCAGGGCAGACATCGAATCGAGAGAAGAACCGAACATCCAAAGATACGACGAGGAAATAATTACGGTCAGAAATGTCCCTATAGGCGGTAGGCTCCATTTATATAAAGATGAGTGGAGAAAAATTACAACAGATAGTTTTATATTATCTTGTTTGAATAAATACTCAATCCCGTTTATCGAAACTCCATATCAAAAGTCGATCCCTGAGCAAAATTGGTCAGGTAAAAATGAAAAGTTATTAGAACCCGAAATAGGCAAATTTTTAAACAAAAATGCCATAGAAGAATGTACAAACTCTGAGAATCAATTCATTTCATCATTTTTTCTAGTACCAAAGAAAGATGGAACTCATAGATTTATTCTAAATTTGAAAAATTTGAATAAATTCGTTTCAGTACATCATTTCAAAATGGAGGATAAAGATCGGCCAAAAATCTATTAATGCCAAACTATTTTATGGCCTCTATTGATCTTAAAGATACTTATTTTCTGATACCGGTTAGGAATAACAGCAGAAAATATTTGAGGTTTATTTTCAAAAACAAATTTATCAATTCACGTGCTTACCGTTCGGTTTATGTACAAGCCCCTTCATTTTTACAAAGATAATGAAGCCCATTATGAACGTCCTCAGGAAAAGGTTTTTTGTCAGTAATTTACCTAGATGACATAATTTTCATGGCAAAAAGTTATGCTCGCTGTCGAAAAAATATTAGATGGGCAAAAGATTTCTTAGAAAAACTTGGATTGGTGATAAATGATAAGAAACGCTGTTTAGAACCGGCACAAAAGTGTAAATTCTTAGGTTTTATCATAAATTCAGTCGACTATACCATAGAACTAACTAAAAATAAAAAAGAACAAATTAAAAATCTAATATCAGAATTTAAAGTGCGAAAATCAACCAAAATTAGAAAATTTGCTACTTTATTAGGAATTTTGATTTCGATCGGTATTATGCGAAGACATCTCGTTCAAAGATGATTACTTCCCACCCTATAAACACCCCTTTCTTTACCCGTAATCATCTTCACAAAACGAGTAAGATGAATTTATCGAAATTTTTTTTTAAGTCTTCCTTTTCTCATAACTCAACTCTAAAAATATGAAGTAAGTCGCGTCCAACGCCTCCGTGAATAGTGGTGGTGGTTTTAAAAGAACAATTGAAAACTCTAAAAATTGTGAATTTTGGACATAGCTGTCGCTACTACACATGTAATCATCGAGAACGAGACGTCTTCGCATAATACCGATCGAACTTCGCTCGCCCTCGGCGAGCTCGTTTGATCGGTTCATTTTCGGCATCAATAAGGCTCCGATTTTTTGCCTTATCGGGACCCCACTTAGTTTTGGTATAATATTTCTCATAGTTTGTATAGGGGCTATCCTACTTAAGCCGGACTAAGTCCTCAATGTGTTGCCTTAAGAGTGCCATGTTCTAGATCATCACAGCTTCGAAAATTTCACCTTATCGGGACTCGACTTGATTCTGTCATAATATGACAATTCCTTGGAATGGGGGATGCTGCCTTAGTGAAGCCCGACTAGGTCCTCAATGACTTGCCTTAAAAGTGCCATGTTGTAAATAATCCTGGCGTCCCTGACATTGCCCTGTCGGGCCGTAATCTGACAGTGTTGTGAAAATGTCTGACAGGGTATCCATGTCTAAGCTCTTCAAGGCCCCAATTTACGTTAGGGCTGCCCTGACAATTTGACGCACGGGTATTGAAACTCGGTATCTTAGGATTTTTGGGGTCGCTGATTACAGATCTGAACTCGAAATTCGAAAATTCAAAATTGCAGATCCAATATGGCGGACCAAAATGCAAAGAATTCCTTGATATCAATGAAACTTGGTATTTTTAGCTTTTGGGAATTGCGTGAACTCGTAATTTGTAGGTTTGGGACCAAATGATTTTTCGCATTTTGGTCCGCCATATTGGATCTGCCATAAAAAATTCAAAAACTAGAAATAGCAGACAAAAATATAAAAAGGGAATAGATTTGCGTAAACACCAGTACTCGAAGACATTCCCGGTTACCTGGTTAACATAAGTAAGACATGAAGGCTGAAATTACAATAAATTCAAACAAATGCTCGATTTTTTATATAGTTACTCGCTACGTTGCCGTCGTTAGTTTCAGATAAAGCTAAAAGCGAGAAAACCAATTTAAATACACGTAACCATTTCATTTTTACATCTATTTGGGTTCATTTTTGGTCCCGCGATCTTGAATTTTGAAAATAACAAAACTTTTATGTAGATTGAATGCGAAAAACTTTCAAAGCGAAAGTTTTCGGTAAATATTATTGTTAGTTTGGACATAGTACAGAAATTACTGTATCGTTATTTTTTTAAACAAAAACCACTGTACGAAAAATTTCGAAAAAATTCTGCAATAATCTTTGAACGGTATCAAGTTTGTAAAAAAAATTTCCATTCCGATTTGCAAAGTAGATTGGTAGAAAATGATTTTTTTCCTGAAAAAGTACGAAATTCGACTATTTATTTATACGTGACATTTGTGCAATTAACAAATAATGACTGTTTATATTTGTTTACATTCATATATGTCCTAGAAACCATGTAGATCCAAAAGACCCAGTATTAGTTGTTAAAATAGTAATTTAATAATTGAATAACTGCAAAGAAAGGTGGGACAACGTATGTCCCATCATGGCTCAAAGGGTTAGAGTTGAAAAATTACTGTAACACCAATACAAATGGGGTACAACTCTGAATTATCGTGATTGTTGCTACGCAAATATAAATTTTCATGAAAGGAAAATAAAATTTCCTATATTATCCAAGAGATTTTATTTTACTTCCATGAAAATTTACACTTTGCGTATTAGTAATAATCCTAGAAATTTGAGGTCGTGTCCCGTTTTTATTGTTGTAACGGTAATTTTTAAATTTCAATTCTCTCCGTGCGTGAGAATAAGTGCATTAAAAAGTGCCAAATTCTTCTGTCTATTATTTCACTATATTTTGGCAAATTATTTTCAGTGTCATGTTCAACAGAAAAATTATTTTTAGTCTATTAACGGGGTCATCCCGTGTGACAGCTATTTTTTTCGCTTTTTTGGGAATTTTTTTTGATGAACCATTAAAACACAATATCTTTGAATTTTTACCACACATTTATTAATATTTTTACAGTCCCTCAGAATTTTATCAAATAAAAATAACGAGTTGAATCGACTTTACACCGTTCAGAAGACACTCATGTGTTGGTTGACAGCTGCCATGATTCTGGAGGTTTTGCTCATCTAAAATCAAAAAATCAAACGGCATTTTAATTTGTAGACCTGAGACTTTCGCTGGAACTAGAGTAAAAAATATCGAAAATTGAATTTTTGGCACGGTTTTAAAAGTCGAAAAAAACAACGAAACTTGGAACTTAACATTTAAAACCGTGCCAAAAATTCAATTTTCGATATTTTTAGTTTATTCTAGTTCCAGCGATAGCCTCAGGTCTGCTAATTGAAATGCCGTTTGATTTTTTGATTTTAGATGAGCAAAACCTCCGGAATCATGGCAGCCGTCAACCAACACATGAGTGTCTTCCAAACGGTGTAAAGTTGATTCAGCTTGTTATTTTTGTTTGATAAAATTCTGAGGGACTGTAAAAATGTTAATAAATGTGTGGTAAAAATTCAAAAATAGTGTGTTTTAATGGTTCATAAAAAAAAAATTCTCAAAAAAGCGAGAAAAAATAGCTGTCACATGGGATGACCCCGTTAAGTAGAATACAGTAAAAGTTACTTTATAACAATATATTTATAGTGAAGATTTAAATATAAACAGTTTTCGTGCATTCTCAGTGTGCAGAATTTTGGTCTCCAAGCTAAGCATGTACACACACATTATTTATCACGAAACATACACACACACCCATTACATACCATTCATAGCAGATCGTAAGTATATTCAAAATAGCAATGACCCCAAGGCTCGACAGAAAATACATTTGTGAGTTGGACACGAGATGAATATGGAAAAAGCAAACACCAGAGCACGGGACACACAGACGACAAGCATTTAGTTAAGAACCGAAATTCTCGACCCTCCACGTTCTCTGTTATGCAAATTTTTTGGATAAGTCGAACAATTTTGGCTTTTCTCGAGCTGTTTCATAGAGGCTCTATAAGAAGAAGAAGAGATGAGAAGGGAAATGCGAAAAAAAGATAACTATAATGAAATAATGGAAGCCTTGTACAATGAACAAAACGCGGAAATAAAAAAAAAATGAGCAGAAGGTGAATTTCTTATAAATAGAATCTAAGAAACAGAGAGTAATGTTTTGAAAGATAGAAATAAATTACGAGAACGATGTTTAAGAGAGGGACGAGCGAACGAACGAGAGCAAATTGGAAAAAGTTTTTTAAGCTGCGCACCTCAGGCATTCGTCATTATTTTTCTCCAGATATTATGAAAAAGTTTCTTCGATAGTTTTTTAACGGCATATTTTTCCTCACCCTTTCGCTCTCACTCAATCTGTCTTTTTCTTTTTCGAGAGTCACAGCATCCTGCTGCAAAAAGGCTGCCAATTGATTTCAATGCCGTATACGTTTCGTGTTTTTATTCAATTATTTATATTTTTGCTGTTATTCTCATGAATAGATATATTCGCTCGTAGCTGCTTTAGCAAATCCATCGTGCATCTGTATCGTTGACCAGTGGCGTTATAGAACCGACCAAGCACTTGCGCTTCATAGGAATACATATTCATTGTATATAGCATTTCGCGCACGTTTTCCATAAACAGAACATCATCCTCATATGCGAACATGTATGAAACATTCGATGCAAAGTTAAATAGTAGTCAACCAAAAGTTCAACAAGTTTGATGCTCACACAAAATTTATATCCTTTTCATGGCACGGCAAGCAACTTGTTCAAATCTCCAGGGTGTAATTAAACCACGAAACTAAGTTCTTTGTAAATTTAAAAGATAGAGATCACTCATCTAGATTTACGACAAGTTCTATAAGTTAGATAGAATTTTCCTAATTATTTAATATCAATGGATCAAATATTCAGGAGGTAATTGGATTTTATTGATGAATATATTTTTGAATACTTCCAGTACATTCGTACGATTAATTTATTATGATCTAAGGACAGTATAGACATTTTGATTTGTGTCAAAGATGAATTTTCCTTAACTAAACATATGCAAAAAATAAATTTTCATAAGTACTTTGAAAACAGAATAAGTTTTGAAGATTGTTCGTTCGTTGGTTATATCAATCTCTTGCTGCAAACTTTTTATTCAACGGGAATATCAACTTTTCTAAATGTAAGATGGAAACAAAAATTAATTCAAAGTGAAGGGCTTCGTACGCAAAGCCGTTACGCCTTATTATGCTAAATCATTGAGAACCTTTAATTTTCTACAGTTATTTGATTTCACCTAACTTAGCACTCAGCGCACTCTGCACGATGCTGGTGGTACTTTGCACCATCATCCATTTTCCATCACGAATATTCATTTCCATTTTTCAAGAGAACGAGGGAATTCCACATTTAAATCTCAGTTCCAATTTTAATAATATTTCATATAGTTTTACATCAAAGTTGGTTTATTCTCCAGGAATTTCATATGACCAATGGCTATTCAATATACGCTGGTTATTTTCGCCATCAATAATGAAATGAGTATCATGTTACGTACAGCTGGAAGCAGTAAGATTAAATGACTGATGGAAAATGTAGATGTATAATGGATTCTATAAAAATATTTGCCTTTGAACCCTGGTGTTTAGATCTGCATTACTATTAGAGGAAAATTAATGTTCACAGCGTAGGTTGTATGCTGGATTGACACATCTGTGCTAGAATCATGACCATTACTTGCCATTCACTACTGCACGGTTAAATAGGCTTAAACGTAACACCGACAAAAACTACTTAAAAGTAGTTTAAACGATAGATCATAAAAGTGCTATACGGGCAGCCTCTGGGGTAATATACCACAAGACTGAAAATGAAGTTTGACTAATTGATAAAGCAAATTTTAGACAAGAAAGTCTATGTGAACATGAGGCTATCGTGAATTTGAAGCCAAGTACATAAAGTATCTGATAGAAAGCTACAGACCACAGCGTGGTTGTGCACGAGTGAACCCCATCAAAAACACATCTCTAAACCCTCTTGGACATCTCTATCCTTTAGCCCTTCGGTGGCTTCGATCGCGAGGTTTAATGCTTGGCTCGGCTGATGGCTTATGCAATTACTTCAGTGAACAGCGGTGGTATTTTACGAACGTGCCTTAAACATCGGTGGCCATAAACCGCTCCTGTATTACCTCTAATGTCTATAATAACTAGCCGTTTATTGCGGCTCACACGTTTTCCGTCTTTCTAGCAGCTTCCGATAATAATTTTAATATTTTTATTATAGATACAATATTAATTATAAATGTTGTATTTTTGAGAGATTTAACATGTTTTATAAGTATGAAATAAATAATATATAGAGTGCATGAATAAATTTATATTGTTAATTTTCCAAATGCCCCGTGACAGTTTTATTTATATCTTAACAATGCTTCATTTCGTGGCGAAAGAGGAATTTCCCGAATCCATATCATGATTACAATTTCATACATACACGTGAAATGATATTTGCGAATATAAGAATCCGTTGAAAAATACTTTTGTAAAGTAAAAAAAGAATGCCAAGTATTAAAAGTAGCACTTTCACAACCAATGTCCTTGTTAATGAAATCAAAAAAAAAAAAAATATCGAAATCACAAGTTTTTAATGTAGCTAAGAAACGTTGGTACAAAAACTTGGCGCGCATGTTTAAGAAAAAAAGTTCGGTGAAGAAACTTAGAAACTTTTTTTTTTAACCATGCACGCCAAGTTTTTGTACCAACCTTTCTTGGCTACATTAAAAAATTGTGATTTTGATATTTTTTCCTTTTTTTTTAAATTCATTAACAAGGACATTGGGTGATAACAACTGAAGGTGCTACTTTTAATACTTGGCGTTCTTTTTTCACTTTTCAAAAGTATTTTTTCACGGATTTCACTTCTTTTTGAAAATTCTTTCAAACCAAATACTTCTAAATTTTAAATTAATATTACTATCAAATTAAGGGGGAACATCCGAGTAGATAGCGGAAAAAATAGGTGAATTTTAGGAATTATTATCTCAAAAACTATTTGTTCGATATTTTAACCAGGTTAGTTCTATTTGAAAGTATGCATACATACATATATACATATACATATTGCTGACAAATTTCTTTATAAATATATATCGACTGGGAGCACTGCTGTCATAGCCGGCGTAAAAAATGTCACTTGCTCGCACGATCTGCGGTTCCCAAGATTACATGCAATCCGTTGATCTGAAACAAAAAATTCAAAAAAAATATAATTAAGTGAAAAAAAAATCCTACGTTCCGAAGTAGAAAACCTATCCGAAAATATTATGTCAAATTTTGGAAGCAATCGGTCGAGCCGTTTTTCTAATATTTTGGGGACCGTCTTTGAATAGTATGTTTTGAGTTTTTCGAATATCAAGATAACATTTACACATTATATTCTTCATATTCCAAACTTGGAGAATTTTTTTTGGAAAAATCGATTTTTGTAAAAAAATCATAATAATTACATAATATTGTTGTACGTCACTTTCTGATGACAACCTTTAATTCTCGTCGACCATTTTCATATCTGAAAAAAAAATTATTATTAATAATTATTACTAGGTTAAAGGATGTTACTTACATGAAAAGACTTACTATACCGTCGGTTCCTACCGATCGCCAAAGATTAGCGGAAATATTCAAATTAAAGATTATCTCTGTAATTATTCAAACATTACCATTAAGTTTTTTTCACTTATAGTATTATATGTAAAGCTACTACCTTAAAATCGACAAGATAAGTTCTTGTATGTTAGTTTTATCTATAGTCATAGTATTAAAATCCTATAGATCCTTGACCGGCCAATAGGTGGCCCCGGCGGCTGGTATCGCATCGCGTTCGCGCTCTCTACCCTGACCGGCATATAGGTCGGGAACACGGCCGCAATCGAGAGAGTTTCCGAGATTGACCGCTAGGTGGCGACGAGCTACCTAGTTTTCCGTACGCACCAAGTTGCCTTAGAAACAATATAAATCGGACTAATTTCCGATTCCGTAGCTTTTTCGATCGCCGACAAGGCTTTCTTCCGAACCACTCAGCCGACAACGGTTTCTCCTTTCCATCCTCGACAGGAGGATCCATTAAAATTTTTTCTGTAAATTCATTTTTTACTAATAAGTGTTTGTAATCATTTTTTATTATTTCATATTTGTTCTTTTGTACTTTTTTGGATAAATTTTTTTCTCTGCTGGTATAATTTTTTTATGTGAAATAAAAAAGTTCTGAAAAACAAAAAAAAACTTCTTTCACATATAAATATGACTTTTTCTTATATGTACTCCCTTATCAAAAAAAGAGACCCCTGCCTCTCTTTGTCATCGACTCCACAGAGCTGACAAAACTATTTTCAAACATGTTACTACACTCTTGTCGGTAACTTGGTATCGTAAAGGCCTTCGTTTTTATCAAGCAGACGCCTCCTACCAGCAATTCTTTCACCATCATTCGGAATTCGGACTCAATTCTGCATACAGGAGACTACAGCAGAGGCCCTCACCTCCATACCGCTGGCTGAAATCCTTCTCAAGAAGATTGGCTCCTCACCAACGCCCACGCATCTAATCACTCTATTTCATACCAGTCTTTATCAAGACTCCTCCATGATTAGGGATCTCAGGAGCAACAGATCTTTCTAACGTAGTAGCTAAAAATTGTTGTAACAATATATAATATTATATTGAGAAAACTTTTTTTTTACTTTACCGTTAATCTGCGACCGCATTCCGGTAAATTACCGATAACTTCCACAATCATTGGAATTTTAATACGAAATTTACACATAATATTCTTAACTACAAACTTTAAGAAGAATCAAAAGTTTTTTTTTTTTTTGGATATTCCTCCTTAGAATTACTCATCAAAAAATTCTAAGGAATCCAAATTCGTCGAATGCGCCCAGGTGGAGACTATTATTCTCTGGAAATCTGCATTTTTAAATGTGTACATTTTAATCCGATGACAAAATTCACACCCTTCTAATTAATTTCTGTTGAGTGACTTATATCATTTTTATTATATTGATTTTTAATGCCCGTGGTTGAGACCAAATTCCACGAATATACAACTTATTCGAACTGGTGCATTTGGAATTTCCTTGCTCGAAGGACCCATGCTAGAAAGTTTGCTGAAGGTACCAAATTTTTTCAATGAGATTCAGGAGGAATTCGAAGTGTCCATGTTGTGGAAGAGAGTACATTCCTGTATGGTTATTATTATAATAATCGTAAATCGTAACCTCTATTGTATGTATATAGAGGGTACCATGACGGTTCGACGGATGCCAGAGATTCTGTCCGGCCCATATGTCTGCTCGTTAATTCTGAACAGTGTGGGGCTGCGTGATGAAATATCTATCAGCAACCTCGTCGTCGTCGCTAATTTTCCCTCCGTGTCTCTCTGTTTCTCCTTTCTCTACATGGTATGTATAAGCGCGTACTCTACTCAGATTTATACTCTGAACTCCTGCATGTACAATGTACCATAACATTTTCCACAGAGGCTGCTATACCTCCCGAAATGAGTGAGAATATTCCATAAAATATAATTCGACAGTTGGTGGCAAATATTCCAAGAGGATGCGCATAAAAGAGAAGCAGAGGACGAGAAAGAGTAGAAAGAGAAAGAATGAGTGAGATAGAGGAAGAATACATGAAAGTGAAAATGAAAAAAGAGGCAGAATAAATGAGAAAGAAAAAGTAAGCAAGAAGAAGAAAGAAGTGAATTAGAGAAATAAAGAGAGGGAGAGACAGGATAGAAAAAAGGTGGATGAAAAAAGAGAAAATGAATAAAAGAGATGCAGGGGTGGATCGCGTTCCACTAACGAACCAAGAGGACACTGCATTTCGCCCTCACCCGCGAGCTTCAACAAGGTGGAACATTTTTTGCTGCCGGCATAAATAGCGCTCGCTTGTTCTCATATATAGAAAAAACGATCAAATATATGAGTGCACTCGTATAGATATATCAGTGTAGTTGCACGTAGCTGTACCATAGAAATGCCTTCAGCAGCAGCTGCATATGGTGGTAAGAGAAATCTTCCTCTCTCTTTTGCTTTCTGAAGTTACAGACAGAAACAGAGGATTAGAACTGTCATACACAACAGTAACGACGTGAGAGTGAAAAATAAAAAAATCTGGGAAGCAAAAAAAAGACATTTTTTTCCCCGATCTCAACCCGACTATGGTTTTCTCTACGCATAACTGGTTTTTGTGGGATCTGATTCCGTTATCCGTTGTGAAATCGTGATATTTATCAATTACTTGCACACTTGAATGCGCAGGAACTTCTTGATGCGTGTGCAAGTTTTTGCGCATCAAGTGTGCAAAAACTTGCACACTTGATGCGCAGGAACTTCTCACGAAATTGTTTTCGAAGTATTGAGACATTTTTAAAAGCATTAGATTATTATTTTTTATTAACACCAATACCGCGCGGTATTTAATTAGTGATGGGTGTTGAACATTATTGCTTGTTAGAGAGACACCAAAACACTTTAAAGTATAAAAAGTATCCAAATAGTTTGAAATTTGTATGCCATATAAACATTCTGCCTGAGGTATCCGAGTGTTATTATATTTAATCACAAGACGCGGTAGCGACTCGACGCCAAGTATTAAAAAGAAAAAAATTTCGAAGGAAAAGTAAAAGCACAAAATTTTTGTCGGGCGCTACCACACTCTTATATACAGTAATATGAGGTTTCTAATTAAATACAAATATAAATATATTTAATAATCATGGACTGAAAACAATTTGCATGAAATATTAAAATAATATATGAAATCAATTTAAATAATTAAATCTCGAGTTTTCGTTCTTCAGGATTCTTGATCTTGGAAGGAGAAAGGGCAGGGGTATCACATCTTGTTGGCGACAATAACGGATTCAGCGAACCGATGTATCGCTGAGGTTGTGGCCAGGGTTTCCCGTCTCTAGCGACGTTATCTGTTTCGTCAGGGTATGTGGGAGGCGAAGCGAGAGAAGCATCAGGTCGAAGGTAAGAAGTTTCGTAACTAGTTTCTGCGGGTACGGAGGTGAGCGAAACAGTAGACCATTTTGGTTATGGTGTGGTAAAGTCGAGCCTCCACAATGTCTGATGCACTAAGAAAAGGCGACGAAAGGACTGATGCATACAGTGAGCAACATGTACCGTATCTATATGTGCATATATAATACCTTAAAATATATAACGTTCTGCGGAGAACTGAAGTTCCCGAGACTTTGACTTGGGGTCCGGGTCAACGATAAATTTGCATGTTCCATTACATCTGTTGAAATATTATAGGATTTTAAGTATCCATGGAACTGGATTACAACTAAATTTACACGTTAATTAATTAATGTTTCTCTGTTCATTTTCACGTGCTTACATTTTTATTTGTTCATTGAAATTTAATTATATTTATATTCAATATATGGAATGTCTTATTATCAAGCAATAAGATCTAATGTAATCAAACTGTTGACTTAGCATTGAATTTTCATTATTAGTGTCAGAGTAATTAGACATTAGTGTTTCACGGTAAAGGGGCATATTATGGAACTCTTAAATATGTGATGAGTTTTTTTTTGATACATAATTGTACAATTGTACACATAACTGAAATATTGTGTGCCAGCACTTGCTCGGTCTTCAAAATGTTTTTTTGCCCTGTTTTTGTAATATAAAATTCGATTTTAAGTAAAAGCGGCGAAATATTGCTTTTTTCGAAGGGTTTACCAATACGAGATGGCAGAGTTTTTTTTAATACGAAATAGCCTCACGATAAGAGTCACCAGTGTTTTTATAACATGGCAATACTTTGATAAGTAATATTCGAAATATTTTTATTAAAAAATGTTACTTGCTGCTTTTGTTAACCTAATGAATATTTCAATATTGTTGTAACATAAAATGCAAGTAAATACACATTTTTTCATCTTTGCACGATGAGGTCATATGTTCTGCTTCATTCTGCTCATGCTTTCTTTTTCTTGTCGAGCTTCAACAATTGGTTGCTTTCTTCTATACCGGAAGTTTTGTTAAACGGAACTGTCTATATTTTGTGACATCTTATGAAACTACTCAAATCTTACATAAACAATACTACTCAATACATGAACAAGAAAACAATGTTATAGAGAACATGCTTAGATACGTACTACACTGGACGAAAATGGAGTTTCGCAAAATTTCCGAATCAAGATTGCTGCAATGTTTTATACACACTACCAAAGAAACGTGACGTCGGCTGCGCCGATATAAATGTGTGACAATATTGATTCTAACGGCTAATTCTTTCGTAGACTCCGTATCCTTGGCATGTTACCCGGTCGCTCATTCATCTATGGCGTAACATGTAATTTGATACATCTGAGAATGATGATTTTCTAGTAAAAATGAGAAACAAGGATAATCATCTTAAATTAAAAGATACATAGAAAAGTCCCGAATAGAATTCAATCTGAGGATATGTCGGGATACGATTAGATAAAACTACGGCATGCCCGAGAAGGCATTCCTTGTCAGGACCCGTTCAGGACTAGATCAGGATAATCCAAGATGAAGAATGTTCAAGTATGATAAGGATTACCTGATCAGAATCGGGTTAGGATAACCACAGATGGAAAATATTTAAGTATGGCAAGGTTAATCTAATCAGGGTTTAATCAGACCTAGATCAAGACAATCAGATATCGTAAAAATAGGTAAAAATGGATAGACCAAATCAGGATAACCAGATGTGAACGATATCAAAATTCAAGAAACACCTATCAAAAAAGAAATCAAATATTTACTATAGTTTATTAGTGGAGAAAGAAAGTTATGTCCTATGCATCATTCAAGACTTTCCGTTCTAAATTTCCCAATTTTGGGTTTTGGATTTTTTTTTAATCCTAATTTTTTTTGTTTCAAATTTCTTATTCTGTTTCATTTTTTTTTTTTTTGCAAAAGTGTTATTGCATAGATGATGCATTGGCTCTACTTATCATATGCCGAATTGGTAAGCCAATGGTACAGTGGGTAGGGTCCGTGCATGTTGATCGTCTGCCGTAGATAGGCAAATAGATTTGATCGAATCCCCGTGTAAGTCAGAAAATTTTTCCGAAAAATTTCATATCAGGCGTAATGGGAATGATGACATTCAACGGTGATAATAAACGAATCCAGAATTGGAAAATAATTTTTCCAATTTGTTTCATGAAAAATAATTTTTCAATGTAAGTAAATCTGGAGAGCACCTCATCAGGATCTAATAAGGAAATCCTGATCAGGACCTGATGAGGCAATCCTAACCAGGACCTGTAGAGTGTGAAGGCGTTACCATCCGAATCTGGTCCTGATATATGGTATTCCTGTTCAGGACCTGATCAGCAACCGGAACAACCCGGTCTAGTCGTGACAGAATCCTGACGAGAAATTCTAGTTGGGATACGCAGATCTTACGACTGCATATGATTTGTTTTACATGAAAGATGAAAAAGCATAGAGAAACAATGAATATGTAAAATGGAGCAACTAATTTCCTGGAGGAAGTTATATATATATATATCAAGGAGAACGTGCTTTGTGGGACTGAGTATATCGCTTTGTTATCCTAACACGACCCCTTTCTTCTCCTTGTTGCATCCTCACGTACGTCTCTCGATGACAAAGTTTCGAGGTCGACCAGCACGTCCTCTCGCACATCCCGAATCGCATCTTCCATCTCCTCTTCTTCTCGGCAAATGTGACCGACGTGAATATCCCCGAACTCGAGTATAGAGACTTGCGATTATCAAGAACTGGGAGGTTTTTCTGTTCACTCTCCGTAGTGAGTGAGGAACATTTCACCAAAGTAAGGGGGGAGAACGAGAGAGGGAAAGACAGCTTGAAAAGTGAAGATAGTGATGTTCAAAGAGATGAATGTAACGTGTGAGAGAAAGTACGGAGCTCACAAGCGACAGCCAGTGTCAGGGGAACAGATAGGAAGCATGTAGAAATAGGTAAGAGAGAGAGAGAGAGTATAATGATAAGAGCTCCTGTTCGACAGGGAAAACCAGCTCGTTCTCTCGAGGACTCTCATGGCTCTCTTATTCTCTTTCTCTACCAATAACTTGAAATGTAGACTCTCCCTTTATCTTCATTCCTTCACTAACTCGCTCTCTCTCTCTATCACTCTACCAAGTAATGCAAGAAGTAAACGCAGGACAAGAGATAGAATCAGTCGACCCTCGTACAAAAAGGAGAGAACTAGAGCGTCTGTATAGAAACTTAGACTCGTGGAAGTTCTCGACGACTGTCCAAAGATCCTTACAAAAGCGTCAGGTGGTTGAAGTTGGCTCACTCGCTCACTCCTTACTAGTAAGAGCATCTAATTTGCAAAGTAAGTAGTGCGAGCTAAGTCTGGTCCGCCAATAAGAAGCATTGATCTAAACGCAGCGACCATATCATATCAATCCTAGAACTTCTCTCGCTATTACTGGATATTTTTTGACTGCATATATATGCATATACATTATACACACAGATACAATGATTCAAGATCAAATCCACACCGGTGTTGATCTTGAATGGTGCTCCTTAAACCATTAATGTCCTGGATGTGGATGGCTCTATGCCCCGAAGGGTATTCAGCAGGTGGTTGGTTCGAATATAGTTGATTTTTGTCCTCACTGAACAATCTTTCTGTCTCTGTCGTAAACACCACGAACTCAGCATTCCTACCATTGAGATCCTTCGTCTCGAAAGTCTAGCCTCTTTCCACTTCTATCAAGCTTCGATCTTCGCTTATATATATATATATATATATATATATATATATATATATATATATACACACCCACATATATATATGCGAGTGCATTTGCTCGATGTTTGCAGCCATGAAAAGTTCGATAGTCTCGGTGCTGTTCCAAGTGCCTGCCCATCTTTCGATCTTGTTTTTCGCAAGTAAAACTCTTTCCGCGGCCTCATCCTTATACTCGATCACTGTTTCATGGTTTCATTCTTGTTCACCACAACTACCAATAACTCGTGTTTCTTGGAAAGATCTTTTCGATATCTTTATGCACGGTACGACAGTAGAAGATTTGAGTGGTACAGAAAGTAAGGGAGAAAGAAGGAACGAAAGAGACAGTGAGATGGAACTAGTAAGCCGAAAAGTGCAGTTATAATCTGCATCGAAGAGTACAGCAGGTGGTTGCTCGTCGTGTGGCATCCGCTGCTATCTCCCATCTCACTTTGACTTCATTCTCATCTTTTTTCCTTTATCATTCTCTTTCACCAGTGCTCATTCTTATACTGTACGCAAACACGCGCCCAATATTCGATTTTCTTGATTTCATCCTCGACTTTTTGGAGACTTGTGTGCTCTACTAAACATTCGTCTGTTCGACGTTTACTGGCATTCACAGCATTGTCGAATTGGACGGTAGTCAAGCAGGCGAGGTAGCTAGATAAAGCATCGGATCGGAGTGAACCGAAGCGAAGCACATACGGGCAATGGCCTCGTAAATGTATCGGGCAAAGCGAAAGCAAACCAACCACTACTATTTCACGAGCATAATGTGGCGCATGAAAACGAAGAGCTTTGCCAAACCATCGATCTTCGAAATAGTGGAGAAATTACCTGAGACAGACGGGAGGAGGGAATTTACGAAGGGATAAGATTCTGGGGTTCGTTCGAGGCGAAAGGGGTTGAATAGGGCGAAAAGATGCCTAAGGGGCCGAGTATGAGGTCACAAATACATATATTTATATATATATGTGTGTACACACACATCTATATATCGATCACGGTTTTCCGGGTGTGGCATCTTTCCAAGAGTATTCCCTTCACTCTAATGGACGCGGTTCTATGTTTATATCCAACGCAGTATTAAATGTGCCAGGGAAAAGCATATATATATATATGCATTTATATATGTGTACACATAGGGAAAAAATCATTGAATCAATCTCATATCTCATTACGGGGAGCCAATGATATTATATAATCATCACAATATTGTAAAGTATCAAACCCATACGATACTTTTTGATCAAATGGCACATCCATTCTTACCGAAAACACTATGGTTGAATCAACGAAATCTTCCAATAACATCAAATGTTATTGAATCATCGATTTTTTTTCCGTGTGTATTCATCGTCAGAATCGTCAAACGTTTCACGTGAATCAACCACTTTCCTGACATAATCATTCTCTTTTATACTTCGATGCTCTCATTTTTTTACCCCTTCCCTCTTATCGTTGCCCTCGGTGCCGGTACTACGATGACGTGAAGAAATTATCAAACCATTCTATAAACCCGCAGTGGCTGGCGGCTAATAACTATCCATCAGCCAAAATGATTCTGCGGATAGAATATATTGCACAGTACTGTAGAGAGTATATCCATTAAGTGAATATACTATCCTCGCGGTTTATCGTATTCGAGAGAGTTATACGCTATTCTTGGATTTATTATTCTCTGTTGCGCCTTTGAGCAATATAAAAGCCAACGGAATCTCGCCCTCATGAGATAGTACCATGTTGGGATCCCGCGAAAGGACTCTAGCGAAATACTTGAGATCTCGCGCAAGACAATTTAACCAGACGATAGTTCATGAGCAAGGCAGAAAGAGAGAGAGAGAGAGAGAACTTTGCTTTTTTTTATCTATATTGCTGGATATATTTGGTCATTCAGACGGCTGTACGTTAATGGAAGCCTGCGGATAATTTTCGTGGCTCGATATAATAGCCTTGGAGAATAGAGTATGAGAAAATATCCTGGCGTAAGAGAGGACGAGAAAACTCGATAGAATTATACAGTACATGAAAGGAAGTACTATATTATGTTGCGGTCCAGCTGGAGGTGAATACGAGATAATACGTTTGCCCATAGCCATATTATAACAACATTTCCAAGTTCACAGACGTCCTAGTTCTGGCGTGACGAGAAGCGCATGCAGTTTAAAATAATAGACCTCTCACGAGCTACGAAAGCTAAGCTAGAACAAAAATTTGCCTGTTCATCGTTTCTCTTTACCAAAAGATAATACTACATTCAGAACTCTCATCGAGAAAAAACTATTTAATCTAAAAATGTAATAAAAATCTCAACTCAATCTTCTTACTATTTGCTACAAAAATAAAGACATCGACTTATCAATAAGAATACGAACAGTAATGAGGGACAAACTACAAGTTTTGAGAAAATTAATCCGTATAACGTAAATTTTCATAAAAAAAAAATCAACTTTTTTGTTTAATTCAGCAAATTTGACCGAAGTGTGTAGTAATTTTCATAAAAACAAAATCAACTTTTTTGTTTAATTCAGGAAATTTGATCGAAGTATGTAGTCAATTTTGATGTTCAGTGTAATATTCGGAACACGAATTTACAAATTCTGTAACACAAGTATTTCATAAAATTTCACCATACAGTTCATTATTTTATGTCTATAAGAAATTTCTAGTAAAAAGTATCCTAGTCATGATGATTACTCGAATATGTATTTTTGTAAATTTTTACTGAGCGTTGCGGTGAATAGTACTGTGCTGAACGATATAAATTTCGCGATAAATGTTTCACGCTTCGATGGCGTAATGGCTCGCTCTTCGTACATTTTACTGCGGGAACTGTCAAAATATGCCTAGGGTTCGAAATTTTATATCACGCTTACTAATAAACACATTTTGCCAACTTCACCCCACATTCAAGTGTATCACAGTTATTTTTTACCGTGAATTACATGGTAAAAAAACCATTCCAATTTTATGCGTAAACTTATTCTCATTAAAATATTCCATAATTTTCGATCTTCGATAAAACCGTGTTTAGAAAATTGATTTTGCTTATGACAATTTATTTGAAATTACAATGATTGAAAATACAATTTAAATTCTATTTGATTGGAATTACGATTCCGATTAATTAAGTCCACATGTGAAAATAATCATAATGAAAGAAACAAAAGGGGGGTAGATGCTGTACAGGCATTATTGACTTTTATTACAACCTACATTGTGACTTAAAGTTATCTGTTTTTATATGACGTGCTTTTAGGAAAAGCTGTAAGCTCTCATATTTTTTTCTGAAAAAGAAAACTCTTGAATTTGATGAAGCACTTTCCTTAAGATATCAAATTCCGTTTTCATATCGACTTGTATTTATTTATAAATATATACTTATTTACTTTTATATGTATAAATACGTCAACGTATTGCCTATCACCCATGTAACGCGTTCCTGATCGTATGGCATAGCTCAGCAGCACAAATGGCATCCTCGTCGTACCTGCAGGTACTAGTTCCTCTCCTCTTATACCTATATAATACTTATGATCGTATTACATGGTTTGCGTGACTCCCTTTATGGCCCGGGCAATCGCTCTTTATCGAAAGCATCGAAGATCAACGTAAAAAAAACGCCTCGTCGATAAAAAAGACATAACATTCAGCATTACACCCCGCAGTCTTTGTTTATTCCATATAGTATTTTTCGTCATTTCATAAGATTGCCTTTGGAAATGAAATTTAAGTCACTATAGAACACGCGATCTTCGTATAACTACTGTGGTATGCTTCAATTTTTTGTTTCAAGATAATAAATACAATGATAAATTCTCTTTTGACTTGTTCAAATAATCGAATCGTCTTGGTCGTTATATGTGGTGTATCGAGAATAATAATATAGGGGCTCGACAAATGAATTTTAACATTTTAACACCCTCACGTTTAGCCCTACAAGCGGTGACTCTAAGTGTTATCCGCTCTCATTTTTTTTCATATACATCCCTCCCTCATGGGTAATATTTATAAACTTGTCATGCAAACTACATGCGCAGACAGTATATTATTGATGTTACATATTTCATGAGCTTACCAATTCACACATAAGTCTCCCAGATTCGACGAAGTGCGTGAGTACACCTTCGTCTATTTGTGTACACAGAATTTTGATCCATTTGGAGAAATCGATTGACCAAATGTCAATCTAGTACGCACTTAACGTTAAGTGACATTTTTCCCCACATTTATGTCCGCAAAAGCTATTATTGGACAAATCAATCAAATGCTGTACTGTATATTTTATTAGTAGCCGCACAAATAATAATTAAACGTGTACAAATGCGGTTTTATTTAAGAAACTCTATAAATTTATATACTCCGCTGGAGCTTGACTAAGTTTTATGATAAAATCTTGTGCATATTTTTTCACTGTAAGTTCAGAGTAATGTGAAATATATGTGTCAGCGGCAAAACTTTTCAAGCCGTCATTTACGCTGGGACACATTAAGAATTCGAGGTGCAAGCAGATTCAGGTCATTTGCATACGAGCTCAATTCTTGTCTTGGATTCTGCGAGTGCTTTTGAAAGAACAAAAAAAATTAGGTACATTACGGTTATCTCTATTGTATTCCTGCATGAACGCTGTATTCTTAGAATATATGAGAAATATGAATGGCGCACCCTACATTACGTGATTTTCATAATTGTCTAGAACGAACTTTTTCTATTTACGAGATTTTTCATATTTATTCTGTAGATTTTCTCAATTTTGGAGAAAACTTTAATTCGCATTTAAAAAAGTGGCGAAAATTAAGGATACCTTGAGTTGAACGTAGTGAAAGTGGATTTGTATTTTAGTATATCATCTTATTTGAGAAAAATATTAATGACCATGGATTTGCGAAAGAATCAATTGGCAATTGCAAATTTCCATGATAGTACATTTTTATCGATATTTTCCGAAAATCATTCCGTACTTTTTGACTGTTTTTGATATACCGCGTCTTATTTTATTCCTCGCAGATCCCTTACGAGTTCATCCTGTAGATTTTTTTCTACATTTGTTTATTTAAAAATTATTAAAGCAATTTGTTTATGAAAGATTTTTTTCATCGATTAGATAATTTGCTGCAAAATGAAATGATCAAGCTTGAAAAAGATCTATAGAGTGATTTCATCAAAGATCTCTTAACGAACAAAACAAAATATGGTGCATTATAATCGCTGAAAAAATCTGGATTATGGAAAAATCTCGATGAATATCATTATTAATATTTTTTGAGGTTTAGCAGATATGCTGTAATACAAATCCACCTTCATTACATTTTATTAGTTTATTATTCATTAAACTTTGTATAATATGATTGTCAAAATTTTCCACTTATTTGACTAATGTAAAATAGAGTATTGGCCTTAAGAGGATTGATCAGTTACCTAACCTCACCTCGAATTTTCGAAGTTGAAATTCTTCGATACGGTTTGACCAATTACAAAAAAGCTCTGTCAGCCCACGCAGAACGATGGCAAAAATGGGCTGACAGGGCCTTTTTGTAATCGGTTATAAACCATGTCGAAGAATGTCACTTTCGAAATTTGCAGCTATCTCTCTCGCACTCACGGTGGCGAGATACCGACTGACCCATACCCTTAAAGGGCATTGATTCCTGTAGTTTAAAAAGATGAAATACTTTTTTAAATTCTCGATCAACAAGAAATGTAATTCATTTATTATGGAATTCTTAACATGGAAAGCTTTTCTTTGTACTCTAACATGTAATGTACTTTTCAATCTGATTAATTGATAACAAGTTAAGAATCAATTGCACCGTGTACATTATATGCCAGTGGAAAAAAAATGAAGGTAATATTTCTTCCGTTAGATTTAATGAATTTTATCAACCTTCCTCTCGTCATTTCCTGAGGAGTGAGTACCTCCAAACCGCCCTTAATTCCATATCTTACAACCCTTTCGCTTGTCGTTGGTTCATCGATGTATATACATTCTTATATATATTTCAGTTGTACACCGTTCTCGCACACCCTCTTTTCGACCTCCTGCCCGACTCTCATCCGCTCCCACTGGGATCTTTCGTATATTACGTGTAGTAATGTGCGCGGCTGACTATACTCGGTCGATGGTCCAAAGCCGACTGTGCGTTCATGGCAGGTCGTTGGATATTTCGTGTATGTGTGTAAATGCGTCTATGCGAGTAAATGCGAGTACGTGTGTAAGTGAGACAGAAGGTGAGGAAGGGAGAGTGAGAAAGAAAGAGAGAAATGAGTAGACTCTCGGCGTCCCTCGACGCTTGCGCCCACGATTCTACGTGTACCACCCGTGCACCCAAGGCCTTCGTGTATAATACCGAAGTGAGTGAGGCAGCAGAACACCGCGCGCGGCGCCCCGAGTTCGCTTTCGTCGGGACGTGTACCACTAACGTCGGCGACGCCTCCAGTCAGCCTCCAGTGAGCCAGTAAAGCGCATTACTCGACACTCGCAACCCTTTTCAAAGAGGTTCGGTCATTTACCAATCAAGCCCTCTGAGTGATTGTGAATCCTTGTTATCGCGTTAACACGTACAAAAGGGCTATTAAAATTACACATATTATATATGTATCATATTATTCCGGGTAGGCGAGGCATTTCCTCGCCTTTGTCGTCATCAACGTTTGTTCATCCTGGCTCACGTTTCGCTTTTTCGTTTAATTATTCTGATGACACGTTAATTTAAAATACTGATAAATAAAGTGCTACTGCTGATTCACGCTGGTCCCGCAGATCCAAAGAAGAAGTAAATTTCGAGTCCCACCAGGAGGGAACAAATAAATAAAATAATTACGGTGCGTACGAACTAAAAGAGGGATGAAAATTGCGTTAGTACAATGCAGCCTTCGAATAAGACACTCAAGAGCTTGAAATCCGACGTTTTTTATCCTAAATGTAGAGTGTTAATTGTTTGAAGCAAACGATTAGCGGTGTTAGTAAAGAGAGAAAGTGATTCGGAAACTATTGTGGCTTGGAAGAGTTTTAGATATTGTTTTATGTAAATCGTTTAGAAAACATTTTTTTAAATTCGTCTTCAATGAAACTCTGCTAGAGTTGACCTCGTATATCTCACAACTGTTAACTCCTTTCCACCTCCTTTCAACGCTTTTTCTTTACCGCCTTCTTCCATCTCGTTGAACTAACAGACTCAAACTAATAAATTTTACAACAATTCGTCGCAGTAATCCTGAATAATTAAAGTGTCTTTCCACTTGAGTTCGCGTATTTGAAACAGTTATAAGGGGTAGGGGTGATAGTGGTTGATTTGTGCGGGCCAGTGAACTCCAGATAAAGAAAGCTGCGTGACTTGACGAGTTATCGCTTTCACAATTTGGATTAGTGTAACGAAAACGAAGAAGGGAAGAAAAAACATCTACGGAAAATAAACCAAGAAAGTTTAAGGGTGAAATATCACTTGGTACTAGTGAAGAGTGGGTGTATGGCTAGGGGTTGCAGAAATTGAAAAAAAGTGGAGTGCACTCTTGGTAGATATTGTATATACGTATATACAAGAGAAGTAGGAAAAGATTACACCCAAGAGAGGAAGTGCATGTGAGATAAGTTGGTTGGAAGTATCGTGGACGTAGAAAGCAGGGCGAGAGAGGACAGTGAAAGAGGCGAGGAAGGTTTATAAATGGAAACAGGAATCAACCGGAGGAGTGTATTTTTCGCATAGTAGTTGTGCGATGCTTGAAACTGAAGGGACCCGGAAGTATCGTGTATCGCGTTCCAAAAGGTAGCACGATCCTGGAAGAGCTCGCCTCTTCTTCTTACACGGTATCGCAGCAGCCGCTTTTCTCAAGCCAGGAGATTGAATCGGCGCATCTGGGGAATCTTTAGAGAACTGGTTGTTTCAAGTGAATGCAAGGTCAACCAAGAAGAATAAGTGTGACAGTGCTTGAAAGCAACAGAGGAGAAGACGGCAAAAAGAGAGGTCATTTAGGTCTACGGTTTTCTGTCAAGTATCATTATCAGCCGGGTGTTGCCTTCAAGATTCAACTTCCAGTTTTCACCAGATAAAGTGCAATAAAGCTCTCGTGGAACCGTATATCAAGCAATACTCACTTGGCACGAGCTACGGAGTCCATGAATATTACCCAACATTCAATCTGACTTGCAAGATTGTTTTGAGCACTTTTGGGGATTGGAGCGCTGCTGAAAATTGTAACGCACCTCGACGTAGTTTGAGGTGGTATTGTCAAAAAAAAAACCTTCAAAATATAAACCCGGACGTCCACAAAAAAGATGTCATCATCCCATTTGTTCCTTCATTGACGAGTTCACGTTGTCTTTAATTCCTGCGTCTCTAGAGGGATTTTTGGAATAGACAGGCAACACAAGGGCGAAATGAATCGTAGGAAAGATCGCAGAAAATTTCTTCGTCTCGATCTCTAGTTCTCCACTGAGGGGGAGAGAGAGAGAGAGAGAGAGAGAGAGAGAGAGAGAGAGAGAGAGAAGGAGAGAAAGCAAAAAGTATTCACCAAGAAGCACGATTTCGTAGAAAAGTTTTTATTTATTTGCGAAGAGGAAAAGTCCGTGAACGTTCTCAAACAAGAGCTCATATCACGAGGTAAATATATAACATCACCGACAATTCTCGTGACATTAACACAACACGTACCACCCGTAGATCTTTCGCTTTCTGGAATCCAAGTCTGATTCGAAAAAAACGTGTTCGCTCAGACAACATAATTCAGGCAAATCCTCTAGTACTCAGCATCGAACGAAAATCGAAAATCTTATGAAAAACGAATTCAGTCAATAAACATATAACAAAGCACTTGATTTTGGAAAGCACACAACAAGGTCGATTGAACGATCTAACGACGACAAGAAAATAATTCCAAAAGCTGAGGACGAGCAGAAACGAAGGGATAAATTACAATAGTCTCATGAATCGTTTATGGTCATAAAAACCTCGTATCCTGCACCTTAATCCTGGAAGTGATAGAGATAAAGTAAAAAAGACAAGAGACTAAAGAAATGTGTAAATAGATGTAAATAGAATAAATGAGAACGCAGAGTGAGTGAAGGAGAAGAAACAAAAAGAACGTGAATCTGGAAAAATAACAAGAGCGAAAACAGAATTCGCTCTTTTGTGGTGTTTCAACAACGGAACTCCCTTTAAAACAAACGCACTTCCGGTATACGCTTCCTATTTTTATCTTCTTCTCTCTACTTTTTTCAAAAGGGACAAAGATAAAGGAGTCTCTTTCATAGCTTAGTAGAGATTCGTTTTTAGACTTGAAAAGAATCAAGGTTAGATATGGAAAAATAAGCTTGATTATTACTCGGGTAAGAAAATACGTACGTTACTTATTATACCGATAGATAAAGAGATATATATGATAAGATTCTTGTAAAAAAAAAAAAAAAAACAAAAGAGGGAAATCGCACGATATCAAGCGAGTCCCCCTCATGACGCTCTTTTTTTTATTTCATCGTCATTGTCGTCGAAATTGTTGTAGAATTTGTGGGGAAAAGCATTATCGCTACAATCGATATAAAAAATATATTATACATTATAATACATAATAAAGCGGCATACAGCAGCAGCAGGTCGGAGCAGTACGGGTAATTAGCTTTTTTAGCTTGGACGATAACTAATTGTCTCAAGGACGCGTACCGGTTAACGTATGCCACTCAATCGTGTACAACCGGGTGTTACAGAAGTACGAGAAAACGAAGAATAGAAAGGGTTTGAGATTGGGGTTGAATTAATTGAAAACTCAATAAAAAAACAAAAAATCCTCGGTGGAAGGAAGCGTTTTCTTTTTATATGTCGATAGCCGCGGTGTTGCAGATAATACACCATTTTTCCTTCCTCTTCTCGTTCCTTCATGTTTTTTCAATCTGTACCAATAGTAAAGTTTTAAAAAATAATATCCTCTTTAATTTATGTACTCTTAGAGACGTAAGTTACAATTACGTCACAAAGCAACACGATTGTGAATCTACTAATTCCAGTTATAATAATAATAATATAAATAACATTAATAGAAACAATAAGAGATAGCAGAAGTCTCCAACAGGGATATAATACGCTGAGTTGCAACAGAACACGGAAAGGTGGAAACATTTCCTAAATAAAACCGAGCATATAAAAGTCAGCTTAGTACAATTCATATAAGAGTGCACAAATAAAAACAAAAATATTCGAAACAAGAAACACGTGAGAAAAGGGGACCAATTTTTGTCCACGACCGAAAATAGTGGCATAGTGATACATACAGATAGATAAAAAGCAAAAGAGAGCAAAGCAGTTTAACTCTAGTAATAAAAAAGTAGTCAACAGAAAGGAATGCTCCCATTCGGTGAACATCTCCTGACCTGTTTTGCGAAACACGTCAATCTTCCTTCTCCTTTTTGTCGCTCTCTACACGGTTGACCCAAGTGGATGCGATTCTGTGAAGACCTTGTATATCCTCTTTTCCATCCTTCCGTTTCTGAGGCATCTACATTATTCCGTCATTTAAGACCTTACGCTTTTCAATACATGACAAGGGAAATAAAAGAAACAAAAAGTTTGAGAGAATAATACTATAAGAGGGAGGGTGAAAGAATCTCATCTAATCTTTCTTGTGCGTCGTGATAGTAATCCATTTATGGATTACTACCATTAGTGTATAATATTTATCTGTATGTATATATATATATATATATATATATATATACGTATATACTATCACCATCTCTTGATATCGGCGGCTCGCATTTGCAAGAAAGCAACATCAACGAGCAATAAATCAAGACCTCGTCTAAAGCGTCTTGAGTGAACTAAAAATAGAGGAAAATTGTCGAGAAAAGAGGCGGGAAGAGTTACCCTTCAAGCAAACTCAACTCACTGTGAAAGGACAACGAAAAAGAGTTTCGACTGAGCAGCACCGTCCTCATCTCGCTAATAAAACTTTCCGCTGTACCGTCTGCAGAAACAGGTTGCGAAAAAGATTCTGAAGAGAGAGCGAATTGATCGTTTCCGTGAAAAAATTGGATGTCATATCGGATAACCCAATGGACAAACATCTAATCCACCACGAGGTATGATTCTGAAAATGGACGCAGTGGGTTAAATCGATAAGCGAACGTAGAACGTGTGAAGGACGAAATTTTACCCAATTACTAATCGCCAATTTTGCAAGGATATTCGGTTGAGTTCTTGACCACTTAAAGATTCTTATAAAAAAAGACTTATTACTTATTCATACGCGTAATTGCGGTGCAAAATATCACGCTATAATAAACAAGGACGCAGGAAAGGAACAAAGAGCAAACAGCCAGGATTTTATAAACTGGGTGGTAAATTTGCCATCAGGACGAAAAAAAACGTTTTATATTCGTGACCGATGAACGTGCGATGACGTCATCGTGAATTCGGGCATGTTGCCTAATCTGGCAAACTCGAGATGCTTCGTGAGGAACACGGAAGGCCTGGCGAGGTACTCGACAACAAGAGGCGACGGAATATCATCAATCAACAGCAACGACAACGCAAACAGTACAACGAGCAAAATTGGAATTACCAGAACAGCTACCACCACCACCGTCAACATCACGACCAAATCAACGACGATACATTCCCTTGTCGGGTACGCGTCAGTAGTATCTGTACCTTTTTGCCTCCTTTTTCTCGTGCTTGCCACGGGAGCCCGGTGCGAGCAACCAATTTTCACGACGACGCCAATCCCGACGACGCGAACCACCCGTGGCGACTTAGTGACAAGACGAGATCCGGTACGATAGCACGAGCTCGCGTCGAAGGTGCGAGTCGTGCCGAGCTCAAACGGCGTCATGAACGTTCGCAGAGTCGGTAGTAATCTGGCGTCGACGAGCATCTTCGAAGAGAATATGAGCGATTTGATGACGAGCTTGAATACCACATCGGCAGCAACACAATTATTCAAGCCAGTCAATAAAAGTGTAAACAAATCAAGTTCGTACGTAAAATCATCGACTTCAGTATCATTATTGTCAGTGGATGCAACATCGACAGTCGCCTCATCATTGTCACGCTTTCCATCGGGTTCTTTAATAACAACTTCGTCAGCAGCGCCATCATCATCATCGTCGTCATCGTCATCATCATTGTTCTCGTCCGAAAATTCATTCTCTTCAACATCATTTTCGTCTTCATACGTGACGTACCCCGTGAAAGATGCAACACTTGATCATCGTCGTTCTTCACGTTTGACCCTGTCATCAATCCCGGAAGTGCCCTCAGGGTCATTGTCAACAGAGGCAAGTGTTCATTTCGATTTTAACAGTGCGGATATTATTAATACGACGAGAAACGACTTGGTTGTGAACCTCGTTAACAGGGTTAAAGTCTCGGGATTTGAGTCTGGTGATACGAGTTTAAGTACGATAAGCAACCAAGTAATACGCTCCGAAGAAGTTAACGCTGCAAACGGTAATAATAAGGAGAAACCCTCGTTGAATCAGAATTGGGAGGAGGACGAAGGTTTTACTTCCGGCGACGAGAGTGGTGACGACAGTGAGCCTGACGACGATAATCCACATTGGAATTCATCGTCGTCGACAAGTCGTAATATCGAAGGAATCGACGAAGATAAAATTGACATAGACACTAGCGACAGTAACCCAGACAATCGACTCTTCGACTCGACTGTAGACGGTGAATTGTTGTTTCGGTTCGTCGACACGATGGAGGAACTTGAGTTCTTAAAATTGAATTCTACGTGGTATAACGAGAGTAGCAATATGTACAATTGGAACTCAAGCATGTACAATGAGACGTATGTGGTTGTAGCCGAGGGTATGTATCCCTCGGGATACAGCCTCCTGCAGATAATTCTCGCTGCAATAGCGGCAACCGTACTCATGATTGTTGTCGTAGTCGGTAATATGCTTGTTATTATAGCGATTGCCACGGAAAAGGCACTCAAAAACATTCAAAATTGGTTTATCGCGAGTCTTGCAGTTGCCGATTTCTTTCTTGGTCTTGTTATAATGCCTTTCTCACTCGCCAATGAGATAATGGGCTACTGGATATTTGGTTATTTGTGGTGCGACATATACTCGGCAATGGATGTTCTACTGTGTACAGCGAGTATTATGAATTTGTGTCTGATAAGTCTCGATCGCTTTTGGAGCATAACACAAGCGATTGATTATTTGAAGAAGAGAACACCGGCGAGAGCGGCCCTTATGATCACTCTGGTCTGGCTCCTATCAGCGCTTGTGTGTATACCACCCCTACTTGGATGGAAGAGACCACAACCGGCGGAGGAATACCCAAAATGCAGTGTAAGTCTCTTCACATCTATTTCACATTTTTTAAATCGATTGCTTTTCGAACTAATCTCTACATATATTCTGAGTATTAACGATTTCGCTCAGAGCGAAGTATTAGTGGAACTCGGAAATCAATTCTATTAAATGAAAGCTCCAAAAATACCTAACTTTAAAAATTGTTTCTATAACCTACACTTGAGCTTCATCTTTTAACCAGGAGATAGATTAAAGATTACCCGCTAACTTAAGTCAAGTATAGTCCATCCCTTAAATTTAAAAGACTGTTAGATAGTGTACAACACATTTACATGGGAAATATCATTCAGAAGAACAATAGGAAAATATAATAAAATTAGAATGTATTTCGTACAAAATCCCAAATGGATTGTGAGTAAAACTCCATGGTTAATATTACCACCTATTAAAAAATGCCTCGTGTGCATATAATTCATTCTGACGTAATGTTTCTTTTTTTCGCCGAGTGTTTTATTCCATTGGCTTCGCGAGCCTCAGTTTCTGGCGCAAACGTAAATGAAAAATTCATTGTACATCAGTTGCAATGAGTATATGCTGAGAGTGCTGAGAAAAGAAAAATATTCCTGAGGTGTGAGATGTAAATTTTCAGAGTGTGAACTTCCATCGTCGAGTGGCTCTTATCTCATCGTTTTCATTTCTTTTTTCTCGTGAAAAACTTCACCTTTGGAAACGAAAACAGTATATTCCCATTAATGGATTAAAGTATAAATCGATGGTTGGCTGACGCTGAAAAATCGCACTATAGCTTTGATCCGCAGCTGATAATATCTGTGACCGTATCGAAGCTTGCACGTGTGCTCATATCGCTGCATAGAAAACGCACGTTGTCAATGGGCAAAAAAATATGTATATTAAAAAATTGTGAAAGCTCTATGGCTTCCTCGTTAGAATATAGCCATCATTTATATTACGTATACGCTTCTATAACGTTTCAATACGCTTGAATATAACAGAAACGAGTATTACAGAGAATATATGACGTACCAGATTGCTGTTAGTCTCATTCTGCTGCTGGTCACTTTAAAAGGAAAAAAGATCACGCTGCCCACAAGCATATTTGCTTTTCCTACTTTGTATGAGGTAGTAATATGATACATAGCTTTTAACCCCATTCCACAATGCTCTACGTCCACGCTGGAAAAGATACATACCTATATTATCGATGTGTATATAACACGTTATACCATTTGGCGGAATTTTCATACCACTTTGTGATCTGTCCGCTTTAATTTTCGTTCAGATTTCGGCTCCACGATACATTTAATTTGTAAATATTCAATTCCATTACAACAACGTCGATAAATACAACAGTTATGTATCGATTCTGTGCGGAATAAAAATTACGTCCCAACTTGGAAATTATGATGAGATTACCATAGTCTCTGTTAGAGTTGTTTGCGAAAATTTTTCCCTATTGGCTTGCATGACTTTAAGTCATATTAATTTATAATAATATTGTGCAGCGTGGAAATCATGGAAATTTTGTATTTAAAATTAAGCTTAATTCGATCAGACTAAATTTGATTCTCGTTCAATATGAACAGTATTTCGTTAAGCTGCCACGTTAACTGATTCTATACTTCAAATACTAAAGAACGCGAGCAGGGAAAATGAAAATGAATATCGACTTCAATAAACAGTAGGTTGCCAAGACTTATTTGAACGTTCAGCTCAAAACCTTTCAACGGGATGGAGACGAAGAAAAAAATTATTTATTTGTGATCTCCAGAACTGTTCTATCAAACAATTATAATTTATTGTTGAGGCATGTTATAAATGCAATATGATTATTAAATTGAATCTTGCATTATATATTAATAAATCCTAAATTTAAATTTCGCTGCTTTGAAAGCTTGAAGCTTTTTGAAGGTAACATCCATCTGAAGAAAAATTGAGAAATGAAAAGAAAAACAGTGCAATTAATAATTTCGTTCTTTACATGTGTGATAATATGTTTTTAATCTGGAATGAAGTCAAATATGTGATAAAATTAATCGTTTTGGAATTTCGAAATTCCCACTTGTGGCAGTAATTAAGATCATGCTTATTGGCACATTGAACTGGACTTCTGTAGAAGATCTCTTTAATCCAACAAATTTAGTTTATCATAAAAATAAATTTGATCCAAAGTGTATATTTACATATATCTCATTAACTCACTTCCCCCTACTAGAAGTATAACAAATCGTTTAGCTTGGAAATCAAGAAAAGTTGGATTACTAGTAAAATAGAAAACTTTCTACGCTAAACTACTATTGGAAAGTATTTGTACTTAGCCTTGACCCTATTTACTTTCTCGGGCTAGAAAAGTTTGTTCTTATAAAGGGTGCAACTTATACGAAGCAACTAAAAAGGTTGACAATGAAGATTACTATCTGGGTTGATTATCCGTTTTAAGTGATATGCCACCCTATTACTTGAGGCACGGTAACAATTGAGCTGCAGAGAAATTGAATTATTTAACTAGGTTTGTGTAAGCAACGCCGCTTCTTGATTATTATCCCCTATCGCAGCTAGTAAGGTTTCTCTACTTCTTCAGCCTGTCCGTGTCATAACATTCACGAAGACTGTGGCGGTTCAAGGGGGATTGCTAACCCTTCCATTCTCACTTGACCCTTGTGTCGACACTTGACTGAGCTTAAGAGCGCTGAAACACGACGGTTAAAACTTCTCCCTCGCTGAAACTTTCACCAAGCCAATTTTCGGAATGAAATTTTTCTTTCAACCGTCCGTACCCTAATACGTCATACACAACTCTCATTTAATTACTTGTTCAAGTGTGCATATATGTGGCAACGTGACTGTGTGTATTGTACAGGGCGAAAATATAACCGCGGTGCTTTTCTACTTACCAAGGACAAGAGCCTTCTTAGAGTTCCTCTATTTTACAACAATATTTGATGAGGTCAGTACCAAATATACTTTAAAAAAGGATTGTCAAATGAAGTTAACAACAAAGAAAAAAGTATAAATTCTAATATTTCGTTATTAAATTTTAAAGCAAACTTGTTTGTTTCTGAACTGATAGTGATGCGATTGAATTCAAGAAGGGGTAAACATTCGTCATGGGAAATAATTACCTTCGTGGAAGAACCGCTAGATAATATTTGGGAGGAAACGAGATAGATCTCCATAAATTATTTATGTTGTATTCTGTGATTTTGTATTAAATGGCCAGGCTGACTGGTAAGGAAAGAAAGGCGCTTGTAATAGAAGAGAATTAATTCTCTCACGTTGCTGGTAAAACTCGTCCGCAGGAGTGTGTCTCTTTTCGAATTTCTTCTCTTCCTTGGTTCGCGTATATTTCGCGTTCCTTAGGAAACGCGATGCAACAGTGAGGTAGAAGCTTCGTGGCGAAAAATGACAATCTTATTTCAAGGTTCACTCGTTCCCCTATTTTCTCAGCTCACGGAACGCTGCAGTATACTATTGTGATTACCTTACACTTTCGTTCTCTTTTCCTTTCGGTGAGACAGAAGTGTCATTTTCGCGACTGCAGTACGTGACTTTTCTGTTGTTCCATTTTTCATATTTATATCATATTTTCCTTTTGCCATAAACTATTTTCAGTATCAAAATTGAGATAATTGGACATATATTTATACAAGCTTTGTACGAAGACCATACTATATATAACAAAAAACAGCTGAATTAATAAGTATATATATATATAAAAAAGGTGCCAAAATATTCCGATTTGAGTCGATTGGAAAAATTTAATTTAGTCAATCTGTATGTTTACTTGATATTTGTCCAAATGCCAATGGAGCCATCAGTAAACATTCGAATTCCAATCGACTAAAAATTGCACCAAAATATTCGTGCAATTTTATATTTCAGTATGCCGAATTTAAATTCGCTTTCATAAAAATATAATAACCGAATCGATACGAATAGCATTTATATCGTGTTGCACTGCCTGAAAGTAGACCCAATGAAAAAAGAAAAAATAAACACTTTTGAAAAACGACGTTCGAGCATTCCCATCTGGTGACGAATTAACTGTCGATGAAATATATATATATATATTAGTATATCCAATACGTGTACCACATTCGTATATACATTAATACAAGTCTTTCCTGAATTTTTTTCTCATAGTAATTTCGCTGAATGCTTCAGAGTTTTCGTGCAATATACGGATAACGTATGACTATATTGAAACGAGTATATCTGCAGCGATCGGTGACGAGATACATCTCGAATATATGTCAACGACAGTAAATCAGTAGGGTACTTCAGCGTGACGATGTGGAGTTTCTCTCGACACTACTTCTTACATAGATATATCTCATATGAAAAATATGTATATAGAACAGTATAAAGTTATTGCACTGTTTCTGTATACTTTCATGTACATATATGTTTATATATATTCGCATGTACGCCCAAATATAGCAAATATATTCTATATATACATATTATATTTATACGCAGCTTCTTGCGAAGCACATTCCTCACCCTCCTAGTCCAAAATGTCGAAAGTGACTTTTCAACGAGTGACAATCCCATTTCGTGATTTGTTTTTCTACACATCGAGATGGGCGTCTCACTTCGCTTCATCCCTTACTCTGCTGTGTTACTCCCTTTCTATTTTTGTTCTTCGTGCCACTCGCTTGCGTTATTTCTCAGCCAACACAAGATCTCAGGGTTGATCCAAGAATCCAGTGTATATTTTCTCGGACCACGTCCCAAAACTATCATCTCTCATCTTATCGTTCCATTATTATTGACGTCAACACAATAATCCTGGCAATAAAATTGCAGATGGAATGAAAGTGGGGCAGAATATTATACGAACGCCATGTTGAATTCATTCGATTTACTATTCATTTCGTACAAACACGTGGCCTCTTCTGTTTCTGCTTTATAACGAATTTGAATAATTTATTAAATTGTATATGCATTGAAATTGGTTTATTAATTAATAAAAAAAATCAACATGCACGTATGGGTGAAATTAAATATTGTAACAAAGGTGCGATACGTTACTGAGAATATGCTACACGGATCGGATAAAATACCATCAATACCTTTATCAAAATTGGTAGAATTTTGTTCTGTTGTTATTTCATATGTTACAATATCCTCCATAAACATAGATACATATTAGAAAACACAAAGGGGATGGAAATCGAGAGGTTTCTCTCTTTCGTACTAGGACATTGATCCCCTTCCCTCTCTTCCGTTCGCATTTCCCATACCTTAAAATTTCGACTTTTCGGCGAGGCGTCAAGCTGCCGCCACCAACAACAAAGATCGACAATTCTATTTGATGGGACGAATGTAGAAGAATGACGATACGCCAGTGAAAGCCGACCTCGATTTCGTCTCTCTCTCTCTCTCTCTCTCTCTCTCTCTCTCTCTCTCTCTCTCTCTCTCTCTCTCTCTGTCTCTCTGTTATTGACAAACGAAAAGTGTATACTCATTCACGTTTATCATTTTCATACGAGAAATAACCCACGAATAACAAAAAGATGAAGACTTTAGGGAGGCAAGCGAACAATAAATAATTAGTCTGATATTTGTTCGTCCAATAAGAACGAATGGCAAATAATAAAATGGTTTATTTTATTCTCTTACGCAGACATCGATAAAATTGATATTTTTGCAATGACATCAAAGTATTCTCAATTTTCTATTCTATTTATAAAAACTGAGCTCCTCCGATAGTTCTGCAAATTCATGTTAGGAAGTGGAGTGAGTTCAAATGAGTCGTTAACCCAGAAATTGCTCAATGATGAAAAGCTCACGAAAGACAATTAAACATGTAACAAAGTTTGAGCGTTGTGTCTAGTAGATCGAAAGGAGAGAGCGGTGGAGGAGGAGGAGGAGGAGAGAAGAACAAGAGAAAGGAGAGTTTAAAGGCAACGAGATGAGGGAATTTCACACATAGGCTATCATATATAGGATATTGGATACATATACCCAATATCCTTGTTAGTTTAAGCATAGTCTACGATCTCTTGTCTTGGCAGACTCTCACCGAAGCGATAATACCTCTCGCGATTTGCCTCCGTGCAAACTTTGCTGTGCGCTTTCGCGACCGTCCCCTCTTTTGCTCTCTTTCTCTTTCTCACTTCCTTGTTCCTTTTCTTTCTCTCTTCTTAGCGCGCCGACTCGTTCGTTCGTTATAGTTTGTTGGTTCACCCGTTCGCTAAATCGTTAGATCGCTCTACTGCAGACTATCGCGTATATACACCGCGTGGCTGGAGTCGATTGAATAATTACTTTGAGCGACGGCCTTAATCTAGATAGTAGTGCTAGGGCGCGCGTTCGAAGGGGATGAAAAGTGACGGGGCGCGCCACGTTTTGGCGTGATGCTCACGTTTATACCGCTACTGCCATCTCCTTACTGATGGCGTGGGATTCTAGCACCGCTCTCCCTCTTTCTCTCTCATTCTATCAGCAGCAGCATTCCATATCAATCCCTTCGTCAACATCAACGTCAACGCGCCATCACTTCCATATAAAGTCCCCTTTGCTTCCTTACTGTGGAAAATGCTTTTCGATAATTTAGTTTAACCACGAGATCGATGACAGACATGGGCAACGAACGATGACTTGATGGAGTAAGCTCGTCATATCTTTGTGCATTCTTATACGTTTTTCCCGCGCTTCACTGACTCGATCTTCTCCGAATATTATCTGCATTCATCCAACTTCCACTTCATCGTACCTTTTCTTATGGTGAGCGGGAAATCGCGGCTCATGTAGAACGAGAGAGGAAATGAGAGTAATGCGATGTTGAAATCCTAGTGCACTGAATCTAATGTTTATGAAAAAAAAAATTGGAGCTCTTCCGTCTCCTTATTTCTCTATGGATTACTTTTGAAAACAGTTGGATAATTTAATGTATCAAATATATAAAAGTTAACTGAATTATTTGAGCGACATCATTCATTGTTTTTCTAATTTTTAGTTCATTTTGGCCCAGCTATTTTATTAGCAGGGGCTGTTGACATATGTAAAAACGAGACCAAGACTCAACTTTCCAGTTTTCGTTAGATTCTACGATGGATATATTGAATAAGTTATCAATCATAAGAAAAAAATAGAATATATGAAAAATGTTAGAACGAGAGTTAAACAAAAAACTATTCATGTGCATGCAGCACGAAAACTCCAGCGCAACGTAATTGAACAAAAATAAAATTTGTTATATTCGAATGCAATTTCCATATAAGTTGCTTACCGTGCTAAAAGTTTTAACTGAAAAGTAAATTGGAACTTCCGCGGATCATGCAGTCAACTTAATAAGTTCTCTAGGTAATTCAATCAGTATACGTGTACAAAGAAACAAGTTCTAAGTACGTATTCATACATTTTGATTAGAGTTAATGAAAAACCAGTTCATTTTGCGAAAATGTCTATGCCAAACGGTAGAACATGCTTGTCTCAGAATTAATACGATATCACGTATTTTTCTATGAGAATAAATCTTCTCATTCTTTCGGAAATCATATTGAAAAATTATTTCGATACTCAATTAAAACCGCAACTGGATACTGATAAAATTATGTAAAATTTAAATTATTTTGTAAGGACTTCTTTTGATGTTTGAAATTGTATCAAGAGACGCGGTAGCGGCTCGATGCCAAGTATTAAAAGAAAAGCTTGCGCGAGCCCTGCCGCACTCTCTTATACTCGAATATGTAGCTCATACGCAGGAATATAGGCTCCTATAAATCTCATCCAAAGTGTTCTGAAGTATATCGGGGTGTCGGTTTTCTGCCACGAACCCCATACTCGCCGGAATCAACTAGATTATAAATATAGCCTTCCATATTGGCAGTCACACCCTCGGCCTCGAAGAATATCGATTTCGTAGTAACTTGAGGATGACTCTCCCCTATGGTGTTTCTTGGTCAGCACGTCCGGGTTACTACCGCCAGAAGTGCGACGATCTGTTTCTTTTCCTCATCTCGACATTGGTTTGAGGAAAAGAATCAGCCAGTACAAATATATCTTTGAAAATCTGGCACAGTCCAATGTAGAACGTGAAAACACAGAAGTATTATAACTAGTACTAAAATTCTCTTAAACCCTGGCCAATATCTCTTTTAGCTCCACGATCGAATGGCATATGCTAAATTTACGGATTTTCTGGTTACACGTTCATTTTTGTATTTTCTCTGGTTTCGGTGCATTTGTCAAATCGTCTGAATACTCGGAGACTTTCCTCTCCTTCGTATTTTATTCCAAGCTTTTCAGGAACCAAAAACTTTTCATCCATTGATGTTTCGCGCACAACATCCCGTATGCGGTTCCAACAAAGAATTTTCCACGACGACTTTACGTTTGAATGTTTTATAAGGAACATAGTAATCAATTTGCCGTCTATTCATGACCCATATATGGAGTCTCCGTATCGCTGCTGGAGTTGAAGGAAGGGAAACGAATGAAAACTGCAACTCACTGATTCAATCAATAAATCAATTGCACCAATGAACATTCACAGCAGCTGCAAACTTCGTACGGAATTTTGATTTTTCATCGCTGTGTTTCGATATGTTTCTATTAGTTCGTGACGCACGTTTCTGTATACGCACATATGGGGTTGTAAATGGAAATACGGTTGTAGTTGAAAAACTTCATCCAATTATTTATTTCATTTTTTTCCAATATCTCGCTCGTGTAAATATTTCCTTTACGTTTCTATTACTCTTTTTTACGTCTATTATAGAAGTCAACTACAATTAGAATAATGCATTATCTATAAGACGTTACGAATTTTATAACCGGTGATAGATAGCGTGATCAAAGATTAAAAACAATGGAGTATTATTATTACACACTCGTTAAAGAAATTCTACAAAGCTAATTACGAGGACGAGGCAAACCTTTGGAAGTTGTAGTAATTATGTTCGATAGGAATCTAATTGGGTTCATCAAACACAAAAAGCGTCGTTTTTATAGCTTATATAGAGGACAGTAATGTTCTCACTCTCATTGCTGACACGGAGGCATTGCGATCGCTTCTTTAGCCAGAGCGCACCATTAGTTAGCCACAGAGCGAGATCATCCTGTGCTTGTGTAAGATAGAATACACGCGTCAGTAGTAAGACTCTTCAATGGTCAGACTATGTAGCTAAACTACTAGCGGTATTAGGGCTGCACTATGGTAGTCGCACAACGTCGCGCCTTTGTGAACTCTCTGGAAAGGCTGAGGGACGGCTGAGACTGGAAGAGAGAGGCAGACTAGGTAAAGAGGGGAAGGGTGCGAGGGACAACGAGAAAAAAGATAGAAAAGAGACTTTGTCATACTATTCAAGCTGGCCAATCCGAGACGTGGGCTTGTGATAAAGGCCAAGAGGATCAGCGCGTAATAGTGAACAGAGAGAATCGAAAGTGGTCCAGTGGTAGTGAAGTGTGCAATGTGTGGGGGGAAATGGTTGAACGGACGGAAGTGGTATAGCGACAGATCCCAAGAGAAAAAGAACGTGAGAAGACGAGAATAGAATGAAAGTAAAGGGACAAGGAAAACATCATAGAAAGGAAAGAGTGAGAGGAAAACAGGGCAAAAAGGTAAGGAGGAGGAGGAGAAGGTAAATTGGACGAAGCAAACTTGGCCAGGTTCTCGGCAGCGGAGCTTCTAGGACAGACAACGAGGGCAATGAATTAGCTGGACTGAAGAGAAGTAGCTCAGGTAATCCGCCTCGTGGATTCCCTCTTTTTATCCTCCTCCGTGATCCCATGTCTCTCCCTGTACCATTCCCTTTCGTCCTTGTCCTATCACTTCCGCTCTTCTTTTATTTTTTCGTTGCCCTCTCGTTTTTCCTCTACGGCTTTTTGAAGTAGACTTTTCCATCGTTTGCCGATCGTGTCTCCGTAACGAAAGCCAAGAACAGGAATATTATACACGTCTCGTATCTTATGGTACAACAAGACTGGACGTTACAGGATCTCAATAAAAAATCTTCGAGGATATACTCGCGTGATCTTTTTATACTTCAACAAAGACATCGAATCTCTTCGTTCTTTGAATCTGCTACAAGTTCATGTATTAACTATTTCTATCGACACAGTATACAATATAAATGGAATGGAATGGTTTTCAAAGTCGCCACCAATTCAAAGTTTGAGTTCATAAATGCTCTTTTTTGCTCCTTCACTCTTTGCTCATTTTTCTTTCAAAGTTTACTTTCACAAGGCTCACTTAACCTCTAAATCTCTTAACCATATTCAACTTTCCAGTTGAGTCAACGTAACATGATTAAATCTTACCTAGAACATCGATCCATCGAGATAACCAAAACATTTTTTCATATCATTTTTAAACGTATTTTCATAGTTGACCGGTTTTTGAGATGCTCCCACGGTTAATTCTCTTTTGTCATGAAACTCTGTCGTATAGGTCCGAGCTACTTCCATGTAAAATTTATCAAATCTTTGAGCTCGACGCTTCAAGTCAACCCCTTTTACGTATCCTTCCTTCTTTTTATTTTCGCCCATGTTGTTTTGTCCCTAGACATTACTTTTCCATCGTCCTCGTAAAAAAATCAAGACATTCCAGACTCAGAGGGGCTCTCCTTATGCCTCCAAAAGTAATACAATTTTGAAGATAAGTTTTTTGTTTCATGTTCAGCACCCTTACGTTCAACGATTCAGCGTAAAAATGCAATCCAAACCCTTCATATTTCGTGTCCTAATTTCGCATCGAAGGGGAGAAAGAAAAAACTTATTGCATCTTTTCACCACCGGTGTCAGCACGAAATGTCAAATACTCCTTGGAAATAGCAAAAAGCTTCTCCATAGCTCATTCATGTATAAAGAGCAAAAAAAAAGTATAAAGTCTATTCTCCGTAGGCGACGGATTGACCTGAAACATGAGAGAAAAACGGTTTTACCATCCTTCGTGTATGAGGTGTTAAGAGCTTTGATAACTAGGCCCCAGTTTGACCTTTTTAACAGAGTATTTTCTTTATAACACAAATTTAACAACCATAGTTTCCCTTCATCACTGTACTTGACGGCTTGTCAATATTTTAATATAAAATGATTTTACAACGAAAATGGAAAGAAACAAAAGTTATGACATTGAATCAAATTTAAAAATTGTAATTGGTATGGCGATATAAAAAAAATGATTTTCAATTTCATTTGAAGAAATATTCGTTAATGTTATGCTTACGTTCAGCCCAGTTCAATGCTTTAGAATAATATTTCACATTATTAGAACATTACGGTCAAGAAATATTTAGAAAAAATGGTTGCCTTGTTTGTTATCATCTTACAAATGAGCTTGATACTGAACTGTAACTCTTGTAATCATTTTATATTTGATTCTAGAGGGGATGAATAATTACACCCCACAGGTTGACGCTTGGTTAACTATCTGTAAAGTATCATAGTCAAAACACTCCCAGGGGCATTATGATGTTTACGATTGTCGATGGTCAGGCACTCCACTACATTCAAAATTTGTTTAATACTGTTAGTGACCTCATTCGAAAGTCAAATCGACGTTCAGGTGCACCTTTTCACGTTGCATCCCATCGAACTGTGACGTTTTGTAATGATTTTTACGTCTTAGCTTGCTACTTTTGATATCCTTTACCAACTTATATTACCTCAGCTTCGTTCATAGGTATTTTAAAATTGAAATTATTTTCACAGTTATTGGCACTTGAACATAATCTCTATGATTATTACTACGGAAGCAATCTGTTGGAATAGAGCTTATACAAATCCGGTTTGACATTAATTTATGCGAATAATTTTAATATTATTATTCATTATTATGAGCTTTTGTATGTAATAATGTATTATTACCGCCACCACCGCGAATCGCTTTATTACGAGAAAAGATACTCAGCGAGTACTCGGGACAGCAAACGACAGAGCTGCAAATGTACTTGTTCCGAGACTGTACCGAGTCTCTTGATTAATGGCGTTTATTTATTATTGCGATTATAGCATTATATAGTGGTTTGCATTGAAGCCGTCTATGATTTATATATATGTATCATGTGTTGTATTTATTTATTCAAAGGGAGCTGAATAAAACTATCATTATCATTATCATAATATTTCCTTCTCTTTATATTTATTTTATTCTTCTTGTCTATATTTTCCTACATAACTTTGCTCCTCACTCTTTCACTTACCAGTGCTCGATGCTCACGTTGATTTTTTCAGGTTTTGCACGGTAACAAGTGACAAGATTTCCCTTTTCTTTGACATTCTTTTATCTCCTTTTTATGAACTTCAGACCATCGCTATTGCGAAAGTATAGTAATCCATGGCCCCACCTTTATATTTAGGCTTGATTATTGGACACTTTGATACTTTTATGTTTTGATTCGACAGCAGAATCTCTGCAATGGAATCCCACAGGAAGAAATGCCTTTGGAGAAAATTTTTATGTCAATATATTGCCGCGGAGAAATGGTCCCTACGGAAGAATAATCTTGAATAAAGTCCAACCAAAGGTTATATTCAATAATGAAAATAAACGAGTGGATCAAATACCATCATGTAACATAATTCAGGCAAAAAAAAACTTGTCCCCACTTGTCCGCTTCTTTCTATTAAGTTAGTAAAACGATCAGTTATTCTAGACAAGACCAGGTAATCTTGTACAATATAAAACCTATCAGAATGAGATAAAAATTGTAAAATGTATATCAGCCCGTGCAAAAAAAAGTAGCCTCGCCGAGAGTCTCGTCGAGAGTTCCGCATGGTCTGCTTTCCGGGACTCTTTTGAATTGATTTCGAAAGTTTAGCCGAGACTCTTTCAAATACTTATTAATTATTAACGAATCTCACCGTGACTCTTTCTAAGACTTTTATGAATTATTAACGAGTCTCACCGAGACTCTTTCCGAGATTTTTCGAAATTCTTTTAAAGAGTCTCGCCGAGACTCTTTCCAAGCCTTGTCTAAAGTCTTTTTCGACAATCTCGCCGAGGCCGAGACTCGTTGTGAGCTTTCTAGAAACTTTTTTTTCTCTTTACCTTGATTGATAGTGATAATGAATGATATTGGATATGGGGAAAAAAATTATGTCATTTCAAGGCCTTAGGCAAGACAAAGTGCATTGGTTGCAACGTCTTTGGTTTTTGGGAGCAGACCATAGCCTGTGATTTGATAATATTGAGTCGAAATTCCTACGAGACTATATAGAAATCGGACGAACTATCCATGGACGCGAAAGAAGGCCACCTATCGAGTAAAATAAAAAGCTCTGCAAACTTTTGTTTTTTCGGCCGGTAGGCGGCATCCAGCTGTTTTCATTCGCGTCCTCGTATAACCTACTCGATTCTTATATAGTCCAGTTAGGGTTTTATCCCGATATAAAAAATCGCGTCACGGCAAAGAGTCTCGGCGAGATTCGTTAATAATTCCCAAGTCTTGGAAAGAGTCTCAGCGAGACTCTCGAAACGAATTCAAGAGAGTCCCGAGAAGCAGACTATGCGGGACTCTCGGCGAGACTACTTTTTTTTGCGCGAGAGGTCTTCAAAATTCATTTCCATTCAATATTTTATATAATAAGTACTCTGTGCGTATCCGTTCAACGTTCAATGGTAAACTTTTTTGTACCTAAAGGTGCAGCAGCGCTCAAGCTCACGTAGGCTATTGCGATTCTTATTTTTTCAATAGTTCTGGCGTTAAACCGCTGCGGTGGCTCTCGACGATACTTTAGAACTCTTATACTTCTGAATCATGGAATAATAACTCATTACGTTATAAAACGTTATTTACAACAACGGTATTTATTTCAACAGTAATTGGAAATTTATAAAACATAATAAAGCCTCACGTACTTGGTCATATGTGCTTTAGTAAATCTCTGTTTATTTATTAACATTTTGTAAAGTCATAGTTTAACTTTTTATGAGAATTGAATTATCATGTTTTTGTGCGATTTGCCTTAATGCGATAATTTTTTGAATGTTTGTCAGGGGGGGCTCTCTTTTAACTTTTTATGTGAACTTGTTTCTTTATAGACGATTTTTTGTAAAGGCATTTTTGCAGGTGACGACGATTTGTGAGTTTTAGTCACTTTTGTGATTCGTTTTCTTGAGTGCGGTGGACCTCACCCGAGGCTGCATAACTTAAGAGATCACCGGGGCCATTCACCAACCACGCACCCATCGCTGTCGGTGATAATATATTATAATAAAAGTACGATACGGATTCCAACGATTTTCATTCCTGATAGTATTCTGTCATATTTTGAAACAACGCAGGTTGATATTTTGTTTATGGTAAATTTCCCAACATTGTAATGAGTATTGGGGTACTCCAGCGCTCTGTACCATTTGTTTGGTAAATGTGATTAATGAAATTCGTGGGTTATTATTCTCTCATTTATCAAACGCATTTTCGATTATCCCTTTTGTCTAATATAATTACGACTAATCCGTACATAAATTGAATATCATAACTCATAAGTTTTTTTGTTACTGATGCTGATTTAATTCTTCATTCCAATTCGGTGTAAGCTGATTTATATATGGAAAGAATTTACTCGGAAAAGAACAATGATGTTAATAGACATAAATTCTGTGAATAAATTATTGATCCAATTTTGATTCTTTTGAAAAACATATCATCCAAATTTCTTGCAAAACTGCGGAAACAAGGGTCAAACGAACAAATAGATGTAACAAAAATATTTTCAAATGTTTCTTACAGCAATTTAGAGAGGCATTCTTTTAAGGTGTGAATCATAATCTCATTGTTGCCCTTCAAGTTTGCAAATTCTGTCTTGCAAAAAATTATAATTAAAAATACGTACTTTTATACCACTTGAAAGGAATTCCGCTGAAAAACGTCAAGCATTTTATGCTGTACTGTAAAATCCTAAATTATTATGCAAGGCTTCTTCCGAAAAGACTTGGTTTTCCTACGGGAAACAAAGTTGGGCCCTTTTGTTGTTTGAAGCGTATCTAGTACCCGGCGAAACTTAAATTTTCTAGACGTACAAGAGACTGACAATGAGCGCCCATCTCTCTCTCTCTTTCATTATTTTCCTACCTGCTCACTTTCTCACGGTAAATCCTCGGATTTCTGAACTTATCGGCGAGTTTTCTCACCTTGTGAAAAACTTTTCGCCAGAGCCTCGTCAAGGAATCCGAAAGTTTGGACTACCCAGCATGTCGTGCCAGGTGTGTCCCGGGGTTGACCAATCGAAGGTTTCCTCGGAATTGATTAACGTTTCAATTAAAAAAGTTTTCGTGTCGGTGCTGCCGGTGTGCACTCGCTGCACTATGCATTAGGGAGATCGGATTTCCACCGGGCAAACTCTAGAGGAAAGAACACGTGGATATGGCTCAAAATTCTCGTACACGGTGAGCTTGCAATTTCGCTGACTGCATTATAAATTGGAATTACATGCTAGAAGACGAGAGAAATGTAGAGAAGGAAAGAGAGAGAAAGCTAAAGAAGAAATTAAACCCTGGATAAGAAACAAAGAATATGGTATCCAAGTACGTTGCACACTAGTTTTTTTAGCCCAGAGTCTTTTGCTAAATTGGCTCGAAAATTCGGTGTAGAGTTTTCTTAACTCGTTCAAACGAGTATCGGAAAAAAACTACCTCGACGCAATACGTTAAAGTTCGTAGTTTAATATACTTTAACCTTGTAAAAAAAGTCTAGAATGATTTCCCAATGGCAATTTATAAATGGAATAAAAGGGAAATTTTTGAAGCCATTATCCTTAACAGCCATTATTTTGTTATGTGATTCGTGTGAACGAAAATCCTTGAGAATTCATTTTCATCTCCTTATAAATTATTATCGAATAGTAAAGCTAATTAAAAATGAAAACAGAATGAAACGAATTAAGGGTTGAGCAGTCTTGGCAATAAGATTTCAATCGCCTGCATAAATATTAGAAACCATTTCGATTATTCCGTTCTTGTATATTGTTAAGGTGCTTGGCAAAAATACAACATTTTTAGAATTGAAGGATGAACAGGGCCAAAAAAACACGTAAGGAATTAGGATACTTTTATTCCTATGGAAAATAGAAAATTTTAATGTTGCATATTTAAGGTGTTTATATTGACAAACGATTTCGTATTCAGGAGTTTCGAAGGTTATGCATTTCATCACAAACGCGTACTTATAAAATAATAGCGGCAGTTAAAAGCAAAATTATTATGTCTAAAGAGCATATGCCAAACTAACCGAGAGTTTTACTGGTATATAGTCTGAACACAACAACACAAACAACACAAAGGGTCCGTAATATTTCAAACAATATTGTTTATCTCCATCTTCCTCTTTGTTGGTCTTTTTCATCTCTCGTGATTTTCTATGCTCTCGTAACTTTAGTATAAGTACATCCTTAATTGCATAATTTGGGTTAGATAAAACGAGGCTACTGGAGGGCCGCTTAAATTATATAAGGGCTTCGCTACTGCTTCCGTTAGTTGCTTGACCACGCTTTTCCTAAACAGGTATACGAAACCACACACACACACACACACGCACACACATGCACTCTGCTGGTGTGCGATACTCTGATACTGTGCTGGTGTGCGGTCTGCATCTCATCTGGAGCCATGAATAAATAGGGTTCATCCAAGAGCCAGAGGAAGATTCGGTTAACCCAAACCCAATCAGTGATATAGTGAGCGAGTATGTGCAAATTTGGACTACTATTTTTCTTTTATCTTCATTGTAAGTACAGTTACAACTGAACATTGTAAGTAGAACTACAACTGAAATACCTTGAAAAGCACTTTAAACATGTGCTCATGCTTATTATATAATATAATAATTTTATTTATTTTTTTTTTATATATAATGTATTTTTTTTTGTAATATACTTTTTGTAATATAATGTAGTATTTTTTTTGTTGGCAAATATGCGATTGCTCCACGCGGAACTACATATATATCTATATGATTCAGAGAATAAAAAATGTCCTCAATTACGATACAAATATATTGTTGGGATTATTATTGCAGGGGCGTATTTCACGTAATGCAACATGTTTTGTGTTATGTCATATACGTCCTTATGACTTTTACAAGTTACGTAGATATGCGGAGTGTGCAAAGCGCTGGTTACGTACGAATCGTAATGTGAAATGTGAATTCTGTTCTCGCATTGCTACAGTTATATGAGCCAATAGAACTCGCGCCTCGCGCTATATTAAAAATTTCGAATAAAAGGCATTCAACTCAGCGTCGGCCATTAAATACTTATACATATCTATACATAACGTTATATAGCAATATCTATATATATAACATTATTTTCTGTTCGTGAGCTATATATGCTCGCAGAAATAATGTAAGGGTTCAAATGCTAATACAAAAGCTTACGAGGTCGATTGCCTGACATCCATTCATTTTTGCGGTGTCATCTGATGAGGAATCTGGACATAGTTAAAGTCAAGCACAAGTGACGTCACATTTGCTGCAATGAATACTTTTTACTGTATTGTTCTAAGCTTTAACGATAAAAGCCTCGTTCAAGAAACCCAAAATTTAACATTGAAGCCTCTTGCACACGATACCATTTTTTCGTGCCTAATAGCATCGTGTGTAAGAGGCTTAATTTCAATAAAGTGTATGATTATCTTTCATTAGGGTATTTCGCAAAATAGATGGGTTTATTTTAATTTACAAATAGGCGCTGCCAAAATAGTAGCGCTCCGAGAACGCTTTTTATCTGCGATCGTTTTGAATTCAAAGGCTGCCCATCTCTGCAGTCAGCATCGCTTATATCGCTCTCGGATCAATGCAGCCAATATGCAACAGTTGAGTCGTTAAAAATAAAATCCTTAATCATCTCATAATTGCGATTAAAGCCGTTACATTTTTTCGTTTAGAAGAGTCTAATTGGTTATAGTTTTTTTTTTATCTTCAAGGGTCACTTTCGGCTCATAACAATTTTTTTTTTCACGTAACATACGTCAAAACGTTGAAAAGTCTTTTTATGGTCACATATTTCCAGCTTCGAGTACCTAATTTTCATTGGGTCGATTCTTCACTTACGTACATTCACACATACGCATATACATATTGCACACACATACAAACACATGTGAGACGTTTCTGAGTTCTTTCCCGTTTTGAATTTCCATAGCCGCTGGTAGTATGGCAGATGCATGTAAATATATGTGTGTGTGTGTGTGTGTGTGTGTGTGTGTGTGTGTGTGTGTGTGTGTGTGTGTGTGTGTGTGTGTGTGTGTGTGTGTGTGTGTGTGTATGCACCGATATATATATATATATATATATATATATATATATATATATATATATATATATATATATAATATATATATCTATGTGCTCTAAATTATTGCTGGCAGCAACTCTTTTTTCATACTGCCCAGCATCCCTTGCACCACCACTAGCAGCAACCTCATGGGCGGCATCTGTTCGTCCCACCTGCCATTTCCACCCGCTTTTCTTCTCTCTCTCTCTCTCTCTCTTCCTTTTTTTCTTGTATCCTTGTTGTCTCTCTACCCTGACCAATCCTTGCACCAACCGTTCCTAGTGCAACTCCACAGGATTATTCTGTTTGTTCAAACGAAGCCAGAATGATAAACGCACTGGCAGTTGCAATGCCACTACTATATAGTTTTTTTTCTTTCTTTCTGTTCAACAGCATCGAAACACCCACGGCAGCCTACAAGGGGATGGGAATCTCCACATCGATTCCCATTCCCTTTACAAAAAGAACGGTCGAAAGCGCTCAGATTCTTTAGACCATAATTGCAAAGTGTGCCGATAATGTAATCAATGTATAGCCACTTCACTTGTTCACAAAGATGATTTTCACTTTATTAGTTTTATGGTTTGTTTATTATTATTTCTCTAATTAACCATAATAGCAAAACAAGTCATTCGACGCTTAATGTAACAATTTTGCTTTTAATGACGGCTTCTATCATACCTTCTCAACCGATAACTAATTTATATTTGATTTTGTAAATATATGCTTTTGAATATCATTAAAAACAACTTTTGACTTTGTAATATCTTTAAACGTTTATTTTATTCGGTTCAGTTTGACAAATCGAGGAATATGGTAGTTCATACAAATTATAATATTTAATTTATTTCGCTTGTTTCACAAATCGTATAAATATGATATTTGGTTGGTTGTGTGATAAATCTTTCTTTTTTTTATCATTTCATCAGTATTTATTTAGAACAATATCGAGAAGGGTACTCAGCTTATATGGATTTCTCCTCAATGGCAGGCCTGGTCCATCGTAAGGTTACACGGAGAATCCTTGGACGCTACGATGAGTGCGTTATTATGATTTTTATTCAATGCTTACTCATCGAAGGCGGAAAGCTAAGTGATCGATGAGCGAAACGGGACAGCTTAGATCATCGTCGCGACGATTAGCCGTCATCCCGTTTCGCGCATCGATCCTTTACGAAATTGGAGCGGGCGATTTCAAACTGAAATTTGACCATTACAACTTTAGATACTGAATATCTAAAAACTAATCATATTTTAATATCTTGAAAGAATAAATTGAAACTAGGTTAACAGCTTGCGAACCGTAGCTCAGATTTCTCGTCATTAAAACTCGAGACAAACCTACGGTCATCCAACATATTTGTTTATATACTAAATATTAAGTTTCAAGATTCCTATTAGATTTTGGTTCTTTAAGGGGTTACACCACCCTGAAATTTTCGAAAGATCCATTTTTTTCTCTCATAATTTGAACCTTAAAGAAAATTTTAAGGTGAATGCGAAGTCTGCACCTACAATATTAACAAATGTATTAATTTTTTTATACCGCACAGTGTAGCGCTCCGCATGCGTCATTCAAGCGCTAGCCCGCTGCAGATGTGTCGAGGTAGTGCCGGTTAGAATACAATAGATTCTCCCTTCGGTTTTATGAAACTAGTACCTGAGGATAGATTTTTTCTTTGAAGGTCCGATTCCACTGTCGATTGGCCTAACGGTTTCCGGTCATATATTACGGACTGCTTTCAGTTTGCAAGAGCTTGTCGACCTGTGCGGTTCGAAGCATTTATTCACTATTCGAAATACGACAATTTTTATATGCATTATGAAAAGAGTGTACGTGGAAAAAAAGGTGATCGTAGTAATCCGCATCAGGCTGCGAAAAGTGCTCGAAGAAAACCACCGCTAAATCGTCATCAAATGGAGCAAGAGGAAGCGACTACCTCAACATCGGCAAAGAAACTACGACATACGGCTGTCGAAGTGCCGATTGATCCAACACACGGTTACCAAATTTTGAATTTCATTACTGCGTTTTCCGCAATAAGCAGTTACGTGAATTACAAAACATGCGGGGGAGATGTCAAGTTCGGTGATTCGAGTATGCGAGGACTGGGATTCAAAGTTGCCATTTTGTGTCATGCGTGCAAAAATAGAAGCGTAAATTCGTGTCCTCTTATAAACGGTCATGGATATGAAATAAATCGATGCTTTATTTTTGCAATGCGATTCCTTGGAATAGGTGAAATGGCATGCGGAAATTCTGCGGATTCATGGATTTACGCAGAGGCGTTCATCAATTGTTTTACGACAAAGTATTGAATAGGGGGTCAAGGTATTGAAGGGGTCTGCCAAAAGTCCATGAAAAATACAGCGGATGAAGAAAAAAAATGACTGCAGAAAGAGAAGAGAAGCCACTGGGAATTAGAGTTTCTGGAGATGGCACTTGGCGCAGGCGGGGATTCTCGTCTTTACATGGCGTGGCAACTCTTATAGGAAATTTAACAAAAAAAAGTAAATCATATTTGTGTAAAATTATCATATTATAAAGAGTGCGAGTATTGGCAGAAGAATTTCGATAGTGAACAATACGCATAATGGTTTGAAGATCATCACAATAATTGCTCCGCTAATCACGAAGGAAGCGCCGGAAAAATGAAGGTGGATGCGGTACAAGAAATGTTTGCACGGTCTGAAGAACTTCATGACGTAAAATACTGTAATTATATGAGCAACGGGGACTGTAAGACCTTCAAGGCAGTAGTAGAATTGAAATCGTATGGTAACGATTTCGAAATAAAAAAAAGAATGCATTGGACATGTGCAAAAAAGGTATTTAGGAGGATATAATCAAAACTGTAATGAAAGCATAAATGCTATGATATAGAAAATCGCACCGAAAATAAGTTTCAGTGGTATGAAAGTAGTTGAAATAGCTACTTGCATCGCTACATGTATTTATAATAATGGCTATATAAATATTTTATTAATATTACATGTATTAAACATAACCATCGGAGGTAATTTTTATGACATGTGTAATGACGAAGACGAGCACCGTATATCGCTTGCTGAAAAACGTGCGCAAGAAACTACAAATTAAACCAAAACAGCTCGGAGAATGTCAAGATTCTCTCTAGAGGACCAGCAACTTGCTGAGGCAGGACCCCAATATGGAGCAGGAATCGCCGATTAACTATACAACAAGGTAAACCACAAATTTTCAATGTTTTTTACTGTTGAAGCCACGTCAAAACTTTAAACACGTTTTTCTCGAAACGACATTTTTCGAATTCGCGGGAAATATAACACAACAACAGCTATTCCGATTGATTTGAAATTTATACCACACATTTGTAACATAATTATCTCAATCCGTATGAAGGATTTTTATTCTAATGTTAACCGTTTTTGTTTAATCAATGTTTTTAAGTAGAAATTTTATGTGAAACACAAACATAAATTTCTGCGTGATACCAAAAATCCTTTTTCCCCCGAAAAAATCCTATGTAGCGTCGTGTATTTAACCTAACTTAACAAAATATTTTCATTCTTTTATGTTTCACATGAACTGTGAGACCATTAGGATTCCCGCAGATTGGAGGTGGAAAAAAAACTTGACGCACGAGGAGGCGTGTATCTCCGTGAATTATCAATATTTTTAGATTTACAAAATACATTTAAGAAGCTGAAAACATGTACTAAAAGTGTGTAAAGATAGCAATAAAAAATATGCGTTAGTTTAGCTACAAAATATTCATGAATACCGAGTCTTATTCTAGCCTCTCAGAATGGTGTAACCTCTTAATTCACGTAACTCTCATAATACTGGTCGTGCACTTTGCCCGAAAGATTTTGAATTTATGAATTCGTAATACAGAGTGTTTAGTATAGAATAATATTCCTGTACTTACTACATTCTATGAATAATTATTTTTCATCTTCACTCTTTATACAAATTAATCTTTGCTTAGTACTCAAAATACACTACAGAATCGGGTTAAATATATGAATACAGTTAGACTTGAAATTCATATTCTTCCATATCAACGTTGCTCGGACAAAAAATCATTATTGTTCTGATCTCCGGTATTCTTCAAATATTAGTAGTATTTTAGGAGTATAAAAATTTAAAAGAAATTTATTAGAGGGAGCACACAAAGTATGAATACGTGAACATTGCGAAAAGTGGAAAAGTAGAGAACGAGAGTTGATGGAGAATTAGAACGACTTCTCTCTCCCCCTCCCCTCTCTCTTTCTCTCTCTCGCACACTCTCACTCTCTCTCCTATACTTTACATCTTCGATGGTACGCTTTGTAACTCAGCACGCTCCAAATAGCACATTTTCCATCTCTTCGGTGCTCAGGGCTGTTTTACTCTGCCAGCCTCACGGGTGACGATAATGAAATTCTTCAAAGGCTCGCTTCGGTTGGACTCGCTCTCTTTACTCATTCGTTTTCGCGAACTTCCCTCTACATTGACGCATTTCTACCAGCTAGAATTGAACAGTCCTCATGGTGTGATAGGAAAAAGGCCTTAACTAACAAGATAAAAAGATTTTACGTTATCGGGCAAACTGTCGATGCCGAGCGTTCGGAATTGAAATAAAATACAATTAATCGTAGTGCATAAAAGAGACTTAATTATACAAATTAATTATTAAATTAATACCAATTGAACAGAATATAATGTAAGCTGGAATGCGTTTGTACTTCAAAAAAACCCCAGAAAAAAATCACGAAAAAAGACAACTCCGGAGGCCCAAGAATACTGCATGCAATATTTTTTATTAAGGGGACCGTATGGTCTAGAAATTTGAAAAAATCGATTTTTTTTTTTTCGATATGTCGAAAGTATAGTATCTCAAGAATATACTGTGAAATTTTCATGCGGAAATTCTCAATATTACAGCTTCTACAGCCCATAACGCAGGTAGAGAGCGGTCCGCGACACGAAAACGTTCAAAGCCTTATTGGACACAAAGCCTTACGGGGATGATTTTTTAGTTTGCAAAAAAGAATGTGTTTTGCATGTTAAAAAACGTTTGTACAAACGTGCTGTTGATGCGAAAAAAAAACATGCACAAATAAAGAAAGCAACAAAGAAATTGACAGAAAAAGAAGAGGGAAAAAAGACACAGCGGAAATCGATAAATAAAACACCGAAGCGTCAACAATTGACGAATAAATTATTGCAAGAGCTGTCAACTTATTACGGTCTAGCAATTAGACGTAATTCAGATTCGACTGAAGGGATGAGAAGTGAAATATGGGCAGCATATTATCACAAAATTTCAACAGATGAAAATCCGCAACACTCGTACTGTCCTCCAGGTTCCGAATCGTGGTGCAAGTGGCGTCAAAGTGAGGCTGCAGGTACTTTAGACACCTACGAGCACCCACCTGCTCTGTGCGATGAAGCACAAGAGATATTAAAACCAATTTATGAAGAATTGACAGCAGAGACTTTATTGGAAAGGTGTATTGGCAGTAATACGCAGAACAATAACGAAAGTTTCAATGCTTGCGTGTGGCACCTTGCGCCGAAACATCTGTTTGCCGGAAAAAAAATCATTGATATTGCCACTCACATTTCCGCTTGCATATTCAATGAAGGATTTGCATCCCTATTAAAAATAATGGAGACCATGGGCATAACAATCGGGCCACAAGCGGAGCAACTAGCGCAAAACCGAGACGAGCTGCGAGTATCGAGCGCCAACCGTAGGAGCACGGACAACTCCAAAGAGGCTCGGACAGCTCGAAGAAATGAAAGGAGTGAGGAAATCTTGAATTATGAACGTTCCGAAGGAATCCTATATGGTGCCGGAATCGCGGATTAACTGTAAGTATTCAAAATTTGCTCAATTTTTGAAAATATCTGTACCTCAAACTTTAAACTCATTTATCTCGAAACGACTTTTTTCGGCACTGCGCAGGTGAAAACAAAAAAACTATTCAACCGAATCACTTGAAATTTGGATATGTTGTTCACAACATGTATGGCTATCGTCGGAACTACAATCATAATTTTATTTAAATAATTTCTTATTGTTTATACTAAAAAACTAGTGAAAAAAAAACCCGATTTTACGAATTTTTTTTCAAAAGCGCGCCATTTTGTCAATTTTTAATTTTTTCGATTTGTTCTAGTCCCGACCATAACTGCACTCTTTCTGATTAAGAATCTTCTTGAATTTTGTGTTTCAGATGAGTAGAAGTCTCGGATCGATCTTCACCGTCCGGGTCGGATTTTTCGAGAGGGTCGTCTTCAATGCCAATTATATGATAATAAACACTGTTTTTAAAATTAAAAAAAAATTTTTTTGTATACTTAATAAAGGTAGTAATAAACCCGAAAAGTTAAAACATCGATTATTAAATTTTTTATGGCAAAAAAAAAATCGTGAAAATAGGTGAAATTTTCGTGCTCTAGACCATACGGTCCCCTTAAATACAGTACATACCCAAACTTCATTTGGGGAAACTCTATTAGGTAAAAAGTGATACAGGATGTTATTTTAGGTTCTTTTAATTTTCTCATTTTTTTTAGAATCACTTTGTGGATGATTATAATGATTGGGTGAGTTTAAAAAAATACAACTCTTTGGATACGTTTTTTGAGAATGGTTTCGTATGTACTATAAAATGTTTTCTTTCAATTATCCACGTTTGCGAAATATACAAGCAAGAGACAGTAAAATGTACCTTGACTGTACAGCCCTATGGTATCACTGAGACAACATCAAAACGAGAGCCACGTGAGGTACCATTGACAATTTTGTGATATTTTGCGGATTCAAAATATCACAACAGCTTCGAATCAACGTTTTCTCATATTGCGAAATTAATACAACACCCTGACAGCGTGAACCACCCCCTCTCGATTTTCCTCTTTACTCGCGATTTAAAAATTTCTCCATCTGTTTTGTTCAATCTGCTTCCCCTTCATCGACGTTACGTATTTAATTGTTTTAAGCACGTATGCATATTTGCATTAACTTCAATAGGGTCGAGGGGGGGGGGGGGGAGGAGGCAGGGAGCTGCCACTACTACTATTCTGATGATAATGGGAAAATTGTAATCTATGCGCAAGCTACTAGGTATTGTGCTGATCTACAATTAGTGTCCTTACAAGACACTTTTATTAATCTTAAGAACAAATAGAGGCGTAGAGATGTGATCACGGTGTTTGTACTAGATAAGAATGCTATCAAGTAGTCATGATCATCCGATATTTTTGGCACTCTAATACCCGCGATATAAAAAAAAAATAGAGGCGTAAATATGTAATCATGGTATTTGCACTAGATTAGAATGTTATTAAGTAGTCATGATCACCTGATATTTTTGGCATTCTAATACGCAGGGTATTAGTCGTGACGAATATTAGTCATCGCCTTTCAAAGCGCTCAAGTGTGGTTATATTAGATAAAACCTTTATCAGGTTTTGCAAGATAAATGAATATTTTTCTGTTCTGATACTTGCTTTAAAAGACGGTTAACATTCGCATTGTACTAGTACATATTTAAGCGAGCTTCGAATTGTGTTTCCTTTTCTGTGCTCTCGGTGTGCTGTGTGTAACATTTTTACCAGCATAAAAGTTAATCCAATCAATGTTATTAAACTGTTACTGACAACATTTGAGGCTATGAATATTGCATAAACTTGAGATGAAGGAAAATTTTGAAAAAATTTTAATTGATTCTATGCAAAATTACAATGGAGTTGAGATGGTACAGAAAGAGACTCTAGATTTTCAAGAACCGTTTCAAAAGTACGAAGCAAATGCTGTTGAAGATACCATATGGCAAAAAGATGATGAAGATGTCGATTCCGACGCTTGTTCGAGTGACGATGAGCTGAGCTATGATTACAAAAAAAAAGCTGTGGAATACTGGAGATCTGGTAAAAAAAAAGAATTACAGTATCGAAATCGTCAAGAAAAAATACAAATCTGTCAAATCTACATGCCAGTTACGACGCTGGGCACATCAACTGAACACAGGTGGTACTTATAAAGAAAAACTAGCTCGAATTTCTGAATATACATTGCGTAATATAAAAATAATATTGAAATTCAAAAGTGGGCTCTACAGGCACAGAAAGAAATAGGCGATGAAGATATACGATTTAGAGCCTCTAATAAATGGCTATGGAAATTGAAGAAATTGCATCGTATTGTTTCTAGAAAAATAAATAAATTTGTAACGAGAAAAACTGTGGAGGAACAAGCGTTTTTATAGAAAAATGGAGAAAAATTTGTTCAAGATGTTAAATCACTAATTGAAAAGCATGGGTCAAGCAATGTATACAATTCTGGGTTAATTCTTCTTGATCAATTGTTAATATGTATTTAAGCTCGTATTAAAAATATGCTTGTACATAGGCGAGACAAATCGCTATTTGTGGAACTTATTCAGACATAACAATTGGAATCGTAATAATAAGAACTAGCTCTTCCCTCTCCCCCTCCCCCTGTCCCGATTGAGGTTAACGCAAATATGCATACGTGCTTAAAACCTTTTAATTCGTAACATCGATGAAGGGGAAGCAAATTGAACAAAATAGATGGAGAAATTTTTAAATCGCGAATAAAGAGGAAAATCGAGAGGGAGTAGTTCACCCTGTCAGGGTGTTGTATTAATTTCGCAACATGAGGAAACGTTGATTCGGAGCCGTTGTGATATTTTGAAGCCGCAAAAACATATAAAACAGGGAAAAGGCAACGGCAATAGGAAAATTCAAATAAAGGGTAGTTCACCCCCTTAAGGTTGCTATTTTTCAAAAATACGAAAACATGTGAACTTTATTTTGATGTTTTTATGGAAATAGAACCACTTCCATTCCATTATATTCATCCCGCTTTAATGTGGGGTGAGAAACAGGTAAATGCAGGAGTGGTTCACCCCCTAACTTTTTTTTTCGTTCGCGTGGTGGACTTTTCATCGCTTTGGATAAGAAACATTTTGGTTTTTGTTTTATCGAAATCGGTTGAGTACTTGTTGGAGAAACTGCAAAACCACCCCTTGACATGTCTTATTTTGAAGGGTGGGTTCACCCCTTAAAACCGTTTTTCCGCCGATAAAAAAAATACGTGTCTCTTAGTTTCCAATGCTCTTTCACATACAGGAGTTTCAAGAAAATCGGAGGTGGACACCAAAGTAGTGTTCCTTGTTAGCTAAAGCGCAGGGATAAAAAAGTTGTACTTGAAATAAAATACCGCATATATATTTCCATATATTTCCAATAATACGACCACAGGGATCAGGAACAATAATAAAACGCATGCACCGGCTCATTTTTTGTTGTTACTCGGCAGTCGACACACCAACCGATTAACCCACATGCTCACATATAGACATGACGATAAATTTATAGCTACAGGAATTCGTTATTAGAGTAGCTTGAAAAAAGACATACGTGGTAATAACGCGCAGCAACGTATTTAGGCTGAAACTATATCTGTAGCCTGTTCACTAAGTATAGATTGTAGGTTTCGTCGTCCGTGAGCTTTGCCGAAAGCTTTCGAACTTTAATAGGTCGGTATAAATACAGCTTTGGCGAAATTCCGCAATAAAGAAGAAAAAAACTCTCGGCGATAATCTGACATTTTTTTGGATCGACAAAAAAATCGATTTTTGTTTGAAATATTTTTTTCAGTCTTGAAAATTGATTAGATTACACATGTGGCCTATCTTCGGTGACACACCTTGTATGTTTTCGTATGTGCACTGTAAAACTTCGAGATCACCTGCAGCCAATGAAAAGCACATCTATAGATAAATATGTGTACTCGATCGCAGTATCGTGGTGTACGTATGGTCGATATATTCTCATATATAGTAGTTTGCTTAGATATGTTTTTTGTTATATTTTTGCATCGTTTCCCGTGCATGTCTACGGTTGTATGTTTGACACACGTTTCATGTGATTCATTCGATTCGGATTGTTCTCCGCGTATATGATACTTCACATATACACATTTTATAGTAGGACACACCTACACAGCTGTGCGCATCTTCTACGAGCGAGTCTCTATAAATATCAACGACGAATACGCCGACATCCAATACGTAGGATATATGCAGTTAAGCATGGAATTTTCCGGCGAGTGGAGAATACGGCGCAGAAGGGAAAATATCTCAGAAAGAAAGACGAGCACAGGAAGCTGAAGAAGAACGCTACGGGCGATAAGGAAAGAGGGACGGAGAGGGAGGGCTGGATGCAATAGTGTAAGGGATGAAGGGCGAAAGAGCGAACGAGAGAGATTGGATATGTGAGAGAGTCAGAATGAGGAAATTTCTCCCGTTTCTGTACACGTCGCGTCTTCTGATTCTCTCGGTTTACCAGAGTCCTGGAGAGTCGTTGTCGAGTTCCTCCACAGAGATCATATATTGGGGTAGTGTTGGTGGCCATTTGCGCAAGCTGAGGATCCGTAACATGGAAACAGAGAGTGAGAGGGAGAGTAAAAGGAAAGAGGACGGATATCCGTGAGAATGAGGCGAGGAAGGAAGGAAAGAGCAAAAAGGACAAAAAAAGTTTATATGAATTCCTCGGAGGACCGTTTCGACCAACCTTCCGCTTTCCTCTCGTTTTACGAAACTTGCATTCCGTCGCGTTTCTCTCGTTTCAGCCACGTCCCGATGACACTCTCGTGTGTCCTTTACTTACAGTTGTTCTCTTTCTACCACTACCACACTGATGTATCGCCAATTTCCTTTATTTTTTCAAAAGAAACTTCGATCAAGGAGAAGCAAAGCAACCTCGCCGAATGGAATCCTTTTTCTAGTTTTGAGGCTTTCACGGCCATTATTGTTACAATAGTTTATGGCTTCCGAATGGATGCCGTGTAGAGTTTCAGCGTACTGCCGACGTTTTGCAAACGTTACAGCTTATATCATCAGGGCTGAGAGCTCCAATACTGAAGCTCCCTGGTCTCAGGTAGTCCTTATATGCGCATGATCATCGTTCCGGACGACTGCACCGGTCAATCAGAGTTTTTTGATTGATCAGCTGGTCAATTAAAAAACCGGGAGGACGACGTGTCAGATTAGATGAACCTGGTAACCTCCGTCTCTGTGAAGGTTGTTCGAGCGTTTTCGGATTTCTAGGCCTTCTCTATGTTTCCTAGAGAAATAACTCGGTGGGTTGGCCAGCACTTGAGCTTTGTCGAAAAGGACTTTGTCCTGTTTCCATCTTGTATTCAGCTAGTGCTGACTGAAGAATATGGCCATATCTGACACACTGTTGGTGTTCATTGATCCGTGTACTGATCTTTCTCCCGGTTTCTCCTATGTACACTTTCCCGCATGAGCATGGTATCTTATATACTCCCGGTGTGTTCAAAGGTCTTTGGTCCTTTGGATTCGGGAGCACTTATGCTATCTTCCTTTGTGGTTTGAAGGTGACCTTGATATTGTATTTCCTGAGAACTCTGCTTACGCGATCCGTTGTACCTTGAATATATGGAAGGACGGTTGTGCGTACGGTTCCTTTATCTGTTGTTTCTTCTTCTCTGCTGCCTTCATTTGCGATTTTCTTCTTTAGGCGTTCGATGTTCCGGTTGATTTCTCCTCTATTGTATACATTATTTCATAGCGCCTGCTTAAGGTGGTCTAATTCGTTGTCCAAAGAGTCAGGTTGGGAAATGATTAGGGCTGTGTATACTAAGGAGCTGATGACTGATGATTTTTAGGAGGGGTGGTGGTGGGAGGTAGCATGTATAGGTATCTATCCATGTGGGTTGGTTTTCGGTAGACTTGATGGCCTATGGAACCATTGCCTTTGCGTTGGACCAATACATCTAGGAAGGGGATTTGTTAATTTTGTTCAACCTCCATGGTGAATTTTATGTTGGCGTGTTGGGAGTTGAGGGAATTGAGGGACTGGGAAAGAGTCTCTTTGCCATGGCTCCAGATGACAAAAGTATTATCAACGTAGCGAAATCAGGTCGAAGGTTTGAGTGGAGCTTTTTCCAGGCTCATGCGGAAAAGTGTATATAGGAGAAACCGGGATGAAGATCAGTTCACGGATCAAGGAACACCAACGGTGTGTGTCAGATATGACCATATTCTTGAGTCAACACTAGCCGAACACAAGATGGACATAGGACACTCCATCCGTTTCGACAAAGCTCAAATGCTGGCCAACCCACTGAGTCATTTCTCTAGGAAACATAGAGAAGGCCTAGAAATCCGAAAGCACTCAAACAACATTAACAGAGACGAAGGTTATCAGGTCCACCCAATCTGGCACACCGTTCTCCCGGTTTTTTCATTGACATTTTTCATTGAATCAAAAACTCTGATTGGCTGGTGTAGTCATCCGGAACGATGACCATGCGTATATAAGGACTACCTGAGACCAGGCAGGATGATGCAAACTGTATTGTTTGCGAAACATCGGGAATCCTTTTTTTTCGAGAATACAAACTGTTTCAAAGATGGTGTACTCGGGTTAATGGTCATTTTCCGATGGTATCATCACAATCGTCAAAGGCACTTTCTACACATCTATACTACTTAAGCGAACTATATAAGGCTTGTCTGTATCGAAAGAGTCTATATACAAAATATTTATACCATGTTTATATGAGGCCCTGCAAATCATATTTCAAATAACTATACAGCCTCTCTCTCTCTTTCTCTCTCTCTCTCTCTCTCTCTCTCTCTCTCTCTCTCTCTCTCTCTCTCTCTCTGACACGCACACACACATACACACGCGCGCGCGTTTCCTAAACTTACCTACACTTTTCTTTGTAGCATGTGAACTGTAAGCAAAGTTGCAAATAATGCATTATTTTTTTAATGCATTATCATTTTCATTAACCATTAAAATTAAATGGTTAGTGGAAAATATTTCTATTAACCATTAAAATTAAATGGTTAATGAAAAATATTTCCATTAACCATTTATTTAAATGGTTATAATGGAAATTATTTCCAATAATGATTAAAATTAAATGGTTAATAGAAAATATTTCCATTGACCATTAAAATTAAATGGTTAATGGAAACTATTTCCATTAACCATTTAAATTAAATGATTAATGGAAATATTTTCCATTAATCATTTAATTTTAATGGTCAATAAAAATATTTTCCATTAACCATTTAATTTTAATGGTCAATTAAAATATTTTCCATTAATCATTTAATTAAATGGTTCATGGAAATATTTTCCATTAACTATTTAATTAAAATTAAATAATAGTAATGGAGGTTTCCTCGGTTACTGGTACCGGCAGTAGTTTCGGCTTGGGTCAAAATGACCCGATGGTAGTAATCGAGGCTCACTCGTTTACCAGAAGCAGTACCAGTTTTGATCTGGGTCAAAATGACCCTATGGTAGTAACCGAAATTTTCTTGGTTACAAATAGCGCGAGCGGTTTTGGTCTGGGTCAAACTGACCCAATGGTAATAACCGATGATTTCTCGTTTACTAGTAGCGGGAATGGTTTTATTCTGGGTCAAAATGACCCGATGGTAGTAACCGTGGTTTTCTCGGTTACTAGTAGCGGGAACGGTTTTATTCTGGGTCAAAATGACCCAATGGCAGTAACCGTGGTTTTCTTGGTTACTAGTAGCGGGAACGGTTTTATTCTGGGTCAAAATGACCCAATAGCAGTAACCGTGGTTTTCTCGGTTACTAGTAGCGGGAACGGTTTTATTCTGGGTAAAAACGACCCTATGGCAGTAACCGTGGTTTTCTCGGTTACTAGTCGCGGGAGTGGTTTTAGTCTGGGTCGAAATAACACAATGATAGTAACCGAAATTTTCTCGGTTACTAGTAGCGGGAACGATTTTATTCTGGGTCAAAAAGACCCAATGGTAGTAACGGAGCTTTTTTCGGTTACTAGTAGCGGGAACCGTGTTACGCTGGGTCAAAATGACCCTGTGATAGTAACTGAAGTTTTCTCGGTTATAAGTAGCGAGAGCAGTTTTGGTCTGGGTCAAAATGACCCAAAGGTAGTAACCGAGGTTTTCTCGGTTACTAGTAGCGGGAACGGTTTTATTCTGGGTCAAAATGACCCAATGGCGGTAACCATGGTTTTGTCGGTTACTAGTTGCGGGAGTGGTTTTAGTTTGGGTCAAAATCACTCAGTGGTAGTAATCGAGGTTTTCTCGATTACTAGTGGCGGGGATGGTTTTGGTCTGGTTCAAGTAGACCCAGTGCGTAAATTTTTATTGTCCTTTTACGTACTTGAAAAATGCTCTCATCACGGTAATTGCGACGAATAATAAGGGGGGAAAAACTATTGGAATATTATATACACGTTATTATCTCACTTTTCTAATTACTAGGTGTTCTCTTCGACTACATATCTATGAGAATTCATCCCGCACTTATATGAACTTCTATATATGTACGCAAAACGATTTTGATGCGTAGTGCTATGCTCGTACAATTTACGTCTAAATAATAGTGTCGGTCTAGGAGCTTAACACAGAACATAATCAATTTCTTCCGTTGCTTTGTCTACCCTGTATCCATCTCAATTTTTTTCGTCGACTACACCGCGGGCCGAGGGCAGTTGAGTGATTAGAACCCGAGGGAAAGGAGGAATTGAAAATCAAGAAAAGATAACGATTAAATTTAAAAAAAGATGAGAAGGCGGGCCATTGAGTTAGGGCCAAGGTACGCAAAAGAGCAACGAGAGAGAGAGAGAGAGAGAGAGAGAGAGAGAGAGAGAGTTTCTTGAGTTTGACGTAAAAAATATTCTTTATTCTGTGAAATAGTAGTAAAATATTTTAAATGCACTGGTCCAGACGCGGGTTTTTTTCCACCGAACTATTTTTGAGGTCATTTTACGTAATTAAGAAAACCTTGGTCACTACCGTTGGGTTATTTCAACCCAGAATAAAACCGCTTCTGCTACTAGTAACCGAGAAAACCTCGGTTGTTACCATTGGGTCATTTAGACCCAGAATAAATCCGCTTGTGCTACTAGTAACCGAAAAAACCTCGGTTACTATCATTGGTTCATTTTGACCAGATCAAAACTACTCCCGCCACTAGTAACCGAGAAAACCACGGTTTCTACCATTGGATCATTTCGACGTAGAATAGAACCGTTCCCACTACTAGTAACCGAAAAAACTTCGGTTACTACCATTGGGTCTTTTTGACCCAAGAACAAAACCGTTCCCGCTACTAGTAACCGAGAAAACCTCGGTTACTACCATTTCGTCATTTTGACCCAATCTAAAACCACTCCCGCCACTACCCAGATAGAAATTCGTGCAGTCGGCATTAAGAATACTGTGGCGTGCAGTCACCATGCCTTCACTGTACCACAAATCGTCTATCAGGGTAGTAACCGAAAAAACCACGGTTACTACCATCGGGTCATTTTGACCCAGAATAAAATCATTCCCGTTACTAGTAAACGAGAAAACCTCGGTTACTACTATTGGGTTATTTTCACCCAGAATAAAACGGTTTCCATTACTAGTAACCGAGAAAAGCACGGTTAGTACCATTGGGTCATTTTGACTCAGAATAAAACCGTTCCCGCTACTTGTAATCGAGAAAACCACGGTTACTGCCGTTGGGTCATTTTGACCCAGAATAAAACCATTCCCGCTACTAGTAAACGGGAAAACCTCGTTTATTACCATTGGGTCATTTTGGCCCAGAATAAAACGGTTTCCACTACTAGTAACCGAGAAAACCACGGTTACTATCATTGGGTTATTTTGATCCAGAATAAAAACCGTTCCCGCTACTAGTAACCGAGAAAACCTCGATTACTACCATTGGGTCATTTTGACCCAGAATAAAACCACTCCCGCCATTAGTAACCGGGAAAACCGCGGTTACTACTATTGGGTCATTTTGATCCAACCTAAAACCACTCCCGCTACTAGTAACCGAAACAACCACGGTTACTACCATCGGGTCATTTTGACCGAGAATAAAACCATTCCCGCTACTAGTAAACGAGAAAACCTCGGTTATTACCATTGGGTTATTTTGACCCAGAATAAAACGGTTTCCACTACTAGTAACCGAGAAAACCACGGTTACTACCATTGGGTCATTTTGACCCAGAATAAAACCGTTCCCGCTACTAGTAACCGAGAAAACCTCGGTTACTACCAATGGGTCATTTTAACCCAGAACAAAATCGGTCCCATTACTAGTAATCAAGATGACTGTGTTTACTACCATGGGGTCATTTTGACCCAGAATAAAACCTCTCATGGTACTTGTAACAGAGAAAACCTCGGTTACTACCAGAGGGTCATTTTGACCCACAACAAAACCTCTCACGCTACTTGTAACCGAGAAAACCTCGGTTACTACCATAGGGTTATTTTGACCCAGCCAAAACTGGTACTGCTACTGGTAACCGAGGAAACCTCAATTACTATTATTTCATTTTAATGGTTAATGGAAAATATTTCCATTGGCCATTAAAATTAAATGATTAATGGAGAATATTTCCATTGACTATTAAAATTAAATGGTTAATGGAAAATATTTTCATTGACGATTAAAATTAAATGATTAATGGAAAATATTTCCATTGACCATTAAAATTAAATGGTTAATGGAAAATATTTCCATTGATCATTAAAATTAAATGATTAATAGAAAATATTTCCCTTGACCATTAAAATTAAATGGTTAATGGAAAATATTTCCATTAATCTTTTAATTAATCATTTGAATTAAATGGTTAATGGAAAATATTTTCCATTAAAAATTTCGCAACCCTGACTGTAAGCATGTGTGCTCTTATACATTTTTATTTGTCGCGATGGATGCAAAGAGAATCTGCGAGGAGGAAAACAGCATAAGTAATGACAGACGAAGCGGGCTCCTCTTCTGTTACCTGTTTGCCCCGAGGATCATTCAATCTACGTTTTCCCGAGCCAATGCGATTATCGGATTTCGCTTAGCCGTTTCCCCTCCATCCCCGCTCGTTCTGTCCCATCTGTTGTCTACTACTGTTTATCAGAGAAAGAGAAGAAGAGCGAGAGAACGAAAACGGTATAAAAAAGAGAACGAGATAGAAAGGGAAAGAACGACTTCGGACTCTCATATTCTGCAGGAACGTAGAACCAACTGCAGATTTATTGTTGTCATAACTTGACATCGGCTTTTGAGAAAATTATCCTTTGTTCAAATAAAAAATAACTCTTTCACCACCTATTCGTATCGCATAATTCGTTTCTAACAGATATCCGTTGTAATTTTCGTCGAGCGTGCCCTGGTGAAACGGAAATCCTACATTTTCTCGTGCAGGATGTTATAGTCGCGTTGACTTTTCGAAAAACTCTTAGAGCCAAAATGCCAAAACGATTGCCACCAGATAAATTGAACAGAGAACGTCAACAAAAGCATAGGAGGCAAAAGCCAGAGAGAAAGGGATAGAAAGACAGTATTTAATGGTGTTCAGGGATAGCAAGCAATGGCAATATGAGCTTTATTTCTTTCTCTCTGGATAAGCCGTCACCCAATAGTACTTCGAAAAATCTGTCCTAGTACCAGTCCGTAGATCCGAGTTATCCAATAAAACTTTCGATTTTTCCTAACGTTCTCGTAATATGTACTATATAAATATGGTAGAAAAAAATCATATTTCTATTAACTACATCGTAATAAAAAAAAGAACTTGATTCCAAACTTTATTAAAAATTTTTTTTCGCCAGTAACAACTATATTAGTCACTGATATTTTATAGTTAAGATGAGCTATTAATTGCATGAGTGGGGGGTCGATAACTGAAAAGTAGATACACGTTTTTCTCGGACACGCTTGATATTTCGAGAAAACGGAGAGTTACACGTTATTTTCTTCTTATTAGAGAACAACGTGTAACTCGTCGTTTTCTCGAAATATCAAGCGTGTCCGAGAAAAACGTGTATCTACTTTTCAGTTATCGACCCCCCACTCATGCAACTGATAGATCACCTTAATTTGACTATTAGCGAAAGAGAAATTGAGAAGCTGTAGAATAGAACTCTTCCACACATCAGTAAAACTATAAATCTAGAAGTTTTTAAGCCCCCCACTATGGATAAAGCAAAAGTGTAAAAGGGTCAGAACAATTGTATGGGGATACAGCGAATGAAAGTGCAAATAAAATGTCGGACTGTTGAGCTTGGCTGGGTCCGACGCTCATATTAATTAGTCTCTTTTGTAGAATATTAACAATATAGTTATACATATGCTTGGATATATACATTAGTACTTCAAAGGGTTACCGGAACAAAAGCATAGCATTTTGCACATTTCAAGTGTTTGTTTTTTATTTTATACTGATTGTATTTCCGTGAATTAATTTGCTCTTTTTTACACTCACATGTTTGTAATTTTAAAGCTTAAGGATATATGGTAAACCACTTGATTCACTACTGAGGAATTTGATTCTATGCGGTTCGCTTGACTTAAACTGAACGTAATTATTTTTTTTTCAATTAACGTTCACTTCTGTTCTGTTTTATAAAAATTAAATACAGTAAGTATTTCATATAAAAGATAGTCGTAATAATCTGTCCACAGATTTGTTTCGCATGCATGGGATCGATCAAGCGTCATATTTCCCTACATCAGAGAAAAATTCTGTACAATATTTATACAGTTCAAATTATGGTATAAAATTCAATTTATAAATTACGGGAATCGTTTCTAGGCAGGGTCTAAAAATAATATTCATATCCGTTTCTACAAAGTATCGTAGAAAGCATGTTTTGAAGAAATAAAAAAATGATCTATTTATCCTCAGCGAAGGATTTCAATTTAACCATGAATTGTCTGGCTCAAATCGAGAACCGCAGTAGCAGCTCGACGCCAAAAATGAAAATAAAAAACCCCGCTTATACCACTAGAATATCAGCCGCTCCGATGATTTTTTATTTTCAAACCGCTCTTATGAAGAAACTGTTTGAGAAGCAAAAAGTTGATGGTAATTTACCAATGAAAATTTTATTTTTCTTTCCATCGGTTCTTGTAAAAAGTAAATCGGTCAATGCAATCCCAGATTTTCTGGAAACTCTTGTTTCTTATAGTCAGAGAGGCATAAGGTATGCTTGTTTACATTAGACATATGTTCTTTGCGCGAATCGGCTTCAATTTTTCACCATGACGTCACGCTAAGCGAGGCTTCCTTTTCTTGTTTATTTACAGGAAAGGTGAGGGAAAGCAACACACTCTCTACTTATCACGCGCGCTCTTTCTCTCTCTATTTTTATAAAAAGAAGCGAGCATTTAATGTTTAAATAGAAAAAATAAAACAGTGAACAATTTCAACGCAGTACTCGGCGTGTTCTTTTTTATTAATAAACTCCAGTGAACTCGAAGGTACTGTGTTAAAATTGTGTTTACAATTCAATTTTTTTTGTTTAAAAATTGTATTTTGTTTTATTTTTTTTTTATTCAAAAATGGTATGCTTGTTTTTTCGAATATACTAGTAATTTTTCGTTGTCAACACTCTATTCGATAAATGTATTTGACAACTTTTTGTGTTAAATTATTTCTGTGTAAATGATACACGCCTATAACTTAGAATACGATTTTTCAATGTAAAATTTACTCCAAAAATCACTGAGATAAATTCTTTCTCACAAAATGATCGTCTCTGGCAAGTCGAGCAAACGATCCTATCAATTCCGCATTTTAAAGGATCAAACGAGCAGAACAAAAATTACCGACGTCCGTGACATATATATATGCGGTCATGCTACAATGAGAGCTGGACTCAGTACTTGTCTCCCGTTTTTCAACATCGATGGTTGGATAAAAGTTTCATCGCTTCGCTTCTTAAACCTCTATCAACATGCCTTTCTATCGCTATATATTCTTCTTTTCTCTCTCTTTGGCAAAAAGCGTTCTATATGATTGACTGACGCAATCGATATGCAAACGTTTCGATGGTGAAGTGACTGTTCTATATCGGTTGCACTTGCAAATATTCGCTTTATCTATCTAAGTATATATAGGGAATGGATTCTCAGTCACGCAGATTTATCCCAAGGCAGGCAAAAAGCGGAGGAAAAAAAAGAGAAGGGACGAAGAATCTCAAATAAAGAAAGAAAAAAGGAGATGAGATGAGGTTGCTGGACATAGCAATGTGGCACAAGAACTAAAGACAGATAAATGATATACTTGACATTTTAAAAGACATCGAATATAAATGGCTCTTTTGGATAGACGGAAGCAATAAATTTCCCGGTATGATGGTTGAAAGAGAAATAGAATGTGTATAACTGAAGCGTACACATGTTCAATCGCATTAGTGAGTGGGAGTGAGGTTAATAATTATATCTACCCATAAAGCATTTTATACTAGAAATGGCTTTACTCCTCTTCATGGTTGCGAATTTTTTTATGAAAAAGTAATGCATTAATCATTACTTTTTTTTTATTTCCATTAAACATTAAAATTAAGTGATTAATCGAAATTATTTCCACCGCGGTTACCACCATTGGGTTATTTTGACCCAGAACAAGTGACCAGAATTAGTGAGTGGGAGTGAGGTTAATAATTATATTTACCCATAAAGCGTTTTGTACTAGAAATGGCTTTACTCCTCTTCACGGTTGCGAATTTTTTATGAAAAAGTAATGCATTAATCATTACTTTTTTTATTTCCATTAAACATTAAAATTATATGATTAATCGAAATTATTTCCACCGCGGTTACCACCATTGGGTTATTTTGACCCAGAACAAACCCACTCCCGCTACTAGTAATCGAGAAAAACGCGGTTACTACTATTGGGTCATTTTGACGCAGATCGAAACTTCTACCACTATCAGTAATCGAGAAAACTTCGATTACTACCATTGGGTCACCTTGACCCAGAACAAAATTGCTCTCGCTACTAGTACTCAAGAAAACCGTAGTTACTACCATTGGGTCACCTTTACCCAGAACAAAACTACTACCACTGCTGCTAACCAAATAAACCTCGGTTACTAGCATTGGGCCATTTTGACCCAAGCCAAAACTTCTACCGCTACTAATAACCGAGTAAATCTCGGTTACGAGGTTTACGACCATTTAATTTTAATGGGTAATGGAAATATCTTCTTAATTTAATTAGTTAATGGAAATTATTTTCATTAACAATTTAATTTAAATTAAACAAATTCCATCCCTTCCCTTAAAAGGTACACTTGGTCTGCTAGACCGACGACTTTTATCGCTCTATAAAATTGTAACAAATGTGTCTATTGAAGTTGAATTATAGAGAAATTGAAACGCCAGACTCCGATCAATATGAAGAAGCAATCAGTAAAGCACCCAAAAATTCGTTTATTAAAAAGTTATAACTGTTATAAAGACGTGTAGTGAAAAACAGGTGAAAATGTATAACAAAAATATATAACCTTCTAATTCTTCAAAAGGATCCTTGGGGCAACTAGAAAAAATAGGTTGGCTTCATTTGGTTGAAAAAGTTGAATTTCTTGAACAAGTGAAGTTCATCAAATTCAAGATAAAAAGAAGTAAATAAATGACTCTAAAATATGAATGCTGTAAAATTTCGATCTAATGAAGATTTTTCACATCAATTATAGTAAGATCTCAATATGTCTGAATTTCAGAAACATGGGAATCAATTACTGTGACTTAGATGAGGTCTTCATAGGTTTCCTAAGTTCGACTGATGACAGCACGAGCTAATTCGTCAAGCGATTTCGACCGCAACTGCATTCTGCGACTGATGTTGCGATTTAAAAATTGCAATGGCGATAATTGCAACAAAACTCTTGTTTCGTTATAAAATTAAAAAAAAACTACTTTTTCCAATTTTATTTTTGTACAGTCTTTGTTCCAAATTTTGATGTTAGTAGGGGAGGGATGTTAGTAGGGGAGGGCCGGGCAAAGTGGAACACCCGGGTAAAGCGGAACACCCCCCCCCAAAAAAAGCGAAATTTCTTTTTTCAATGGAAAAATTCGATCATTTGACTCAGGACATACGTTGCAAAAGTCGCATTCATTGAAACGACTGATATTTCTAACATAAAAATTAAAATATATTTATTAATAAAAAAATAAATATTCAACGAAAATTTGTATGAACAAAAATTTCCTTTGCTGCAAAACGGAGATATGAATATCTGAGTAGCATAAGAGCACTACTAACAGTGCTGGAAACATGTTTGAAAATTATTAATTGTTCATTAGACTGATGCGAAATGTTTTTTTTTAATTTATTTTCTTGCTCCTACTCGTGTTTTCTTTGGATATCAATGAAAAAAAATCTGTTTAAAAATGAGCTCAATATGCAGGACTAGAGAGAAAGAGTGAACACATCGTACTTAAAAACTGTACCCAAAAATCGGTAGAAAATGAGAGGCGCTGCGATCGCAAAGTACACGGTCAGTTTTACGTTATACTATACGCATTAGTGCTTTTGATTACGAGCGCTCCTAGTGGCAAAACTAGAAACTGTAGCATCAACGTGTTTTGGGAACGCTGGAACTACGAATTGGCCTCTGCTGTGTTCACTCCTTCTCTCTAGTTTCCCTGTCAACATGGTTCAATATTTAGAGGTGACTCTTTTGACCTTTATTGATGTTTTAATTTCTTTTTAATGTTCTGTTGTTAATTTCCTCTATTTTCAGAGGTGTCTTACCCAACTTTTATTTGTATTTTTTCAGTCGCACGATTTTTAGAATTTTTATTTTCGGGCACCTACTAGGTTTTCCTTTCATTCATCGTGTGAAAATTCTGGCCAAAAAATGACCTGAATTCGTCAATTTTCACAGGTGTCTTTATCGACGGTGATATGATTAATTTGATGTTATTTTTGAGACTATTTTATGGGCATCCTCCTAAAAAATTTGTTGAAATATACAAAAATTTAAAGAATTTTTTTCATTAAAAAATTCACGACATATTCCGTCATCTTTACAACACCAAAATAATACGTCACTCGAGGGACGAGGGACTTGATGGATGTGAAGTAAAAATACCATGAAATAATTGAACCATTTAAGCATGGTTATCGCAAAAAGAAGCATAAAGGAAAAAAAAATTTTACAACTTTTAACAATGGTTTAAAAATAGAGTTGCAAAAAATCCGGACTTTTTTCGTTCGTTTGTTTAAAAAAAATTGATGGACAGAAATTAATTATTTGGAACAGCGCTATAGCGAGACTAATGACAGGGAGAATATCGAAGAAAAAAAATCGATTATTTCGAAAAATTTGATCGAAGGGTACCCTCAAATGAAATTATTACGAGTAAATAAATAAATAAAAAAATCAAAATAGACATCTCCAAAATCTTAAAAATTAAGCTCATTTGTTAACGGGACTTTTATTTCAGCAATATTGAAAAAACAACAGGTTAGGTCGCACGAAAATTATTTATAATTATTTTTCAACAGAATTTATCTTTCATCAATATCTAAAAAAAACATGAGAGGAAGCAAGGAAATTAAAAAATGATGTTTTTAAACAGAAAACATTTCTAAACTATTAAAACATCAATAAAAGTCGAAAAAGTCGCCTCTAAATAATGAGCAATATTGAGCTCTTTTTTTAGCAGAGATTTTATTCGTCAATATCCAAAGAAAATACGAGTAGGAACAAGAAGATAGAAAAAAACATTTGGTATCAGTCTGATGAACAATTAATAATTTTCAAACATGCTTACAGCATTGTTAGCAGTGTTCTTATGCTAGTCAGATATTCACATCTCCGTTTTGCAGCAAGAAAAATGTTTGTTCATACATTTTATATATTCAATTTATTATTTATATATTTAATATATTTTAATTTTCATGTTATTTCAATATCAGTCATTCCCATAAATACTACTTTTTCAACACATGTCCTGAGTCAAGTGATCGAATTTTTCAGTTTTCCACTGAAAAAAGAAATTTCACTTTTTTCGGGGGAGTGTTCCGCTTTGCTCTGGTGTTCCACTTTGCCCAGCCCTCCCCTATAATAGTTTATTACTAGTTCAGAGGATTAATAAATAAAAAAATGTATTTACGATTTCGACGAAAATTATACCACTTAGACACACTCTGGTCAGACAGACCGCTAAACATAAATAAACTCCCAATATACAGCTACTAATGCGGCATTGAAGGTCAAGCTATGCTACCCGCACGAGGGCCCCTCTGAAGTTTTTTTCGACACCGTTTGAAGTGTCCTATTATATAGATGCATAAAGTAGAAAACTACAAAATCTGCTGTCGATCTCCCAGACCAAAGTGTGTCCAGCTAGGATTAATGGAAATTATTTCCTTACACGACGCGTTATGACGAATAAGAAGGGGGAAAAAATTAAGAATATAATTTAAGAAAAATAAAACGAAAAATAAGCAGTTAAAAAGAATCAAAAGATTAAAAAAACTAAGTCAAAAGAATTGAGAAATATTGAGAATTAAGCGAATCGAAACGACAAGCAATGATGGAGATACGAAATAAAAAAAACGAATGTTGAAAAGGATGCAAATTAGAAACAATGCTTTGAACACGTGAGCAGAGCGTGGTATGGTACGTTCGAGGTTAGGTTCCAGCGTATTGGGCATGGAGATTTCGAATGAGCTTCTACAGCCACCGGACTTGAATCTCTGGGGTACCTCGATGCGTCGAATGGGGATCGGAATGGCAGGAGTGCCAGGGAATTACATTGTAAATCTTGAAAAGGACTGTTCTAAGTGGATATTCCGATTTGTAGTTTCTTCGTTCGGTGATCCAGCGATGTACGAAAAGCAATATTTTCGGTGATCCGTTGTCCGTGAATTTCGCGCAAAGAGATATTCGAGGTTGGGCCGTTGTTAGTCGAAAGTTTGTAAGATGATCTGGGAGTGGAAGAAAGAACACAGGATGAAGTAGAGAAATCGTAGTATTTATTAGAGATGATAGATTCGTGACAGAGTCGGTGTTCCTGGGAGGGTGCATGTTCGGCACTCGCTCCGGAGTAAAAGTGTCACTACGCACTGCGGAGCGCCTCTACTTATACTAGGTCGGTCCCGCGTGATTGGTCGAGAGTCGCATGGTGGGGGAAGCGCTCGGCTGCTTCTCCCTGATTGGTGCGTGGGTCCACACTCGGTCTATGTCGTAGAGGAGGTATATTTGCACATTATGTATGTTGTACAATTTCTCTTCGCGATTAAAATACTAATAAGACTAATAATAACAACAACAACAACAACAACAACAACAACAACAATAATAATAATAATAATAGACCGGCGCTCTGGTCTCGTGGCTAGCATGCTTGCCTCTAAGCCAGAATGTCGGGAGGTCCTCGGTTCGAATCCCGGTCCCGTAGCCTTTTTACGAGATTTAAATATGAGCGTGACCAGCTCCAGATGTATATATGAGGCATACACAATTACCTGTGTATGTGTATGTCACATGTATACAGCTGTAGTTCATGTTACATTCTCGTGACGAGGCGTGACGTAGCTCCGGTACCGTGAGGCGAACCCAGGACCGGCTGTAGTGGCACAGGTTTTCCGCAGTTTTCCTGGGCCCATGGAATCGAGTGCCATGGCGAATGCGCTACAGAGGGGGAAGTCGGATGCGGCCGCATGGGGGCCTGGTTACTGATCCGGACCAGACCCCCAGGGGGGACTGGCTACTGACCCGCGCCGACCCTGTAATAGGCGAAAGCCTCTAGTCAGGGGGGAAAAAAAAAAAAAAATAATAATAATAATAATAATAATAATAATAATAATAAATTGCAATACGTTTAAGTAACGAGGATTTTTGAGTTTGAATAAGTATTTTTATATTTCAGCAAGAAAAAAGCACGACGTTTTCGGAAAAAATATAGTGCTCGACGAGCGCGTATAACAATTTCCATTAACCATTAAAATTAAATGGTTAATGAAAATATTTTGCATTAACCATTATTAAATGCATTAAAAAAAAGTAATGCAGTATTTACAGCCCTGCACCTCTTACAATTTCCAATCATTTTTTCACCCACGAACGTAATCTATACTTATCACGAAAGTACTGGTGTGTGGAATCGGGAAAAAGAGGGTGTATGGTTAAGATAAAAATTAATGTAACAGTGACGTAATACGAGAAAACCTATAGATAAGAAGCATACCATAAATTATTGGAGGTCAATGAGGAAGCTGGAGAGGTATGTAGAGAAAAAGAGAAACTTTGAATCAGGGTTAGGTAGAATGGTAAGAGCATAAAATATACATAATGAATCGTGTACATATGCGTAGCGGTGTCGTGAAAGTGTGGTTATAAGCGAATGCGAGAGAGTATGGAGGATCGTGTGCAACGATGAGGATCTCCAGCAGCGCATTGCTCTGTTATGACATTCATTGTAGAGAAGGGTGGTGACGGAGATGAGAACAGGAGGAGGGGAAGATGAGAATACGCAAACAAGAGTAGCCATCGGTAAGCCAGTAATGAAGCCATCCTCGTACGCAATACATCAAGCTTTCCTGGTATGACAAGCTATGCCGCTCGAAAGCCTTCGCTACAGGAAGCTTGTGGAGCTTGCGCCTAAGATACAGAACCTAGCAACGGCATACCGGATTCCATTGATGTATATATATATATATATATATTGTAACGCTTTTCCTGTCAAATGTACAAATTAGCTTTAGCTCTCCATAATTCCAGGGCGCCAGTCGATGATAATTCATCGACAAAATATATAAAGAAAAATCGAAAACTTCGATGAAAGTTTACCCGGTGAATATAGCTTAAGAAATTGGTAGAGTGGGAGAGGTTATTTCACAAAATAATAATTACACCAATACAAAAGAAATCCGGAATTACAATATGATTTATTCATTATGGAATAAAAATTCAAATATTAGGCGATAACAATTTTATTAGAATTTATCGTTCCAGAAAATAGAAAATATAATTCACAAATAATATCGAGAACAGTCATGAAAATTTTATAATTATCCTATCAAATTTCGATAGTAATATAAATTAATGCTCACAATTTTTAAATAACCTTCAATAGCAAAATTATGTCCAGTTAATTCCATTCACAAATTGGAATTTTCAGTTCATTAACCGTCAAACAAATTCACATAAATAAATCAAATAATTTCTACTGATCGTTCGCAAAAAAATATTTAACGGAAAAGGCCACGCCTTTGTCTAACTTCAACGAAACAAGAGCGAATGATCGGTATTGCAATTTATCTTACTCTTACTATGGATTTTGAGATTGGGCAAAATAAAATATTAGAATTCCTCTCGGCAATTCAATTAATAAAACAACGATACTTCGCGAAAAATCTTTACTCGCGTCATAAAACGTAACTAGAATTTTCCAAGCACACGCGCATCCCGAAACAATATCGCTCTTTTAATTCCCAAAATTCTCAAAATATTACTCGCGAGTACAATAACTAAACAACACAAACATATCAGAGCGAAACGACGGCTCATCCGGATGAGATCCGGAAAAGACCACGAATCTCTTCTCGATATTTCGGCTGCGTCAGATTCTTGAACAACAACGGCTACGGCTCGAGAAAAGACATCCTCCATCGTTGCTGCCCAAAACTCGAGTCCTCGATAAACGTACCGAGGGTTTCTTCGAGAACCTTCTTTCGCTACATAACCGCTCGACGACAATACTGATAATATTTGAATTCGATGTTCGGCCGAGATTGAATTACGATCTTGAACCCTGATAATGACAGAAAACGGTGATCCGCCCAATGCTTGAAGACGCATCCTGAGTTCGACAGCTTACGGTGAGGGCTTCGAGTTAGAGACCCTCACGTGATGACTTCTGAATACTCGACAGAAATTCGTTAACGACGAAAAACGCTCCTTTCCCGTGTCGTGCCAATAGTTTTAACATTATGTAATGTGGACAAAATTACCACGTCACAATATATATATCTCTCTCTGTATTTCTTTGGATGTATGTCTGACAGAGTAGGCTTCCTCGTTCTCTCGGTCTCTCTCAGGCTCTCAAACTTGCTGCTGCATGGCATTGTTTGTCTCTGCTTCTCTCCTTTTCTTTCTCTTTTTCTCTCTCTGTGCATATAGCTATGTATTATGACCGACAGAAGCTAGAAACTTCGGACAGTTCAGTCAAGGTAGAGCAGTGAGAGACATCAATCTATGCCAAGTCTTCTGTCTCACTTCACCCCAGGAAAGCTTTCTATTCTCATATCGTTCTATTTCTCATTGTCATTATATATATATATATATATATATATATATATACACGCATAGTTCCTCTACTGTTTTTGCTATCCGTTATATACGACTATCCTCTCGTTTCAGCATTAGAACGAAACAAAACCACGAGAACACGTCGCAAGGGCACTTTCGTTTTTGCTCTCATATTTCCCACTCTCGATCTATCTAGCGTTCTCATTCTCCTATGCACCCCTTCATTCGAGTTTTCGTCTTGTTCACTTATCTGCTCTCTTAAGCCGTCAAGTGCCAGAAAGGAAAATTTGTCGTGCTGCGATCTGCGACCATTCTGCACTTTTTTGCCTTTCTCTCTCCCTTTTTTGATAGCTCTGGGGATGAGTATTCGGTATGAACTTAATAATAATTCGCTGTTTTACGAGTTTGAAGAATGAAGAGAGTGAGTGTATTCATAGAAATATAGAATCACTTCGTAGTACTGGGTCCCACCGGATGTGCAATGTAATATTTATTCATTCATTTTTTTATGCAATTCATCGTGTGTTGTGAGTTGAGGCCATAGAGGGGAAAAAAGACATATGTGGAAAAGGCGTCGAATAGAAAAAGCAGCGGGAAAAACGCATTAACGCGATTTATTCATGGGTGCGCCTCCGCCCTGTACTCGAGTTCCCATCCATGTGGATTTCATATGTATACATATATATGGCTACTCTTAGAACTACATGCTGATATACAAACTAGAGAAACCCTTGTGTTCGTCTACATGTATATCAAACATACATATATAACATATATCTATATTTCTGCACTTACTTGGAAGAGGACAGAAGTCACTGGTTCTGGCAGCTAGACCAGTGTACAGCATGCTTGGAAGCAGCTTGCTTTTGCTCGAATTAACTCCAGTCTGGGTTTGTGTAGTCAGTCCACAGTAAATGCCATTTATAATTACCAACTAAACTTTTGCGAGCATTACGCAGAAATTATATCGTGTTGAATAGTTTGACATTTTCCTGCTACATGGATATGTCGCAAGTAAAACTCTCACGTAGATATTGAAGTTTACAAATTTATGAAGAACACTTCCTAGTTATAATGAGTATATTGCGGACCATCCAGAGCAATGATCACATTCGGAAATATTAACCTTGAACAGACTTTTGCTACTCTAATAGAGGAGACTTATTTCTACTGAAAGTTCATCATCATCATAAAATAAAAAAGAATTTATCATGCTCAATAATGCACAATAATCGAATCGGTAAACATTTCTTGGAACACACATTTTTTTAGCGACACGAAGGGGATAGAAAAAATCAATATTTCATTTACCAGATGAAAGTTCCCATCATGTGTAGATTATTCCACATATCCAGTGGGAATCTTTATTTAAATTTTGCTTAGATATAACAATTGCAATTTGCTCAATATTTTTGACGATTATTTTACTGAAATTGTGAATCCGTGATATTTTCATCCCTTTAGTAGAGCCTTTTTTCTGCTCACGCAACGAATCTTGGTTGTGAGAGTCCATTTAAAAATTAACATGAAAACCAGGCCATGTCCGGGTCTATTGTATCTCGAGACGCCTGTCGGAGATGCAGGGAACGATGGGGAATGAAATGAGGTTGCCGGAGCATGAATGAGTGAATATTGCCGTGAGACTCGTCAGGGGAAAGGGATTGTGTATGGTACAAAATGAATAACTCATTCCAGCTCTCTCGTGCTCTTTTATAGGAAAAGCTTGCAACTTCAGAACCTAAACATTTGTGTGATATATCCTCGCCTCGACCAGACTTGTCTTTGCAGTTGTACGAGCGCGATAATGTTATGCATTTGACATAAAGTTTAGTCAAGTACCGTTTCTGTCGCGAGTTTCTGATATCGTTTCCTTTTGCTCCATCACCTTCGCCCCCTCTTTACTCTCTTTTAACTTTGAATGCGTACTAGAGAACTACCGGATGTGACGTAAGTAAATGCAAAATGAATAAAAGCATGCAGAGACATTTCTGTTGTGGCAGGTTGAGTCTCTCTTCTGACGCTTCTAATAACAACATGTCAAGAGCGCTCTGAAACGTTATCTGCAGCGAAACATCTTCAAACTTGGTCTCTAGTTTCACGGACATTAGAATCCTTACAATGAGAATCAATTTCACATCATCGTTCGATAGCCATTGTACTTGCGAGGTATTCCAATAATATTGACGAGAACGTAAGGTCCCACGCCTAGCATGTTTACTTTTTTCGGGTTTTTTCACGCCTACTCTAAATAGTTATTATTTTTTCTATCTATTTTCACGTAAAAATAACACATTTGAAAGTACCTAAAAAGTGAATAAAGATGAGGCCACAATATACTTCGTGGTGTGTGTTCGATTTTATGTGTGTCTCAATATTTTTCTACGTATAATGGTGTATAATAAATTCTTCTGTCGCCTTCGCACACGAGGTATAATAGCTATAGAAAGAAAAAAAGGCAAGTTGGCTCTGCAATCGGAGAATAAGGGAGTAACGAATATCACAAAGTTTACGAACGAGAAAGCTACACAATGATTCGAAAGCGAATAACGTAAAAAGAAGTTGGAAGGAAAGTTACACGAATCGGAAGAGCGATCGGGATATTCTGAGGATTTAGTTCTTTGTTTGTCATTAAAAATAATAATTTAATTTATTATCGCTTTTTCACAACTCACTCAATAATAATAATAAGTTATCATTTAAATATTGTATTGCGCATGACGGGTGTGGATCATTCTTAACATTATAAAAGACTTAGCTTTTGCTTTAATATTTATCGTGAGAGAGAGATAAATTCTTTTAATATTGAAGCTGGTTACTATCGTCTTTTTCTTTAAAATCAACGAGGTAGGCAGTTGAAATGGTATCCCTCGCGTTGGTGAAGAAACGAATCCCAAACGTTGACGAATCGTCTCCCAATGGTTAGATTCTGGTCTGGATTCCGACGGTTCCAAGAAAGTCCTGAATTTTCTTATGGTGATAGAGATTGCTTCGACAAAATTCATTTGGACTGTTTTAGACTTTTGTTGCTTGCAAATATACTATATTACTGATTTTTGTGTAGGTCGTTTCGAGTCGCTGGCGAAACGGTAAGTACCAGTCCCGAGAATCTCGATCAGATTTCCCTCTTCTCCTCCTTATTCGGGGATAATCGGTCGATTTCGTCGATATTTTTCCATATATCTCCGTCTCCGGCATCTCTCTCTCTCTCTCTCTCTCTTTCTCTCTCCCTCTCTTTCTTTACGCTACGCTCCATACTTTCAACATTCTGCTGCACCGGACATCTACACTTCGCAATTCATTTGTTCTGTCGGCCATATATTTTTGGCACTCCTTACCTATCTTTGTTTCATCGGCACCGACCCTGTCTGTGTTCAAGGCTAGATTATTTCAGTACCTCTTTACCTTGAAGGGAGATGGCAATAGCGAGACCTAGTTGTATCTCTGCGTGTGGTGTTCAAGTTATGCGGACTATGTTTTTGTTTTCTTGCTTATTAGCACCTACCATTATCCTCGCTTAGATGGTAACGCTCTTTAGGTCTATACTCTTAGTTTACTTTTAGTTTTTTCTCTACTATTATAGTTTTATGTTTTTATATTGTATTTCGTGCGTCATTACTTTGTTGCTGATACTTGTAATATACAACAATTGGAATGTATGCAAACGCCTGTGCGAAATTGTTCCATGTATAACCAGGGCATAATAAATTCAATCAATCAATCAATCAATCTCTTACATTACAGCGTATTTGTATTATATGGTGTAGTATTCTAAAAAAGGGCAGAGTACCACAAAAAGGATAGAGAAAGTGAAAGATGGACAGAGTAAAAGAGTTTATTGTAACCGCGAATTCTATTTTACAATGAATGATTTGTAATGTTATTGCTTACATTACTTCGATAAAAAATATTATTCTATAGTTGTATGCGTTGAAAGCAGTGGCATAATCAGAAAATAGTTAAAACCTGCCTAACACTTTCTTCAGCAAAATTAAATCCTCCTACCCTCGATGAAAATATAGAGTTTCACGCGAGGGGTAGCGGAACCCTAGAGGAAAGTACAAGCTCTTCGTGACGGTCCACACCCGTCAACCCCTGTTCAGTATATATACATATACTATATAGCCATAACGAAACTCAGTTATGCTTTAGTACAGCTTTTGATTGCCCGAGCTAAGAAAATTTTTCTTCCTCGGTCGAACAGTTGATAGCACCCCTTTTTGAGTATACGCCTCGACGTCGCAATGGTTGCCGAAGCCTGCGGCCATAACCACCCCTTTTCTTTTCTCTCATACATCTCTTTGCCATTTTTCACATAGCCTCTTCACGTTTCTCCCTTCCCAAAATCATTTATTCACAGACCATTTGCCAGGAGCAAGAACGAAGGAGGGAAAAAGTAGCGAAAAAGTAAGGAGCGAAGAAGGGAAGGATGGGAGAGAAGGAAAGCGAGTCTAGAAAAGTATGCTTTTTGGCTCGAGCCAAAAGCCGCACATGGTTGGTCCTTCTATGTATAATGGATAACGAATTTGTGCGTTGATTAAGAATTATCGCGACAATACAGAGGAAAAATTCACGTGTATGAGAAAGAGAATACAAAATTCTTTTCACTTTCTACGTCGCAAAATAATAAATCCTCTTCGAGTATTAAGAGTGGCGATAGCGCCTCAAGACAAGTATATTTATAAGCGAGTTTATAAATCTACAATATTCGAATGAGGAATGTAGGCAGAGAGAAATAGACAAATAGATAGAGAAAGAGACAGAACAAAAATCGGAAAATAAGAAGCATTATCATCACGTGATTCCGATAGTGAATTCGTAATGACGAAATATCCGGTGTCGGGCTTTTCTCGTTTATTCCCCTCTCGGCGGAAGTGCATTTTCAAGAGAGCACTGTAAGCGAATGCCTGGTGTACATCCGATATAGGTGAATATGCGAAAGGCTCCCTCGCAATGTTCGATTCTCCTGTGGCGAGAATGAGAATGACCGAGAATGTTATCAGAGAGGGAGGTAGCATAGCTTTTATCAAAACTATTCGTCAATATCGATCGGAAATAATGATGATAATGGTGCAGAGTAGCAAAGGGAAAATATTCATGAACGATGTATTTACGTCTCTTACACTTAACCAAAGATGAAACTAAATGCCGAAAATAATATGTTAAAACTTCACTCTAACCTTTAGAATTTCTTTTGAACAAAATTGATCATAAATTCTTTGGATCTTCTATTTTTAATAACGTTTTATGTTAACTATTTTCTTAAAGAAAATTTGCTGAAAAAAATCAACACTGAATAATTCACAGCAAAAAATCAACACGTTTCAAATAAATCAAACGTTTTGAATTGAACTTCCTTAGTATTCAATAAAATGATCACAAATTATTTCCAAATGAACTTGAGAAAGCAAACGGTGAAAAATTTATGTCGTAAATATCTCACGATGTTGGAATTCACGTGTTGTTGAAAAACGAAGGTATGTCACATACAATGTCCACTCCTTTTAAAACTATGTATTTTTGTGAACTTCATTTTTTGACATTTTTTACCAATTCCAAGAGAAAACGGGCCATTTCGGTTTCTCGAAGCGTTAAAATTGCTCCGAATTTTTTGATGTCGAATTTCTTTGTGTAAAAACGAATCCTTTGTTAAAGTATCGGAGGAGAGGGTACTTCGTAAAAGTTCCCTGACGTTCGAAGGTGAATTATTATATTACGAGAAATAGCGAGAACAGAAGAATGAGACAGGCTGTTTCGAAGGCACACGATATCACGCGCGTGGGAAACGGAACCAACGGAGAAAGGAGAATTAACCGCGAAGGGTTGAATAAGAGACTTCGAATATGGTTATATAAATATACACTTCTGAGCTGAAACAGGCACGGTCGTTACTTATCGCGATTTCGATGAGATAAGAGGCCAAATCCCCAATGCCCTCTTTCTTGTGTACTATGTTTTGAAATAAATCCAACCCCTCCTTCTCTTCTATATGTGGTCTCGTGTCTCGGGAACTCCCTTTCCGCAAGGGAAACTTATGCCTCTTTTATTCAGTATTTAAGGGACCCCTTGAACGACTAATCGTTCTATTCTTTACTATATTCTCCATCTTATGTTGTTTAGCTACAGATTAAATTGATAGATACACAATACAAAAGCAGATATTGATTTCACTGTGATTAGTTGTAATTTATTTACATATAATCCATTAGAATGTATTATTAGAGGTTATTAACGTTAACATGCGTTTTGCGTTATAAAAGTGTAAACTTTGGTTTCAAATGTATAAATTTGTAAGAGACAGATGAACGAAAGGTTCTTAAGGACTCTCTATCCATCAGTGGTAAAGAATACATCAGCTGCTAGAGGCAATTTACAATTTCAAAGTTGTACTTCCTAAATGAATAATAATAGTTTAAAGAAGATGAAAAAATGTCATTCCCATATTTAGCTAATTCCTCGTGACTGTAGTTTTTTTTGTCGTTGTATTTAAAATCTCCACTGCATTATAAATGCGCATTGGATTGTGCAGAGAGCAGATAGGAGTGAAAGTAAAAAAATGGGCGACGGAGAGGGAGAAAGAGAACATTGAAGTTTTTATGGATAAATAATCTCGGGCACTTTAATGATGATCATTGAGACTAGTGTGAGCTCCACAAATTACCAAGATTAACGGCAGTTGAAGAGCTTTCAATGGGATTCGGATCTCTCACTTTAGCGATATACTTTCCTCTGTTTTTCGCCATTATTCTGTACACTTTTCGTTGTTCCATTTTGGACCATTTGAGAAAATGATGGGAAAAAGAGCAACAGCGACCATCAACAGCAGAAAAGCACATTGCTATCTAGAAATTCTCGGTCGATTCTCGACAGCTGGCCCACATTGCTTTCCTCCGCATCGTCGTTCGTCATATCTCCGACGCCTTATCTGTGTGTCTACACACAGATAAGGCGTCGGTTATCTGTGTGTCTCCACATAGATAACCATATATATGAAGCACGTGAACTAAATCGACAAGTCCATAATATTCACCCTTCTGAATTCCGCTTGAAATGTTCAGTTCTGTTTAAAGCTGTAGGTATCGTTCAAATTACATATAATATAAATTGCAAATGCAGTCCTTCGAGTAAAGACTCTTGGAGAGTCTTGGAGCGAAAAAAAATGTACTTGTCTCGTATCGCTACCGCGACTCTAGATTTATCAATTCACTTTGGATTTCTGTTAAAAAAATATTTTATGCAGCAAAAAAACTTACTCATTTTGTAAAAATCTAACAACTAAAAGTTCCATATAAATTTTAAAGGGCAACGGTTGAAATTTTGTTGTATTGGATGATGAAATAGATTTAAAAAATATAGTTGTACGTCTGTAGCTTAAAACAAAAAGTGACGGAATGACTTAGTCACTTTTTGTACCAAACCGCAGATATATATTGCTAACGTATTACTTTTTAAGCTCAAGGGTAGAATGGCTGGGAAGAGGGTAGTTAGTCGCTGACGAGAAAGATATTCTATGAGAGGACAAATGCATGACGAGTAAGCGAAAACCCGAAAGCCAAGAGGGAAATTGAGGTGTACGAAGTACGAGGAGAAAAAGAAATGGAAGCTGGGGAATTATATGAATCCGCGCTCTTTTGCTCATCAGTTGGCAGCGAAGTGAGAGAGCACTGAAGAGAAGAAGAGGAAAATGAGGAATAGAGAAAAATACCGACGAAAGGAACGGGGAAAGAAAATACATGATCTGGAGGGAGTGAAAAGATTGAAACGATGCCGGAGACTTCGACTGCACCAACAGCGCACGCCATCGCAAAACGTTTTTACTGGGAAGTCGAGTCGATGCCCTCCCTTTTTCATTCGTTTTTCTCCCTTTTCCTCTATTCAACAGTGGCCGAGCCTACTATTCACTTCTGTCTCATTCTTTCTCTCCTCCTACAATTCTGTAAGCTGTGATGGTACTGCTGATGCTGGTTCTACTTCTGCTCGTGCTTGCTGTACCATATACACAGACACACATACTACAGATATACATTGAGTAGGGTGGCTTTTACTTCGCGCCAGATTTCAGAGTGGCGCGTTATTAGGAAAACGGACAGAAAAATCGATGCGTACAAGCCAGCACAGTTACCATGTGGTATAAACGGCCACGAAAACATCTAAAGAAGGCAAATGAAAAAGGGATATTCGGTTCCTTTTTTTCTTCTCCAAGGCCTACACCCTTTTATGCTTTTTTAAAAATCCTTTCGATCGGTATCATACTATACGATATTTTGTAATAAAAGGCGTATTGATTTGTGAGTCCGTAAGAAGAATTTTCTCAGTATAAAAGAAACCCAATCGTTTGTAGTAGTTTCCGATTACCAACTGTTATACTATGAGCAACGATCTCCGGTGTTTTTAATTGCACTCGACCGCTTTTCATTAATCGAAGAAAAATTCACTTATTTGAAAAAAAGTAGAAATGAGCCAAAAAATATAAAAAAATAGGGATACTAATTGTATGATTATATGGAAGGCGTATAAAATACAAAATCCGAATTCGGTCAACACGATACCACAAAAAATATGCAGCGTGAAAGTTGCATAGAAACTCAGATTACTCTTCTCCATATAATCATAGTCTTGTTCAATATTTGAGGGAATAATTTAACGGTGGGAACTTTTGCCAATATGTGCTCAACTATATTTATTATTCGTTCGTTGCGAGAATATAACGTGAATAGAAAATAGGTTGACTTCTTGATTCTGAGAGATTTTGTGTATAAGTTTATGTATATCTATGAAACATAGTGTACAAACGTGCTTGATAAAGAGCAAGTTGCATCGATGCAGCATCCACGGCGAGTTTTGTCTAGCTAAATATTTTAAACGAGTTGGAAATGTACAGAGTTGAAAGCGATATTCTGTGAGTGCCCTGAGGGAACGTTGATTATTTTCTTACTGCTTAAGGCATCTACAGAGAGGAAAAGAGGGAAAGAGAGGAGAGGAATGGGGAAAGGCGTCTCCCTTCTACGTAGAAAAGCTTTGTACAATACAAAAGACTGCTCTTGTGTTGTGCAAGAGAAGCTGCTAGGATGGCTGGAGCCCGGGTAAGAGAGATCGAAAGCTAGAACGAGTGAGGAAATAAAGGAGCCCCGAACATCCTATTCTGGAGCTTTTCGAAAGTTTCCCCTTGTTCTTTGTTCCCCTTTTCATATTTATAGATATACATTTATACATATATTGTACGCCGTGACACGTTGGTTTATATCAACACTGATTCGTTATAACAGAAGAACATAAACTGAGATGTGGCAACACGTGTACCCTTTATTTCATTTCGATCTGACTGTTCCTATCGAAACGACTAAACCTTCTATTGCTACTGTGCGCAATCTATTTTCACCAACGGGATCTACGGATCTAGGTAGCTTCCATATCCGAGCTTTGAAGGCCAGTATTACCTTTCAATCCAACCTACCCATCCTCAAAAATGTACATTCATAGTACACCGTAGAAAAAAACTTACTTCGCACAGGTTTTAGACTAATTTCGATTTTTACATGTCAATACTTGAACTACTCTGCCTATTTATAACATTTAATTAAATTGATATGGCCTATACCTACTGAAAATTCACAATTAAATTTTAGAATTATTTTTTTTGTTATTTTAGAATTTTAGAATTGGAACTATACAATTGGGATTCAATAAAGCCCACTAAATCACTAAACATCCGAAACACAATATGATTTCATGTTGAGTCGGAGGAGCATAAGATATCGCGAAATAAGCAATATCTTGGCGCTCAACGAATTGTACAAAATAATGTTCCAATGGCAGTGTAAGGGAATGTGACAGATGTAAATTATATCCACAGATCTATTTGTTAAAGTCATGTTCTCAAAAATTGCACAACTTCCCTTGCCAATTGAGGACAAATGTACTCGGAGGTCCGTTTTCAAAGTTATTGGTACAGAATAACCCATTGATTCCACCGCTAAGAGGGATTTCGGTTTCTGTGTGATTTTCCAGAACATCTGCTGTATTCTCATCAAGAATTCACAGTAGAGTAGCCAACAAACAATATGGATTTTCGAACTCATCCATTTCCATGAGATCCCCATTGATGGATGTGTATACCTTCAGTTGGATACTTCGAATCACAACATCTCTAACAACTCAAACCGCATCTTTGCAAGTCTATTCTTACTCATTCTTTATCCTGTGTTTGAATGACAACGAGATAAGAGGAACCTTGGTTAGATAGAACGTTCCCCGAAAACTACCTCATCTTGGGACCATCACGAGATGATCCTGCTGCAAGGTGGTTTTGCAGCGAGGTGTAACAAGAATTCTGTGGAGTGAGATAGAAGTGTAAGAAGTTTCCATGGAGAAAACCCGCAAAGTAAGGATCCGGGCACCCCGTGTGGTAAGTTAGAAAGGGGCAAACCACAAAACTCTCAACTCGAAATGGGATATTAATGTCTCGGTGGCTTGCAATCCTGCTGTTACTGTGTTGGCTCAACCATGGTTTAGGTTTCTCTACCTGGCTCTTAGTATTTACGATCCTGAATAACCGAGAGCTTGCACGATATTCGAATCCCTAGCTACATCGAGGATCCTTATGCGACAGAAAACCGGTCTCAACATTCGCGAGATTGTGTCCACGTTTAGAACCGATTACGCTGGTGTTACGGTCCCATAACGGATTTCATCATTCATTCTGTACCCTACCAGAAATGCAGTCGTAAATACATTTCTTCAGATAACCCGTGCGTAATGGAATAAGTGCAACCGAAAAAAATAAACACCCTACTTACTCTGAACTTTGAAATGCTCGTACATTATTATCTGAGCAACGTATTCGAACACTATACTTTCCAAAATACTACAATTTCAAGCGACATTGCATGGGAGTACAGAGAGAATAATTACCAAAATATTTATAGCCAAAAAAAGAACTCGCTCACATGCCCAGAAGAGTTAGTTCGCGAACTATTTTCTCAAAGGAATGTTCAAGATGTTGCATTCAAAATCCATGATATGAACTAATTTTTGCTCGTAAAAATGCTGGGTTGCTCAACCAAACTTCAAATAATTTGGAAATAGAGAGAACGTGGTTGATGAATCAAATGCTTTAAAAAAACATTTTCATTAATTATTTATTTGTAATAGCGCCTTGTTAATGAATAAGTATAAGCATTATTATAATGAAATATACGAGCTATAGAGGCTGAAGCTTCGCTAGACCCTAGTATGTCGGTGACAGAGGGTTGGTCGAAATTCCTCGTTAACGTATGTGCCAACCATAGGTTATATCGAGGGGGTTATATGATCTATGTTCGGATCTTGCACAGTATATAAGCATATATCACCACCGTCTTCTACTTTATACAATAATTATAAGTGGTCCCACAGAACAAATCGTCGTTCAACGCATATGCGAACTCATACGCTCATATAATATGGATTGATATTCTTTTTAATAATAAAACTCATTTGGATTATAACCCGATATTCAAGTGTCATACGCTAAGGCAGGCTACTTGATGTACGATATATAACCATATTTACTGTACCACTGTTACAATGAAATAAATCGCATTGGTGAATTCATTAATCGATCAACGTCCTACTATTACCGAACTTCCCTCTATCTACCACAACCTCTATTTATTTACTCAGTGCGGGTTAAATCCCTCAATTGAAATTTGGAGCTGTTATTTATTGATTGCTATGGCTCCCCTGTCTCCTCGTAACCTGTAATAGTCGTGATTACTCGATAACCATTATACATTATGAACACATTTTCATAAAGAGACGTATCCAATCTTTCGACTAATGAATCTGCAATTCTGGAAAAATTTGTGACAATAAAATAGCAAGAAAAATAATTGAACTCTCGCAACTGAATCTAGCCAACGAAATGGAATTTTCCTTTCGGATCGAAGATACTCCAGAAAGATAGAAAAAGCTCTTGGTGAGATTATGATGGGTGGAGGGGAAGCGTGCACGAAGAGGGAACCACGAAGTAAGCAGGAAATTGGGATAAGAGGAGATTGGAAGAAAGAAATATATGTCAAAAGAGGGGTAATAATCTATATCTACCTTATGCCATATAGATACAATGAGAGCGAGCGAGAAATCGAGAGGGCAATATAGAGCAGAGAGCATCGTGGCAGGAGTGAATGGAAGAGGACAGATAGTACTATGAGGCTGACACCACGGAGAGCCACTGGTACGCCAGGGGTAAAGAGTCTGTGGTATTTTAATATCTGACATTCCTGAAGCGAGCGATCATCTGACGTGGGACTACTCCACCAATGCCCCTTTGCTGCCAAACGATTGCCCTTTATATGCAACTGTCAAAAATATAAATAGATCTGACCACCATCAATAATATGTACACATGTACACGAACGCCTAATTTTTTCATTACTTTTCTCACTCTCAATCCTAGTAGAGAGTGATCAAAACTATGCAGAGATAAATCATTCTCGTATAGGAACGAAGGCACTCCAAGCTTGCACGTACGAAAACTAGCGCTTGAAATCAGATAAAAAGTTATAATAATCACAAAGATGAAATCACCCTTCGCCAATGGCCTATAGTCGTTTTCCAATAGTACATAAAAACAAACATGAAAAAAAGAACTCAAGTTCCAGTAGCGATTATAAAACATTAAAACCGGACACTATCACCATTCCAGGTGCTCTACGTTCGTTTTGATCTTTCGGTTTCTTCCGTCAGGTATTTTTCCTTCGTACTGTGCTACGTTTTTCTGTAATTTCCGATCGTAGCCTTTTCATCAGGGGTAAATGCAACCTTAGTTTTTTTCCATCGTAGAGCCTTATATATAGACGTCAAATACGTTGTTGAACAATATTATCTCACTGGAGAGCAGGCAAGTAGAAAAAGGTATTTAAAAAAGGTAATAATGTTCAATTCAATGGACTGGTAAAAGATTCTGTCGGACGATTTTTTTAACATTTCTCCTTTTTACTCTCACAAGCTTACTTCACTCGATTTCTTTCATGTCCTTGAATTTTTAATATACTGGAGAAATAAAAACATTCTTAGCCATTTTATGAGAAACGTTCAGTTGCTCTCTTTCAGTACGGATTATAAAGTACTGTTTACATGATAATTTTATTCATTAAATATTATAAAAATGGTGATTTTTTTTATTAAATTGTAATATAAAGCTTGATGGGATTTTGGGGGAGTATTTCTCCTTTCTGCTGATTCTCAATAATCTTGAAAAATTGTGCCAACGATCACCCCTCGAGCTGTCGTACATTCCATTATTTATCCTCGTATATCTATACCCAACTTGGGTATAGCTTGAGTCTGTGCTATTCTCTTGTTATTCTGTCTCCCAGCACGAGTCCTTAGAAAATTCTTCCGGGATTCTAAAAAGACGAGAAATCGACAGGCTCGAGGCCTATAATATCGAACACGTTCATCCATTTTGACGCATCCTTCTGATATGCTGTCTTCTTCGTCCTCATTCGCTTTTTTTCCTTTCTAGCAATTCCTTCCTATCTCTCTATCTTCCTCACTCTTAGACTTGCTATTTTTCTATATCACCATACTTTTACCATACCCCTCAAGAAAGGATTTCTCTCAATTGACGAAGGATAGACAGCAAATATTTCTGGTTGTCAGTTCAAGAACGTAAATGGAGAATGTTTTTTAGCCTTTTTTCTTGGCAGGAGCTTTCAGTCCTGTCGATTTAGCGACTCTCCCGAATAGAAGTGAAAGCATCAATCACTAGTCTATGTGAATCCATGCCAAAGTAAAGTACACTGAGTAATTTGAGCCAAATCGTCGATCTTTGCTCTCACCCTTGGAAATATGTCTCATATTTATTTCATACTCCAGTTACAACAATCGAATTTACGAAGACTTATTTATTTTTGTTTCAAACGATTTTTACAGATTAAATATTATATTCGTAAATATAAGTGGCCAGTTCATGGGCATCTCAGGAAACAACTTGAAAAAAAAATTGAAAGATAACAGCTAAAATAAATATGTGCGTAAAAGTGAAATGTTTCTCAAGCTTGTCACTGTAGAACATAAAATAATAATAAAGAATATCCCATAGGGTGTAGGCCATCGACTTGCTGATCAGAATGACCCATATTTATAGTAGGGGTTCGCATGGTTCGGGCGCGATGCGTCCTCGCACTCCAATCCTCACAAATGAAAACTCCAGGTTGTCCTATTTCATTTCAATCTAAAATTTGTTTAGGCAATAATATTTAACTTAGTATAAATAAAAATATATATCGATGTGCGGCGCCCATTGTAAGAAATTTTTTCAGAGATTCAGGATGTTCGTCAACTTGAAATGAAGAATAAGTATAGTCCCACTTTCTGATTTATTTTCCATCCCTCTCTACGTTCGTTCTGTCAGGATGAAGTAAAGGCTTGGTAACGTATCCTCTCGTCTTTTATGTGTTTTCTCACACTATGGACCAAACCACGAACGATAAGTGCTTCGCAGTCGGGACCACTCCACTCTTCCGGTTTCCCCCTAACTCTTGATCTTTCCATTACCCTCTGACTTTCTGAGGCCATTGGAACCACCGTCCTCACTCAATTCTTTTTTTGCTTTGGTCGAATTGCGGCGTTTTAACGATATTTTTCGTTCGGTGGATGAGTGAACCCACTGCGAACTTTTGCAGACTTTTCCTTTGACATCGATCAAGCTCTGTTCCTCGCTAAGAGTACTGTTGATGTGTTGATGAGTTGGTGTTTTTTTCTCTTCCGCTTTAATACTTCTGTCCTCTTTCATGTGTTTCATCATTTCCTCGAACCTATTCAATCTTTATTTTTTCACCCTTATTCTTTGAATTGATTCATATCTAATTTATTCCGTTTCGATGTCCTGCTACTCAATTGTATGTCAAAAAACGGATCTGCAATAAACTATTAAATCGTCAAAAAAAAAACAATTTGTAATAAAATATAACGAGGTATATTCGTACATGACGTGGATTATAGTTAATTGAAAAATGCAACAAATTTGAAAGTAATGTCGCTAACGAGAAAGATATGAATAGAACGAACAACCGAAAATATTAACCCAGTAATTATACCACAGTTAGTACCAGGGATGTGCCAATCATTGATTATTAGCGATGAGTATTTACTATTGTTGGTTTCGTGTATCGATAAATTTATATCTGTAAATTCTGTGACACTGATGCCACATTCGTATGCGTTTGTGTATGTGTGTTTGAATTGTGTGCGTACATTGGACTGAGACTTTCTGATATATAAATTAAAGGTTCGTGCATGATATATACCAAGATTATATATATATATATATATATATATATATATATATATATATATATATATATATATATATATATACACACATAAAGCAATACGCTTTATTTCCTCTGTATGAAAGCTTAAGATTGAGATTTATCTCCCCGAAAATCGTACATTGTAGTATAAGTGGCTTAATCTCGAGTATGAAAACATAAAAGCCATTAGGAGTAGAGGTTTCTTAGCATGACGCTAGCATGGGTTGATGGATCCGAAAGAATGAATGAATGAAGTATATCACAGAAAAAAACCAAATGATCTTTCGTATTTTCTATGCCTTCATCCCTCAGTAGTCATTCGAGCGATAGTACTTTTTCGTGCGCTAATTTTGGACTGAATCGCTTTGGCATTGAAGAAATTGGAGGCATTTTTCGAGTGTAGTGTCGCGATACACTGAAAGAGCAAAGAGAAACTAATGTAAAATATACACGAAATGAGGAAAAGAAAAATAGAACATTGATGGAAAGACCGCCTTCTTTCAACCAAATCCCGAAATAAGGAAGGACACGGTGAAGTATAAAGCTGAAAAAATAAAAGCACGTTAGCGGAAAAAAGTAGTTTCAAATATTCCACAACAAAGTGCTTAGGATAGTACGTAGTTTGGTTAAACTAAAAAAAGAGACAAAGCATCACTCAAAAAAGGCAGAAGGAAAAGCGATGTAGAAAGACAACCGACAATTAGAGTCGGTGCACTTAACCCTGAGGGAAAAAGCCGCTTTTCGTGACCTCGTGTAGTACGTGAAACGAGGCGGTGGCGTGTCTCCATTTTGCCACCGTAACGCTCAACGACTCTTTTTCAATTGATATATTACAGAAAAAATTCCGTGTCAAGTCGAAATGCCTTTGATCGTTGCGAAAACAAAAGGTGGCTCAAAAACAAAAGTTACTGAAACCGAGCTGCCAGAAACAAAATACTCTCTTTTCCTTTCTTTCTTGCTCTTCTTCTTCTTATTCCTATCTCTATTTAATGATTAATAATTCAAATTCAGCCAGAATCATTCATTTCATAAAAATGTTTAATTAATAAGAAAATTCAGTCTTGTGGTGAAAGCCAGTTTAGTCCAACAGGGAAATGACGAGTTCCATTCCTTTTCTTTTAAGGTATTCTTTTCTCGCAAGGCCGTATTTCTTGGGCGTATAAATAGGGCTCTCCACATTTGTTCATAAATTAGGCTAGATTTTGTTTAAAAAAGTTATAACCAATTATTAGTCCCAACTGTAAACATAAATCGAAAATTTCAGCTTCATTGTGTAAATTATGAAACTTTTTGATATTTTTTCGAGAGCTGCAAATGTCAACAACCGCACTGTCAAAGGGACATATTGTATTTGGTTAAAAAAAAAATAGTGAAATATGAGTGAAAATACGTATAAAGTCCGCAGAGACATTGGCAAAAATGTGAGCCAATTTGTAATGGGCAAAAACAAGAATAGCGTTAAAAATGTTGTAAAAACTACTAAAGATAGCATAACCTCTTGAACTCCATGGCTATGAAAAATCGTCTGCTGATCACATTCTTTCAAGTTCTATCGTGAACATTTTTTTCAAACTTCCGGTGACTCTCTGTTTTTACCGTTGCTATGGAATCTTTAGAATTTGATTTATGGTAAATACTATACTGCATGCTAGTCAAATGAGTGCTAAAACTTCACAATGTTTTTATACCAAGTTTAATGCACTAATTATACATAGTGAAGGTGAATTTGTAAGATGACATGTCTAATTAACCCAGAAAAATATTAATATCGATACATTTGCGAAACCATTAACTAATAGTGGCAAATTTTCATTATGTCACATTTTCATTGGGACTTTTCAAAGAATAATCTGTATTTTTTAACCGATTTTAATGCACCACGTCGTATTTTGTTCCTCAAGAGATTCTCTACGAATTCACCATGTAGACTTTTTCGAAGTTTATTTGTTTGGAAATTGTAGCAATTTGTTTATGAAAGATTTGTTTCGCTAAATAAACAATTGGTTGCAACAATATAATGATTAAGCTTAGAAGAAATCTACGTGGTGAATTCGTAAAGGATCTCTTGAGGAATAAAATAAGACGTGGTACATTGCAATTGGTTAAAAATTACGGATTATTCTTTGATGAATTCCGATTAAAATGTGCCATCATGAAAATTTGCATTTATCAGTTGATGATTTCGCAAATCTATCGTTTTTAAAATATTTCTACATTAATAAGACACGCTGTGATATAAAGCCGCTAACATTACGTTCAATCGTGTATTAAGCTTGGCATAAAACAATTGTGAAAATTTAGCACTCATTTGACTAGCATGCAGTACAGTATATACTTTAATCATAGGACAGTTTATATCAAACATCTATCATTATTTGATATATGAATTATTAAATAGAAATGTGAGCAGCAGGTCATCTCCATAAAGGGTCGTGTAAATTAGACGATTTTCATATTTATAATTCTTTTCTACAGGTTCGGTAACTTGGCTCGATATTTTTCCAATAGAATGGGATGTATTTTTACTTTTTTGTATAAAAAAATCTGTTAATTGTAAAATATTCTAGTTCATGAAGGGAATACCTTAACTATTATCTGGTTTTCGTTTCTGTCTATACCTTTTATTGGATAACTCACCGACTGAATGGAGCTTTCGTTGCACGACTGACTTCATAGGCTACGTCAATGCATGAGCCAAGAAATTTTGCTTATTTTCATGAAACAGAAGCAAAGGGACAAATTAAAAATATTACAGAAATTATTTATACATAGACGAAAGACAAAAGTCGGATTTCATTGGAAATAGTAGCAGGTTCAGTTTATAGTTATTCATATTCAAGTGCGACAATTATATTATACGACAATTAAAAGGCACTCAAGGTTGGAAAAAAGAGAACATATGAGAGCGAGTTACTAAAACTGATATTTTTCCCATTACCTTATTCCTTCATATTTCTCTTCATCCTATCAAAAAGGATAAATTTCAGAAAGACTACTGCAATCACTTCGTGTTATAACGGACAAAAATTTTAAAAAATGGTAAAGCTAATAGGATGCGGAACTACCGAGCAGGAATACCCCCTGCTGGTTTGACACTGGAAAATTCCTTCCTTCTCTCAGGAATTCCCAATTATACGATTCCCGTGTGACGGAAGATAAAATTCATGTGCAGAAGAGAACGGAAGACAGAAATGACAGAAAAGGTGGAGATCGAGAGGCGAGAAAATTTCGCAGATTCCGTATTGCAAATATATATGTATACATATGCGTGTTATATACGTTTACTATATGTATACACTCGAGAATGCCAATTCGTTTCGACGTTTCCACGAGTTTGCCCCGTTGGGAATACCTTCAAGACAAGGATTAGGTTTTTCGTGCTGACTTTTGCTTTCCCGCTCTACTTTTTTCTCGCTTCTCTTCTATGTTTTTTTCTATACTTACGTGAGAGTGTGTATGTGTGTCCCACGCTGAGATAGCAACTCAAGAGACTACGGGGAGATTTCGATTGATGAAATGTACGTAGACATAACGGAGAACTCTTGAACAACTTCCGTAACATACAGAAAAATGACTTTGTAAATGGATAGAAAAATAAAAATAATAATTACTTTTCAATTGCATAAAATATTTTGCGGAATATAAATCAAGAGTATTTTCAATTTATAAGATAGAGTATTTTAAATTCAATTCAGGTCAACACGGATTGCAATTGGAACAGAACCGTACCCATTATGGATGGAGCCACTATACGATGCGCTTCGTGAATTCAGCTTCACCCTATTATTACGAAAGGTTTTTTACTAGAACCAGAGCGACAGCAAATTAGGATAATTGCATTTACGCGAATTTACTCGCCTCTTTTTAAATAATTCATTATGCAATTTGGTATTTCTCGCATTTTCTCTCTCTCCCTTCCCCTCTCTTCTCCTCTCTTTTACTGTTGAGGTGTCTCAATGCGTTCACGATATGAAGCCGTGTTCAGAATTCCCTTTCAGAATTTCTGATTACCATTATCCCTATTGAGAAGTGGCTGCGCGAACAAAATTTGCAGATGCTTTGGCAGGAGATCTATATGAATATACACTAAATTTGCAGTTGTTTTGGAAATATATACCTCTATGCACCCAGAGGACTACATTCTGCGCCGCTTTTCGCCTTATCTGGCTTGTTGAAATGAAACCTCACACGAGATTTTGTCGCTCAGCTTCGAACAGCTTCTCTTTGCCATACGCTATATTACAGTGGATGGAACCAAACAAATTCTACAGTGACAGACAGCGAAAAGAGAGAGAGAGAGAGATGAAGTTTTGGTACTAATATAATAGAGGGAATCTTTCATGTGCATTAAAATTACGAGGATGAGATCTAAAAAGAATATATGTATCCATATGCAGAGCACCCTTCATTGAAATTTCATGATTCCATCTACAATTTTATAATGTCTCGCAAAAATGAAATATATCACCAATTGCTTAAAATACAGAATATAAAACAGTTAACCATTTTCTCATTAGCGAACATTTCAGTTGAAGAAATTTCGAGAGCTGAGGTCTCATCGTACGTTCACAATGTTATGTCTATCTAAATATATTAAATTCAATCAATTTTGAGTAAACAATATGCTTAAATTGCGGAAAGATCAGATTTGTTAAGGTACGAAGATAGCAAGTTCGGAGTGGAATGTTCTGTATACGTACATATATCTGAAAAGGGCATGCAGACTCCGCGTAGTATATTGATTGTACTGTGAGAAATAGAGTCGAAAGGAGAGCGGGAGAAAGGCAGAGGCATGGCAAGATGAGAGAGAACAGAATGTGTTCAGGGAGTTGTAGCAATGCCGTTTCGCGTGCAACTGTATGTAGGAGCAACAACAGTAGGAGCATTAGTACATTCGCTTAAATTTGTGTATGTATACGTATATAATGCGGACTGTAATTGCAAAACAGAATGGCGGTGGCTTAATCGCCGTAATCCATGCGAGCGATCGCGCAATCAAGCTAAATGCGTAAAGACACAGCATTTATATCTCTTTCCCTTTGTCTCTTATTCTCTCTATCCGTCTTTCTCTCTCCTTCCCTCTCTTTTGATTTCTCATGAACACAAGAGTATATGTTCATCTACCGCACATACTTTGTGTGCATGCACATGACGCAGGTGCGAGATCGTCAGGAAATTTCGTATGAAGGAACACATGGAAATGTTGATAAACACGGATAGAAGATTCGCGGCAAAAGTTAAGCCTAGTAGAATATGGAATATAACATCGCATGACTGCGTCTCGCATAGAACTAGCTTTATGAATTCTCTAATAAAGGAAACCGAAACCACGGGCATACCGCACTGTTATGTGACAATCGATCGGCCGGGTAAATCATTCGTGACCTCCACGCTATTTAATACCTTGGTACGGACATGTAGGGCATACGCGTATGTTTGATTTGACAGGATAACGCGTTCATGTATATGGTTATCTCCATAGATAGTGCTCATTCCAACTAACATCAACGGGCTCTCCTGTTGCCTCATCGGTACGCCATTGCATACTCCGTTAGTAACATTTATCTGATAAGTTCGTACCTTTGCCTTGTCATCTGTACCCGTTGACGAATAATGCTGGAAGGTAATATTACAATTTTGCCAGATTTAATTCAGTATAAAGGCAAAAATTGATTCTGATTCTGAATTTTGACTCCTATAGTTCTATCAGAACCGTAACAGCATCGTAACATCAATATTGATATGTTATGAAAATACATTCGATGATTATATTCAATGCGTACTTTATCTATATCCATAATGACTTCAAAATTGAAAAGGGTTGCATCCAAATTATCAGAAACTGAAAAATATTTTAAAAATAGATTGATGCAGGCATGTATAGATGTATTAAATGTACGTCGTAAATTTGTTGTTGTTATTTTTTCGCAATTAATATTATTAGAACAGTTACATTTAAACTTCTTTAAATCTTTTACCTGCATTGCTTTCCATAAAATTTTTTCTATCGCCCTAAATTCTTCCCGGAATTTGGAGTTTCATAATCTACCGTTTGCGTTATCAAACTTTGAAAATTAATTACTCGATAACTAAACGTATCGCCGATTCTCTTTTCTGGTGATTTTCTGAGTGACTGAACAAACCTAAATCGGTATTGGACATTACAGTTACGTGCGAAACCAAAAACGCGTATGTATTGTGTAACGGTATGATTGTGTGGATGCGTGGCTGCCGAGCGAACAAAATGACAATTTGTAATCGCGCGCGCGAAATGATCGCGCGGTTAGATCATGATCGCTCCCACTGCGTTCGATGAGTGATGCGCATGCTCATCGATCGCAATCCTTAATGTGAAAAATCTAGCCATGCTCTCGTCCTCTTTCGTTCCGGGGTCCTCAACGAGTTGACATCTCCGATATCGCGCTCCAACACACATACATCGTATAGATATGTAGGACGTCCATCAGTCCGTCGAGACCGTGGTTGGCCACCCGGTATCCTGTAACGTTGGAGGAGCTTCAGTAATCTACGAGACGACCCCGGAACTTATCAAAGAGCCAACGAGGGAGACTACGTGTCCAAACCAAAAAGAAAGACAAGCGCAAAGTATTTCTTTTGTAATTATAAACTAGACCAAATTATTCTTGTCATTGCAACACACGATTCGACGTCGTGTATTTTGTGTATGGATGAATGAGTATGTGTGTGTGTATGTGTGTGCTTGAAGAACGAATTTCCATCATATGTGATTTCTGTAATTTTATCTAAATTCAAGAAAAAAATTATATGTTTAAACAGTTAATATCCCCAAGTTCGCAAATAAAACTAAAAATTAATATAAAAAGAAAAAAATATTCTTTACAATTGAATGTTTGTAAAATTGTTGACATCACATTTCATTTTGATTACTGTTTTACTCGCCGCGCGAACAGGGGAATTCCAAAAAATCAATAAAATCCAATGAAAATAATAACAACTTGTTGACGAATGGAAGAATATAATATAGCAAATTTAGTTGTAGTACAATGGGTAATGTTCAGTACACAAAAAGAATTCACGAATCAACAGTGATTCCATCGAAGTTCCAGATGAGCCTGAGTACAATCTCTTCGTCGTTGAAAGCTGCCTGATCCTTGTCATATCCTATGATACATTCCTTGTTTCTCACTTGTATTACTCCGTGTTTGCTCATCCATTTGGCATTCGTCACTGTCCTTATAAACACTCGGGAGCGAGAATCTGAACTGTAACGAACAGAATTGCGAAGGCACTTGAGACACAAGCATGCGTTGAGTATTAGGTTTGGTACGCTTCACAATCCTGCTCGGTCTTCCAGCTGAATTATCGACAAGTTCGACACTGGATAAGTTCTCGTTGTATGGACTTCCGATGTAAATACGTACGCTATTTTATGAGCAACACAAATATTTTATATCCTGACAACTTTGTACGAATTTTTCATGTTATATATTAATATGAACTTACTGTTGTTATGCTATTCTCAGGCTAGCATCAATTTTAAAGGTGTTGTTTTAATCGCAATCACTGAAGTCTGCTTAGTTTCCGAAAAATTTTGATTTTCTCTGAGAACTGCTTCTTTATGTTGAGCATATTTTTTTAACCAAATGAGAAATTTGTTTTCTCTTATTTCTATATTCAATCGCAACAAGTCTGAAGCAAATTTATAACAAAAAAATCAACGCGCATGATTATGTCCTAGCCGAAATGTATTAAGAGTCGCGGTAGCGACTCGAGACAAGTACATTTACAAAGCAAGTCGCACAAGACACTTTTACCAGAAGGACCGTGATTCTACTTGTTCTCAAAAATTGTTTCTTTAATATAAACTAAATTACAGCATTTTGGAGGTTCATTTAAATTCACGTATTTTTTATTTTTTTTTTCTCTTTCGATCGCGATTAATTAAAACCTCGTAGCTTAAATAGTATTAAAAATATTAATGTCATTTTTTTTCGTTGTGCCGAAAAATTGAGCATTTTTTTGCACATATTTTGATGTGCAACTGTCTTCTTCGCAGTCGCTGTCTAGTGACACTAGTGATATTGGTAAAACTCTGGTAATATTCAATAGATCATTGGATATGACAGCTAATCGACAACCGTACTATATTGTTGAACAGTCATGAGGTTATAAAGATCGCGGTTAGTTTCGATCAACTTTTGGTTACAGTGACTTTTATTATAATAAGAAAGTGATAGTGTGAAAATAATAAAGTGCAATTCAGTTCAATCATCTTTCGAACAGTGCTTGAACAAATATGTATTTTTTATTATTGTTAAGCCTGTAATTTTTATTTTCCACATCTAACTCTACAACGGAATCAAAAACGATGCCTTATCTCTTTTACTATAAAATTTTCCTCGAATCCTCGAATGCAATAATAAGGTTTATTTAGAAACCATTCTCCGTTTTTTTTTATAACTAAGAGAATGGTGTATGATAAACTCGTATTCGATGATTATTTAATATCTTTGTCATGAGGTTATAAAGATCGCGGTCAGTTTCGACTTTGGATTAAAGTGACTTTTATATATATAGATAGAAGAGTGATAATGTAAAAATAAAATGTAATTCCATAAATAAACGTTTGCATAGTGCCTAAATGAATAATTTTTTTTATTAACCTTAGCCCCAACAATCCATTTTTCTGAACGTAAACTCTAGAACGGAGTCGAGAAAATAGTGCCTCTTCCCTCTTCGCTTTTACCATAAAATGTCCCTTGCATGCAACAATAACGTTTATTTGAAAATTACTCTCTTCGTTTTTATATAACTGAGAGAATGGTGTATGATACCATCCTAGGTTTCAATTATATATGGTTTTCAATCACCCTAGAGTGGTAGAGACCTTAAATATATGAAAATATTATTTGCACTTGCAACCCAAAACGGAATCAAGTGATGTGAAATAATTTTGAGTGAAAAGATATTTGATTTGAGAAAAAAAAATTTCATAAGTACTTCATCAATTTTTTTTTTACCTATTTTGCTCATAAGATATAATTCGTGATCAATAAACGTTATAAAAGAAAAATTCGCGTAGTAGGTCGGCTAAAATTGTTTTTTCCAATCAAACTTTTGCTCTCGAAATTTCGTGCGCATACTTTTTTTGTTTCAAAATCTCGTTTCGTTATGAGTACTTTTATTTAAAAACTTTCGGTGCATTCTGATCCTATTGGAGTATTTCTTCGGTATTATTTTTATGGAATATTTTCCGATCCATTTTTCCGAACGTAAACTCTAGAACGGAGTCGAAAACGGTGCCTCTTCTCATTTATCATAAAATGTTCCTTGAATACAATAATAAAGTTTATTTAGAAACCATTCACTTTATTATTTTTTTTTTTTTGATAACTAAGCGAATGGTGTATGATAAACTCGTATTCGGTGAATATTTAATATCTTTGAACAGTCGTGAGGTTATAAAGATCGCGGTCAGGTTCAGTTTTGGTTAAAGTAATTTTTATATACATAGATAGAAGAGTGATAGTGCAAAAATAAAGTGTAATTTAATAAATAAACTTTTGAACAGTACCTTAATAAATAATTTTTTTTATTAACTTCAGCCCCAACAGTTCATTTTTCCGAACGTAAATTCTAGATCGGTGTCGAAAACAGTGCCTCTTCTCTTTTACCATAAAATGTCTCTTGCATGCAATAATAAAGTTTATTTGGAAACCATTCTCTTCATTTTTTATATAACTGAGAGAATGGTGTATGATACCACCCTAGGTTTGAATTGTATATGGTTTTAAACCACCCTAGAGTGGTAGAGACCTTAAACACATGAAATTTCTATTTGCACTTGCAACACAAAATAGAATCAGGCGATGCGAAATAATTTTGAGTGAAAAAATATTTGATTTGAGAAAAAAAAATTTCATAAGTACTTCACCAATTTTTTTTTAATCTATTGCTTATGAGATATAATTCGTAATCAATAAATATTATAAAAGAAAAACTTGCGCAGTACTTCGGCCAAAATTATTTTTTCCAATCAAACTTTAACTCTCGAAATTTTGTACGTATAATTTTTTGTTTCAAAATCTTGTTTCGTTATGATTACTTATATTTAAAAACTTTCGGTGGGTTCTGATGCTATTGGAGTCTTTCTTTGGCATCATTTTTTATAGAATATTTTTCGATCCGTTGATCTGTTGGCACGGATGTTTCGGTGCAATATTTTTTGAAATTTTTTTTTACAAAATTAAAAAATAATTTAAGTTTTTACTTGTTCGTTATTCTTTTATGCATCGTATCTTCTCAGAACTACTGTACATTTTAAGTAATCTAATAATTTTATAAGTATTGACGGTAAATTACGAAGATTGAATTCACTTGAACACTTCTTAGATCAATATTTCACATTACATTTTTAGTCCGATTATACACCAGCTCAAAATTCGATCATGTATCCATTTTTAGCCGAAATCATGAAAAAATCGCTTGAGCGACCTCTAAATTTTTTATTCAGGATTCAATTCTTGAGAGAATCACTTTTTGATAAAATGGTACCATATTTTGCTGCAATGCCGAAAAAAATGCCAATTCTTTTGCATCACTCAGATACATACATAATATAGACATGTTTAATTGGCAAGCTATGAATTTCATACTCGAGTACGTACACAATATTGACATGTTTAATTAACAAGCTATGAATTCCATACAAAAAGTCGACAAATCCTAGCCAAAAACAGCATAAATGCTGTGAAAAAAGCTGAGACAAGTACATTTATGCCCCCTAAAACGTCGTTCCAGTTAATCCTCCTCCACCACCCAGCGCCAAAATACCGATGCCCACCAAAATTTACAAAAACCCGTCTAAGTCGTTCATGCAAAGAGCTCCGCACAAAAATCCTTTCTAAAAACCAACTCATCATACAAAGTTTTATGGGTAACCGCTCTCATTATCTTATCAAATTAAGTCAAATTGTACAGAGGTAATAATTTCATTCTCGTAAATGTTGTGAGTTTACAAAAAGTTGATTAATAAATAGAGATTTACTAAAGTATATATGGTCAAGTATGTGGGATTTTATTATGTTTATAAAATCTCCAATTATGTTCATATGCCATTTCTCTAATTAATGCTCTATTACAATGAATTATTATCCTATGACTTGGAACTACAAGGGCTTTAAAAAAAATATACAGAATTGCATTAGTCTACGTGAGCTTGAACGCTGCCACACTCTCATTTGTAATATTTGTAGTATAGTTTTATTGGTAACAAATTGATAAAAGCTTACTATCGTACGTAGAGCGGATACGCACAGAGTACTTGTCCGGCCCGAAAATATTTCATAAAATTTGTCATATAAGTCAACATTAATCTACCATACATTTTGGCATTAACTAGTAAAGTAAACACAGCTAATTTGGAATTACAATATGCGGATTATTTTGTATCCCAAATTATCCTCCTTTCCTATAACCAATTGCTATCGATGAATTGATGCTCATGTGGAGCATATCTCACGTTGTTACACGGCACGTTTATTCCAGTTTTGTAACATCCGGGGAGAAACTGGAGTTACAGAGCGTCTAAACGGTTCTGTACACCCGAAATAAAGAATCCGGTACCATTTACACGCACTTTCACACCGGTTTTTACTGCAACAGGTTTTACAAAACAGAATAAGCCTGCCATGTAAGGGCGGTCATCAATTGATTGCATTCGAAGGTGGGTAAGATTCAAATCTGTGTCAGGAGATCCGAATGTTCGGAGTGGTTGAAAAATTTGCCGTCAACAAAAAAGCATATTTTTAGCTGGCTAGTCGAAAAATTTTCGGGCCGGACAAGTACTCAGTGCGTATCCGCTCTACGTACGATAGTAAACTTTTATCAATTTGTTACCAATAAAATTATACTACAAATATTACAAATGAGAGTGTGGCAGCGTTCAAGCTCACGCAGGCTAATGCAATTCTGTATTTTTTTTAAAGCCCTTGTAGTTCCAAGTCATAGGATAATAATTCGTTGTAATCAAGCATTAATTAGAGAAATGGCATATGAACATAATTGGAGATTTTATAAACATAATAAAATCCCACGTACTTGACCACATATACTTTAGTAAATCTCTATTTATTAATCAACTTTTTGTGAACTCACAACATTTACGAGAATGAAATTATTACCTCTGTATAATTTGACTTAATTTGATAAGATAATGAGAGCGATTACCCATAAAACTTTGTATAATGAGTTGGTTTTTAGAAATGATTTTTGTGCGGAGATCTTTGCATGAACGACTTAGACGGGTTTTTGTAAATTTTGGCGGGGATCGGTATTTTGGTGCTGGGTGGTGGGGGGGATTAACTGGAACGACTATTTAGGAGACAAGTACATAAATGTACTTGTCTCAGCTTTTTTCACAGCATTTATGCTCTTTTTGGCTAGATAAAACATACCACCAAAAGAGATGAATATAAATTCAAACTTCACACAGGTTAAACAGTTAACTCATGGAAATCTTTGGATGGGCTGAAAATTAAACAAAATTGAATTAAAATGAATTCAACTTTGTTTATTTGTTAATTTAACTTCATTTTTTTTGTTTTATGTAAATATTTACTCAAAAATGGGAAACGTGTATTTACGTCGTGTGGATTAAAACAAGGCCGTAATGAAGGTTTTTCAAAACGTAGTGTGCGTGCATAATACTATGTGGTATAGGTAAATCGATAACGTTGAGATTATGACAGACATACACAACTCATGCATCCTCTTGTATCTAATGCATTAGCTGTATATTACAGCCTGTAATATAGTGCGACCAATACAATTTTAGAGGCCTACCTGTAGGCACCGGGAGTCTCTATGTACCCTACAATTTCGTAGAAGTAGGAATAGTATGCATGCATTATATATACATGTGGATAAACTATTATAGATGTGTATACACATCCTTCTGCTCCTATACTCGGCAAGGGACATTTACCTTTGAAGTAATCGATACCATTTGATTGGGCGTTTATCCATTTACCATGATTCTCCACCCAGCTCTTAATCCACTGTGTAATAATAACAGGCAGATGCGTCGTTAGTATCTGATATTAACGGGAGAAACCAGTTTAGGAGGCCGAAATTTTGGTGTTTTTCGTGAATTTTTTTTAAGAGGGAAGGAATAATCAGAATTTGTTTAAACTTGGAAAATATTTTATTCATATTTTAAAGTACACTTTGTAATTTTTTCAAGTCATTTCCGCCGGAAATAGTGGAGTTAGAAGCTGCTGCCCATGGAGGACTTTTTTTCAACTGTTGGGCATTCGAGCTCAAAAAGTTATTGACCAATCGTTCTGAAAATTTGTGTGAATATTCTTTATTCAATTATAATCTATATGAACCTAACCTTGGGGTGATATTATTATTAAAAATATTTTTTTTTAATGCAAAAAAGGTGAAAAAACATGGTATAAAAACATGACATTGTGTTCAAACACCTCAAAAACATGCAATTTTCTACTTTTTTGATCACAATTAGGTTCATATTCATAGGAAATATGTTGCTAACGAAAAAAGAAAACTGTAATGATTACAGATAAAAATTGTGACTTCAGGAATGCTCACCAGCAAAAAACTCGGATGGCGATCGTCCACATGGACAGCAGCTTCTAACTCCACTATTTCCGGCCCAAATACCTTGAAAAAATTACAAAGTGTACTTCAAAACATAAATAAAATATTCTCCAAGTTTAAACAAATTCTGATTATTCCTTCCCTATTAAAAAAATTCACGAAAAACACCAAAATATCGGCCTCCTAAATTGGTTTCTCCCGTTAATCCATCAACATCAAGGTATTATCAAATTAACATGCACTCACTCACGAGATTGGTTCACGTATTACATATTTCTGCTAGTATATTTTTCAGTATTTTACAAATTTTCTCATATGAGCTGATGAGCTTGTTGACATCGATTATCTTTGTATGTAATCCTTTCCACCATGGGAATTTCTGCGATATTTCTTATGAATGTCACGTACTTCAATGCGATTATCTGCTGAAATATTGGTTTTCTTCCATTATAAGAATAATTAAAACCAACTTTTTGTATAGGTATCGTGCTCATCAATAGACCGAAGGAAATAATTAATATATAGAACATGGTAGTAATATATGCTGAATATTTGGAGAACTACACATTTATGTACAATGCACACGAGAGGTATAGATGGAGGAGAGTTAATTTAGGAGGTTGTCGAAATTCCTCATTCCAGCTCTCGAGTGCCTCTCTATGTATCTGAAGAGACAATTGGATTCGAAATTGGTTGAGGTGTGCCGTGAATGAGAGAAATGATCTCATATAAATTGTCCGATGTATATGCATACATATTTATCAATGCATATTGTACTTACAGTGCGCGTGCTATCCAACAGAATGTGTATGGAAAAGGTAGGATGAGAGCGAGAGGGAGATAGGCAGAGAGTAAGACTAAATGTCAGAAGAACATGCCATATAAATGGTAAGGGAGAAGATTCAATTATATTACATTCGTGCTTAACACATTGCAAAAACATTTTATTATATTGTACGATTAGGCAAATCCAAAAGAAATTTGATTCAATTTCACATCCCTACAGTTTATTACATGGTTCCGGAGTTATAATCATTACGAGTTTCCCGCTGGACCAATGAACAGGAAGCGAGAATCTTTGATATCAGAGCCACGCGCATATTGACGATTCGTCATTTCTTTCGCACATCATCGATTTACCATGTTCAAATTTATAGAGATTAACGAGGTAGTAGTAGCCTGTCTGGCAGTGCATTCCAATCGGACGCAACCTCTGAATCTAACAATCGAGTACCAATCAAACGCAATCCCCCTTCAATCTAGGAATCCCACTCGCCTCCTATTCTTGTGTGCTGCCTGGCCACCCAAACCGTCCCTTGGTGATCTTTTTCATTGTCTTTGTTCATGGATCCCTGCATATTTCCATATAGTACCCTTTCAGATCTCTCTCGTTTGAGCCCAATTTTCAGCAAACGATTCCGTCAAAAACGCTCATATTTATTTGCAAACGATCAATCTTTCGTCGATGTTGGTCAACTCGTTTTATTTTGGGTACTATATTTATATAGGACAAACTATGAGAGGTTTAAATCATGAATATAACACAGTCAACGTAATAAAATGCGTTTTCTGCAGATTGGAAGCTTACAGCGCTTAAAATTCACGCGAATTACACTTTACTCGATGCGTATTGCCGTCATACAAAAACATTAGCACCGTAGCACAATGTATTTATCCCTGGAAGCCCAGAAAGAATAAAAGCATAGCATAGACAAGAGAAAAGGGCACTGAAATTGAGTTCGAACGGAAGATATATAGAGAGTACCAATTCACCACATAACCTTGAGGAATACCGGAAGACAGAGAGAAAGCGAGTTAGGCACGTCGAAAGCTCGTGGTGGCCAACCGTCTCTTCTCGTTTCCATCATGCTCTGGAACTGACCGAGATCGGCAGAGCACGTTGCTCGAACCTGCGTTCTCGACATTGAATTTATGGGCTTCCAACTCGTTTGGACGCAGAAAGGGTTCTGGAGCTCACTGGAGTATTGCTCTGTATGTACAGGGACTTGTGTACCATACTCTGAGCCTAGATAGATTCGATAATAATGGAGTTTCTCTCGCGAACCTTCCTTCGAAACCCATTCTCCATTAACCACTTTCCTATCTTCTTCCCATTCTCCTACCCTCTCCTTTTCCCTTGCTTTATCTAGAGCACTAACTGCTGGCTACCTACGGCTTTGTCCAAATAAGACAGAGACGGATGCAACCATTATTTGTTCACCCCGATTTCGTACAACATGAAGCTATTTTCGAGAAAATCTATTCTTTTTTCTACGGAAAACGATCTTTGCATTGTCTTCTGATTATATACGCTCCTCCATGAAAAAATAATGTATGTAACTCTTTGTATGTGCTGATGATGAAATATCTTCATTATTGCATGAGATAAACATTCGCGGGGTAATGAAGTATTTCTCAAGAGTACCGTACATAATGAATCTTCATTTATTTCCACTATCTTGAGACTGCTTCTCATCTGAGCTCGACAGAAAATAATGTCAATAAACTGTCTCTTCCTTTTTGAAAAATCAATCACAAGCTTTCTTCCTTTGTATATAAAATTTACTATAATATTCAGGGTGTTCCAGCTTGAATAGTTAAGAATATACGTTTTTATTCTGGACCGAATTTTGAGATCGAATTGCACATGACCATTCATGTAATTGCTGATAGGGTCAGGAGGAAATTCGATTGAAAACGATATTAGAATTTTAGATTCAAAATTTGATCCAGGACTTAAGTTTACTTAAAATTACTCTACCTTCACCTTGGTACACGCTGTATATAAATAACGGGTCTTAAGACATTATTCCATTATCAAAATGGAATATTTTTTTGTCTTAGTAATCGAAACTCAGTTTTTGAATTTATGATCTTTGAAACATTTATAATTCAAGTACTGTAAAAGATAAGCACCTTATTCTAACGAGCTTTCAGTTGTTTCCAAATTTATACAAAAGTGGGAAACTGTATTTTTATATCCATATTCTGGTAACGTTATTCTATCTAAATATTCTGATATGTGTAGTACGTATTTATATATGGATATTTTGGCCGAGAAGATTACAATACTGACCATAATGAAATATAATATTGTTGTTTAAATTTATAGCTTTAGATAAATTTGCAACAAAACAACTTTGTCTTATTGGATCATTGATAACTTTAGTGATGCTAAAAAAAGGAATTACTCCAATATGTATATTAAATGAATCAGTATAATTATATAAATATACTTCACTATTTTAAACAAGGGTGTCAGCATAAGATCGAAATCCCAGCTGTAGAATAGTCTCGCTCTAAGTGGAGACATTTGTTTCACTAAATCATATACATTCTACAGAGTGAACTTGGAAAGATTACAAGGACAATAACGCGCATAATTTTCGTTAGAAGTCGAGACAACTGTCGGATAAAAAAATTGGTGAAACCTCCTCACTGTCGCTTACGCGAAGCTCAACTCGAAACCATATATCCTCTTACTCTTTTCCTCCATCCATCTACACAGCTCATCTCTCATCGTTGTATTTTATCTTGACTCTTTATTCTTTATGAGCGACTGACGCCGCGCCACGATGTCATGGCCAATGTATTCTCGCGTTCGCTCTCGTCGCGCTCACTTGCTTTCCGCGTACTATAAAGTCGCACATGCCACGCGGTTATACGCTTCAGAGTTTCTACTTGGAACACCAGGAATATCAGTCCCGTTTACTTACACATGCTTGGCTGTTGCATCAACTTTTGCACTATATATATATATATATATATATATATATATATATATATATATATATATATATATATATATATATACACATTTATGTACCACACAATATTTCTTACGTAATCCATCTCATCTGTGAAAGAACGCACTACATTTCATTCTTCCTTTGTCTTCCGGCATCACTAGGCTTATAGATCCTTCCCACGTGGCCAAGATGTCACCTTCCTCGATGACTACTTTACGTCAATGATCCATTACAGTTTATTGCATTGCTTGTACTTTATACTCGAGGATTCAGCTGACGTATACACCCCGTCTTCACCTTCCATTTTACACTGCTTTTCTCATTTCCGTAAGTACACGTGGGTATTTCGTTCATGTCCTGTCTTAAATGTGTGAAAATGGTTTCCCACACGAAGAGATCTTTGGCTACCGTGTACTTCTTACGAGATGATTTTGATTTATAACCTTTACCTCGAGAGCTAAAGCAGAGACTGTCAGGTCATAAAGAATAAGACTAAGGATCTCCACAACGCTCGATAAAGCGACTCTATTCTTTACATCGTAGAAGAAAGGAGACTTCGGGATAAAGACAGGAAGGCAAACCCGAGTCTTTTTTCATCCAGACAAGCTAGAGATACGGAACTAAAAGCGTTCGTAATAACCGTAGTAAAAAAGACTGAATTTCTTTGCCATCTCAGATACTTGATACGCTCATGAATTTTGAAGCAAACCAGAGTAGCAAATCCAGATATTAGTTCTCGAAAATCCAATTAACGCTGATACCCTAGTCCATCAACAATGATTCGACACCCTTATCAAGAGCCACGGTAATGGCTCGACACCAAGTATTTAAAAAAAATCCAGCATGAGCCCTGCTGCACTCTTATATATACGGTTTTCGGAATTTTACGTCCATACCTCGATAGCAAACGTGGCTGACCATCTCGCATATCATCAAGTTTTCTACTGTCATTGCATGTGTGTATATTTCTATTCTGAAGCTGTCTTGATTTCTCTTTGAAAAATATTACAAGTACACGAATACCTTTTTTTGTTTCTCCTTTTTGAGTTTTTCATAGAAAAAACTGAAGAAAAAATTTTTCACGAGTGCTGGGTTCGATTTTCGACAGCTGTAAAAGAGTAGAAAAACAGCCAAGTTTAAAAATGTGTACCGGGTCCAAAAAGAATCGTATAGAATATTTTAAAAAGTGAAATATAGCTAAATTTGTCCCTTTCAAATCACTATTCGTCAAACTTGATGATATATATTTTTTGACAGAGCTATCGAACTTTTCATGCAGCTCCAAATTTCGACTAATTTTTATTATATTCATTTAAGTATGGATTCATTGTAATAATAAGTTGACGACTTTTAATCATTCGTGTGCGTTGTGGTATCGGTATACAATATATTTTTGAGCATGAAATGTCTTTAGAACTAAAAGTATGCAGGGAAAGGAAAAAAGTGTTGACACCTCAAAAACACGTGTTACGGGTAAAAAGTCAAACCTCGCGTCAAGTGTAATTGTTAATACAGAGAAAAATCATTTGGCACCCATTTGTATTTATTTATTTCTAATCGTTCTGAGCGGCGCGTGACCCTAAATTTAAGAACACCCTAATTAGGGACCACTCTATTGCTCACGGTTTATGTATAAAAAGACAGTAGCAAAATATCGGATTGATTTGTGTTTATTAGGATAACTTTAGGACTCGTACAAGCATTGATATGGTTACACTTATAATATATCAAGCACTAATCGAATTCGCTACATGCTAGGTGATTTACAGAAAAAATAAATCAAAGAGAATGAACGCATTCAGTTGACCACCACGAATAGCTACGGTTCCTATTTTATCGATTATTAACACGAAGAACATGTGAATGTATTTTGTGTTTGCAGTGTTGCTTCCACCGCTAGTAGTGAAACTTCCACCTCATGAGCTGATGGGAGGTATGTGGGTATTCAAATGCTAGCATTTGATAAACCTTAATAACAAGCTTGATGCTGATGATTGTCCATAAAATCGTGGTTAACAGTCGACGTTTATGGACGTTCGATGGACATTTTATAATCTCAAGTATCCACAGCATTGAAAAATACTTGTTTATATCTCTTTTCTGTGTATGTTTTCAATTTTAAATGGAAATCACTTTCATCACGAAGCTGTAATTTCGAATTACAGCTTTGTGAATTACTGAATTACTGAATGAAATGACAGTAAAGTAAAAAACGTCCTAGCATCCACAAAAGATACCATGCTCGTCTTCATTTTTTCATTACTTACTCCATATACTTGCTCGTTAGATGAAGGGTGTCAGAGTTTCAGAACATAAACGTCACAAGCGATATTGAACTGAGGTTTTAATCGATCGAGGCTGAAAATAGGAGTCCGATCGAGTTACAGTAGCAGCAGCTGAGTCCTTCAACAGTGTTATTAGCTGGTCATAAAATTGTTCGAAGACCCTGAAAAGGAGTAACGGAAAAACAATTTTGAAACTAATAAGCCTTGGAAAGATCCTCAAATATCAGGAAACAGAGGAAGAAAGTCGATTGGATCTAAAGTTATTGGAAAGGATGAAAGAAGTAGTTAAAAAGACTACTGGCATAAAAGAGTAATAAATGGTATTCACTTTTTACTGTCTATTCCGTTCAATATCTTTGTACTGAGATTTACATATACTTTCCTGATCGATTTTATGCACCGTTGAATGGATACTTTCTTCTCTCTTATCCTTTCTCTGGGCGAAATCTCCACTATCGTCCGCTTATGTCATTCTTTAGCAGTGAAACAAAATGAGGTTTGATCATTTAATTCTCAGGGAATTTATTCATTTTGAGGAAATATTTATTTGTTTATTCATAACACACAATAGTTATTCGAATATAAGATCCTTATACCAACGCTTCTTCTCAAACCTCGAAACGTACTTTTTAGAATAACTGAATATTCTTTTAGCGATTTTTCTTTGAAGGGCAAAACCCGAAAAATATAATTATATATAGTCATATCTAATTAAATGTGATTATCCATATATGACCAGGTCCGAAAATTGGCCAGGTCTGATCATGTATGATTGGATATCGTCATATATACAGTTATATCTATTGATATATGAACAGATATGATTATACATGAATGCAATTTTGTAGTGATAAATATATAATGATGTATGATCATTTATATATATGGTCGTATATGCTATATTAGATATATATCGAAATGTTTCGATATTTGACAATATCTTCAAATGTCGAAACTTAGGATTTTTTAGATCCTCTTCTGACCGAATAGAGAGGTAGAAATCGGGACTAAGCCGTGTACGTGATCGCTCATTGTAAATAAGGACTAGCCAAAAACAGCATAAATGCTGTGAAAAAAGCTGAGACAAGTACATTTATGCCCCCCAAATAGTCGTTCCAGTTAATCCCCCCCACGACGCAGCGCCAAAATACCGATCCCTACCAAAATTTACAAAAACCCGTCTAAGTCGTTCATGCAAAGATCTCCGCACAAAAATCCTTTCTAAAAACCAACTCATCATACAAAGTTTTATGGGTAACCGCTCTCATTATCTTATCAAATTAAGTCAAATCGTATAGAGGTGATAATGTTATTCTCGTAAATGTTGCGAGTTCACAAAAAGTTGATAAATAAATAAAGATCTACTAAAGTATATATGGTTAAGTACATAGGATTTTATTATGTTTATAAAATCTCTAATTATGTTCATATGCTATTTCTCTAATTAATGCTTTATTACAACGAATTATTATCCTGTGACTTGGAACTACAAGGGCTTTAAAAAAAAATACAGAATTGCATGCGCTTGAGCTTGAACGCTGCCACACTCTCATTTGTAATATTTGTAGTATAGTTTTATTGGTAACAAATTGATAAAAGTTTACTATCGTACGTAGAGCGGATACGCACAGAGTACTTGTCCAGCCCGAAAATTTTTCATAAAATTTGTCACATAAGTCAATATTAATTTACCATACATATTGGCCTTAACTAGTAAAGTAAACACGTTAATTTGGAATCACAATATTTTTTTTGTTTTTTTGGGATTTTTTTGTATCCCAAATTATATTATTTTATTTTATTTTATTATTTTTATTTTTTATTTTTTTTTTATTTTATTTTATTTTTTATTTTTATTTTATTATTATTAAAATTATATATTTTGTTTTATTGGGATTGTTTTGTATCCCAAATTATCCTCCTTTCCTTTAACCAATTGTTATCGATGAATTGATGCTCATGTGGAGCATATCTCACGTTTATTACACGGCACGTTTATTCCGGTTTTGTAACATCCGGGGGAAAACTGGGGTTACAGAGCGTCTAAACGGTGCTGTACACCCGAAATAAGTAAACCGGTACCATTTACACGCACTTTAACACCGGTTTTTACTACAGCAGGTTTTACAAATCGGAATAATTTGATAAGAAAATGAGAGCGGTTACCCATAAAACTTTGTATGATGAGTTGGTTTTTAGAAAGGATTTTTGTGCAGAGATCTTTGCATGAACGACTTAGACGGGTTTTTGTAAATTTTGGTGGTGATCGGTATTTTGGCGCTGGGTGGTGGGGGAGGATTAACTGGAACGACTATTTGGGGGGCATAAATGTACTTGTCTCAGCTTTTTTCACAGCATTTATGCTGTTTTTGGCTAGGATTTGTCGACTTTTTGTATGGAATTCAGAGCTTGTTAATTAAACATGTCAATATTGTGTACGTACTCGGGTATGAAATTCATAGCCTGCCAATTAAACATGTCTATATTATGTATATATCTGAGTGATGCAAAAGAATTGACATTTTTTTCGGCATTGCAGCAAAATATGGTAACATTTTATCAAAAAGTGATTCTCTCAAGAATTGAATCCTGAATAAAAATTTTAGAGTTCGCTCAAGCGTTTTTTAATGATTTCGGCTAAAAATGGATACATGATCGAATTTCGAGCTGATGTATATTCGGACTAAAAATGCAATGTGAAATATTGATCTAAGAAGTGTTCAAATAAATTCAATCTTCGTAATTAACCGTCAATACTTATAAAATTATTAGATTACTTAAAACGTACAGTAGTTCTGAGAAGATACGATGCATAAAAGAACAACGAACAAGTAAGAACTTGAATTTTTTATGAATTGTGTAAAAAAAAATTTCAAAAAATATTGCACCGAAACATCCGTGCCAACAGATCAACGGATCGGAAAATATTCCATAAAAAATGATGCCGAAGAAATACTCCAATAGCATCAGAATGCGCCGAAAGTTTTTAAATATAAGGAATCATAACGAAACGAGATTTTGAAACAAAAAATTATACGTACAAAAATTCGAGAGCTAAAGTTTGATTGGAAAAAATAATTTCGCCCGAAGTACTACGCGAGTTTTTCTTTTATAATATTTATTGATTATGAATTATATCTCATGAGCAATAGATAAAAAAAAAATTGGTGAAGAACTTATGAAATTTTTTTTTCTCAAATCAAATATCTTTTCATCCAAAATTATTTCGCATCGCCTGATTCCGTTTTGTGTTGCAAGTGCAAATAGAATTTTCATGTGTTTAAGGTCTCTACCACTCTAGGGTGGTTTAACCCATTAACGCCGAAGAATCGTGTTTTTTTTTCTCATTTTCAAGCTAGATTCTTATCATCAAAAAAAAATCATTTGCAAATAAAAAATATGTTCCCTTGTACTTTCGAGTGTCCCCTTTCCGAATCCGGAGTCAAAATTGAGTTTTGTCCATTAGAAAAAAAAATATGGCCGTTTTTAAACAAAAAAAACCGAAAAAATCGAAGACATTTTTTTTTCAATATTTTTTTTCTCATTGAAGACGCGCGAGGACCCCCCCTTTTTCTTCAACCATGAGTGCACAAAATAGTTGTAGTTTAAGAATATATTTTTTTAATTTGTCGACATTGACATTTTCACCCCCAAAATGGCGCTTTTCATCCCTTCAGCAGGAAGACAATTTTCACTCTCGGTGCCCGACAAAAAAAATATTCAAATCTTAACGAAAATTGGTATCCCGGGGTTTTCAAGGTCGCTGATTACGATTCCGCCCTCAAAATTCGAAAATTCAGAATGGCGGATCCAATATGGCGGACCCAAATTCAAAAACTTACTTGAATCGGATGAAATGTGGCACTCGGGGGTTTTCGAGGTCGCTGATTACAAATCTGCCCTCAAAATTCGAAAATTCAAAATGGCGGATCCAATATGGCGGACCTAAATTCAAAAACTGTATGAATCGGATGAAATGTGGCACTCGGGGGTTTTCGAGGTCCTTGATAACGAATCTGGCATCATCATTTCAAAATTCAAAATTGCGGATGCAATATGGCGGACACCTTCCCATTAACGCCCAGTTATTATCTAACGTTTATTGAAGAATTGACAACTTTATATAAATGTAAATAATAATCATTCAATTGATTCACATTTTATGATCATATATTATATTTTTCATGTGTCGAATAAAAATTGACGTTGCAGAGGCTGAGAAATCTCCGATTTTCTTACATTTCATCTTGTTTTTGTTTATACGGGTCATCATTGAATATTATCCCTGATACAAATATATTTATTATCCATGAATATTTCTGTCTGCAAATAAGTTTTGTATATGCCTATCACATCTTTTTTCAATTTTTCACGTTTGTGGAGTGCGGATCGTTCACATTGCTAATGATATTTTATTTTCTGTAAAAAATATTAGCTCAGAATTTTTGTGTTCATTTTAGGTCTGCCAATATTCCTTATCTGAATAATTTGGTTTCTATTTCCGTAGAACTTGTCTTGAGACTAAATCGAACTCACTTATATACCTAAATTTCAGCTCAGTACCTCAACAAAATTTATTCATAAAATATTGTTTTATCATCTTTATTGCTCCTGAGTGAATTCACTTCTTCGATAATTTTTATCTCATCGGCAGCGTGAGCATATTGACAATATTACCATTATGTCTCGAAAACGACCAAGGCAATCTATTCCTTCTCATGTAGAGTTTGAAATGGATACTTCTGACGATAATTGTGACGAGCTCGTCGCGATTCCGAATCCAGACAATTCTGGTTGTTCTAGTGATTCCGATTCTGATTTTGAATCAAACGATCACCTTTCGAGTATCACTTATAAACAAGCATCGGAAAATTACACAGATAATCAATGTAAATTGGAAGGAGATCACCAATATAAGTGGATGGTTGGTGAAAAGAGCTACCCGAATGAGACTGAAGACAAATTATTACTAACTGACGGTGTAAAAAAAAGTATTCAAAAAAGTGAGCCGATACAACTGTTTGAAAAGTTTTTCTGCATGGAAATGAAAACATACATTATTGACTCATGTAAAGAGAATGGGTTTGAATTGCAGTTGGATGATTTGAATACTTTCATTGGCATCATCATTGTAAGCTCGTTCAATAAAAGAAAATCTCAAAGAGACTATTGGTCATCTGATCCCTTCTTATTATGTGAGGTGGTTTCTTCTGCAATGCAACGCGATACATTTGAGAAAATCAAATCAGAATTAAAGTATTCGATGCCTAAAGACAATGATCCCAGTGATAAGGCATGGCGCGTTCGTAAATTACTACAATTATTTCAGAGAAATATTCGTCAGTTTGGCTTGTGGAAGACTGCGTTATCTGTTGACGCAATGATGGCCAAATCATATGCAAGAACATCGCTAAAACAGTTTATCCGGGGAAAACCCATACGATTCGGACTAAAATTTTGGGGTCTTTGCACCGCCGATGGATACCTGTTGAATCTCGATTTATATTGTGGAAAAAATTCATCAATTGGAGATAAATTGGGTAAATGTGCTCTAGGTTCTCGTGTAGTGATGCAATTATTGGATCCATTTCTCAAATCTATCCCTCCTAAGAAGATATCTCAGTTCCATCTTTACTGCGATAATTTTTTTACGAATTTCGATCTCCTAGTACATTTGAAAAAGTTAGGTTTACAATGTACAGGAACTATAAGAGAAAATCGAGTCAAAGAAAAAAATGTAATCGACAAAAAGTCTCCACGAGGTACGTATGTTGTAAAGCATGATCAAAACAGCGGAATAAACTACATAACTATCGTAGACTCGAAACCAGTTTCGATCGCTTCTACCGCTGCAGGGGTGACTCCTCTATTACCGTCTAAGAGATTTAGCTCGAGTGCACATTCAAAAATTGAGATTCCGTTTCCACAAGCATTTCATCTCTACAATAAATTCATGGGCGGAGTAGACGTTCACGATGGACATTGTAACAACTTGCTTCCAAGTATCCGTTCAAAAAAATGGACATGGGTCGTCTTTATTAGATTTATACAGGCCGCCATTGTGAACTCAGTCGTGATTTTCAACGCAACTGGAGATAAAACAAAAAAAATTGGTTCAAAGCAATTCGCAATTTCGATTGCTAAATATTACTTAGAGAGGGGAAAACTAAAACGGAACAAAGCACACGATACTTTCCGTCACAGCAAACAAGCTCGTTGTTCAATCTGTCCAATAAGAACATATACGTACTGTAAGGACTGTAATGCTTACTTCTGTAGTGCTTGTATGAAAGCGAAACACGTAATCAGGCTTCGGGGATAAGCAAAGGGCGCATTTACAACGAAGCACCCCAAAAAGTGAGAGGCAAGGGGACTCACTCGAATCAAGCACCCCAAAAAGTGAGAGGCAAGGGGACTCACTCGAATCAAGCACCCCAAAAAGTGAGAGGCAAGGGGACTCACTCGAATCAAGCACCCCAAAAAGTAAGAGGCAAGGGGACTCACTCGAATCAAGCACCCCAAAAAGTGAGAGGCAAGGGGACTCACTCAAATCAAGCACCCCAAAAAGTGAGAGGCAAGGGGACTCACTCGAATCAAGCACCCCAAAAAGTGAGAGGCAAGGGGACTCACTCGAATCAAGCACCCCAAAAAGTGAGAGGCAAGGGGACTCACTCGAATCAAGCACCCCAAAAAGTGAGAGGCAAGGGGACTCACTCGAATCAAGCACCCCAAAAAGTGAGAGGCAAGGGGACTCACTCAAATCAAGCACCCCAAAAAGTGAGAGGCAAGGGGACTCACTCGAATCAAGCACCCCAAAAAGTGAGAGGCAAGGGGACTCACTCAAATCAAGCACCCCAAAGGAGAAAGGATTTCTACCACGTCCATGTCGTTTTCTCTGGGTAATGCTCTTAAGTAATTCTCTGGGTAATACTCTTAAGTAGAATAAGGAATTATAAGTTTATCCGTTGAGTAATGCGGAGTGATGAATTTCTATAAATTTGTCAATTTGTCAATATATAAAGTTGTCAATTCTTCAATAAACGTTAGATAATAACTGGGTGTTAACGGGAAGGTGTCCGCCATATTGCATCCGCCATTTTGAATTTTGAAATGATGATGCCAGATTCGTTATCAAGGACCTCGAAAACCCCCGAGTGCCACATTTCATCCGATTCATACAGTTTTTGAATTTAGGTCCGCCATATTGGATCCGCCATTTTGAATTTTCGAATTTTGAGGGCAGATTTGTAATCAGCGACCTCGAAAACCCCCGAGTGCCACATTTCATCCGATTCAAGTAAGTTTTTGAATTCGGGTCCGCCATATTGGATCCGCCATTTTGAATTTTCGAATTTTGAGGGCAGATTTGTAATCAGCGACCTCGAAAACCCCCGAGTGCCACATTTCATCCGATTCAAGTAAGTTTTTGAATTTGGGTCCGCCATATTGGATCCGCCATTCTGAATTTTCGAATTTTGAGGGCGGAATCGTAATCAGCGACCTTGAAAACCCCGGGATACCAATTTTCGTTAAGATTTGAATATTTTTTTTGTCGGGCACCGAGAGTGAAAATTGTCTTCCTACTGAAGGGATGAAAAGCGCCATTTTGGGGGTGAAAATGTCAATGTCGACAAATTAAAAAAATATATTCTTAAACTACAACTATTTTGTGCACTCATGGTTGAAGAAAAAGGGGGGGTCCTCGCGCGTCTTCAATGAGAAAAAAAATATTGAAAAAAAAATGTCTTCGATTTTTTCGGTTTTTTTTGTTTAAAAACGGCCATATTTTTTTTTCTAATGGACAAAACTCAATTTTGACTCCGGATTCGGAAAGGGGACACTCGAAAGTATAAGGGAACATATTTTTTATTTGCAAATGATTTTTTTTCGATGATAAGAATCTAGCTTGAAAATGAGAAAAAAAAACACGATTCTTCGGCGTTAATGGGTTAAAACCATATATAATTCAAACCTAGGGTGGTATCATACACCATTCTCTCAGTTATATAAAAAATGAAGAGAATGGTTTCCAAATAAACTTTATTATTGCATGCAAGAGACATTTTATGGTAAAAGAGAAGAGGCACTGTTTTCGACACCGTTCTAGAATTTACGTTCGGAAAAATGAATTGTTGGGGCTGAAGTTAATAAAAAAAATTATTTATTAAAGTACTGTTCAAAAGTTTATTTATTAAATTACACTTTATTTTTGCACTATCACTCTTCTATCTATGTATATAAAAATTACTTTAAGGCGTCTTCTCACTTTGGAAATTTAAAAAAATCGATTTTTTTTTTTTTTTAAATTTTGAAAGTACATATCTTCAAAAATGTCATCTCGAAATTTCATAAAGATCGGACGAGTCTAACTACATTTTTTGGCGACCGTTAGGTGACTACCTGAGAGTACCCGGCGATCCCTTTCACGCCGCTCGGACGGTCCCTGTATATCTGACTCTATACAATTGAATAGCCGTGTTCTTTTGTTAATGTAGTACCCCTTGCTTAGGTATATTCTGTTTTCGGGTCTATACTCATGTAATAAGACCTTAACACGTGCATTTTTCAAAAGAAAATCACTCGGCAACGATGCTAAACTGTTATTTCATCAGTCTAATTTGAAACTTCGTAACGGCAACATCTCTGCGCTCAGGATTGTTATAATGGATAAAAAGACTTCGCAACAAAGTGCCACGTGGCGACGTCCAAGTTCGAAATCTAAAAAAAGAAAATTTCGTGGAGTGCTTCCACACCAGTCTGAAGCAGATACGAGTCATGCTAGTGCGAGTGCAGCAAAATTAAAAAAATCGGACGATACAAGTTTCGATGTACACATCGATCCAACGGCTGGATATAGTATTATTCAGTTTTTTCTTGTTTTTTCTACATTACAACAATATGTGAAGTGTAAAGTTTGTAACAAAGATGTTTCAAGAAACATCATCAAGAAAAACCGTGGAAATTGCTTGCCAAACAGCGGCATGCATTTATAACGAAGGGCTACAACCTGTTTTAAAAATTTTGGAGGTGATGGGTGTCAAACTAGGCCCTATCGCCGTTCAATACGCCGAGAAACGCGACAGTGATCGCGTACGCGTAGGGAACCGCCGCAGCTCTAACGCTTCAAAAGAGACTAGGTCGAGACGAAGGGAAGCTACTTTGGACGAACACACCTTCTACGAAGAATCGGAAGGTCCATTGTATGGAGCAGGCATCGCTGATTAACCCGAGGTAAGGTTTTTTCATGATTTTTCTGCAACCAAAACTTTAAACGCAGTTATCTCAAAACAAGGTTTTTCGGTGCTTTGTTGATGAAATTTCGGAAACTATCCGGCCGATTGTCATGAAATTTGAATGACATATGCTTCATAGTTATGGCTATAGCGCATATCATCAGATTTTTTAAATTTTGATTTTAAGAATTTTTTTTTTACAAAAAACTGCAAAAAAATCGTGGTTTTTTTTTACTTTTTCGAAAAACGTGCGCCATTTTGTTATTTTCGCGAATATCAAAAATCTGATGATATGCGCTATAGCCACTGACATACTGAATCTAAAACAGTTTTATTTTTTTGTTTCAGACGACCCGTCTCGGAGATACCATCAACAAGCCACGACCATAACATTTTTACACGGGTTTTTCAATGCTACTGATGTATTATAATAATTGTTTAAAAAAATAAAATAAAAATTTTTTCATGTACTTGAAAGATGTGTTTATTACATAGGATCCGTTTTATCCCATAATTTTAAGCAAAAATCCTCGAAAAAAAATCGCAAAAACAGCCTATTTTTGAGGCGTTTAAAGTGAGAAGATGCCTTAACCAAAACTGAAACTGACCGCGATCTTCATAACCTCACGACTGTTCAAAGATTTCAAATATTCACCGAATACGAGTTTATCATACATCATTCTCTTAGTTATCAAAAAAAAAAAAATAACAAAGAGAATGGTTTCTAAACAAACTGTATTATTGTATTCAAGGAACATTTTATGATAAAAGAGAAGAGGCACCGTTTTCGACTCCGTTCTAGAGTTTACGTTCGGAAAAATGGATTGTTGGGACCAGGGTTAATAAAAAAAATTATTTATTTAAACACTGTTCAAAAGTTTATTTAATGATTTAAACTTTATTTTTACACTGTCACTCTTCTACCGATAATATAATAAAAGTCACTTTAATGAAAAGTTGAAACTGACCGCGATCTTTATAACCTTGCAACAAAGATATTAAATGTTCACAGAATACGCGTTTAAAGTCCTGATCTTGAATATGTCTAACCAAAAATCAAATTATCTGCTTTCATACCCGCGATTTTTATAACCTTACTTTTTAACCGCACAACTGTCACTAGTATAACCGCGATCTTTTTTCTAAACTTACAGCTGTTACTCTTACTTATACATCCTGAAGAAAAGTCATCGGTTGTCACATCAACGAACACAGTCTCACATATCACCAGAAAATTTCTAGTTATAACTAGTGTCACTAGACAGCAACCGCTGAACGTCGAAAAATGTGTGCGAAAAATGCCACCTTTTTTTGATGATTTGGAACCATGAAATATTAATATTCCCAATATGCGTTAGGCTACAAAGTTCTAAATAGTCACGATCAAAAGAAAAAAAAATAAAAAATATGTAAACTAACAACATCTTTTAAAGTGTTGTAATTAATTAAATATCGTCGAAACAATTTTCGAAAACCGTTCGAAACCGCTCTGCTTGCTGTAAAGACTCTAGTAACGACTCGACTTCGCCATTTTATAGTATACGTAAATGTACTTGTTTCGAGTCGCTGCCGCGACTCTAGATGATAAAGTTGGATAGGATGAATGGGTTATGGGTGCATGGTCGGCGTTTCGCTAATACGAGCAGCGACCGTGATCCTCTAGCGGATTTCTGCCGCACCACAAAAATGAAAGTGACGTGACTGTTTCATATATGTTTATATCTATTCAGGTATGAACCCATACTAGTTAGCTATCCTTGGATATCATATATATTTGATTTGAGATGAGCCCATAATTCGACGTGCTCAGATATAATCATAAATCAATATGTACTCATATAAATATTCGTATTTATTCAGATATGAGCCCATACCAATTTGATATGCTCAGATGTAATCATATATTAGTCGATATTTACTCAGGTATGAGCCCACATGAGATATCTATATCCTCAGATGTAATGAAATATGAGTCTATATTTATGTATATGAGTAGATCCATTGGTTTTCGAGCATTTTCTCGGGAGGCGTCTTTCGAATTTGCTGAAAATTGGGTACTTCGAAGTACCTCAAAAACTATCGCCAAATACCAAATTTCAACTGTCTAAGTGCCCAAGGTCATGAGAACGAGCCTTTTAAAAGTCTAAAAATCACCATATTTAGCCTATCTTCAAAATGATGATTCACGAAAACCTCACGTTCAAATTGAATGATACAAGTCACATTTTGTTCAGTATGCCATCTAGTTTGTAGAAAAAAAATTTGAGTCACCTAAGCCAAAAGGCCTTTTATCCCGACTAATTAAAATAACTTGAAATTTTCAATAATATGATGATTTTAAAATTGTCGCCACAAATTCATTTTTAATCTCACTGACTTCTAACATGGCTCATTTTTTTCGTTCTTTTATACCCTTCAAGCAAATGCGGCTAAAAATTTCATTTGCGTAAAGGAACTCAGAGATACTTCATTTCAGGGTTAGTCATTTTTGAAATATTACGAAAAATCGCTGACTTTTACCTTACACTACGCATTTCTATCAACTTCAATCGGTACCAAAATTAAGGTGAGTGTAGTTTTTTATATCTAGAACGACTCCCCTTAAGGAATTTCTTGGTCCGAACTTCCATCACTCTCTACAGCCTGCTGAAGATCACAATAATTCTGATTACTTTTGAGTTAAAAAATTAATGATGCAGTGTTCATTACTTTTTTTTTTTGGAGATTATTTTGCGCACATTTCAATAGGGTTAAAGCAAGAAAATAATTTTATATACGTGAATACAAGAAGCCAAAATTCGTCGCAATTTACTTTCAATGCAGCTCATCGCTTTTATGCTAATCTGATTTTATAAATGTGAATGCTGGTAAATTTAAACGCCACTCATTGGGTTATTTCCTTTTATTTAATTCGACTCAGAAACACAAGAATATATAAAACTCCAAATGGAAATTGCCATTTACCTAAATTCATTCGGGAGCATCATATTTATACTAGATTTAATTAATATTTTTACGATTATATTAATACACATGAAAAATCCAATGTTTACGCCACACACAGTCTACGCAATATCCACTTCGTTGACGCAGCCCAATTTAAAAAGACTGAGATTATAATTGTATCAATTGAGGAATTGAGGTTATACTACACTTTTGAATTGAGGTTATGAGAGGTGTTGACATGGCATATATATATTACAAAATTATACTTTGCGATCGCAACGCCTCTCATTTTCTACCGATTTTTGGGTATACTTCTTGCACGGTGTGTTCTCTCCTTCTCTCTAGTCTCCCTGGCTTAGACACCGGTATCCAGGAGTAACATAAAGAGACACAGCTCACCAATAGGGACCGAGCGTGAGCTATAGAGAGCAGCACCACCGCCGATGTGCGCGCTCTCTCGTGTCTGAATTTGCAATTTGTGCGGTGCTATTTTGGCTTTGAATGATAGGAATAAAGACAAATTTTACGATTAATAATGTTAAAAATGAGCAATTAAGGTTTTCAGCTCGTAATTAACGATCGTGCTGGGGGCTAAAATTATATAAAAATTTAAAAAAAATGTGGCTCAAGATATATCTCAAATCTTGTAGAAACACAAAGCACGGGCGACGAATCGGCCATATAATTCATTCCGTTTGTTTCTCGCTCTTTCATGCGAAATGGGCAGCGCTCCCGGGAAAATAACAGTATTTCAAAAATGGTCAATCTTCTCGAAACCAAAATGGTGTGTGAGAGCTGCCCTGCATTTACCAATATCTTTTTGATGAAGCAAAACAAACAAATCAATTTTGTATCGTAAATCAATTAAAAAATCTTGTCGCCCGCGTATACGCGCTTGTTTACTTAACACCTAGCTAATGTAGAAATTGCCCACTTCATGGCGTTGTAAGCACCGCGCATGGCCCCTATGGGGGTTGAGTAGATACACTCGAATAATTATTGCTTTTTTCACTAATAACTAGATGACGCGAATAATACATTACTTATTTTACGAAAATGATTCAATTTTAAATTATGAGAAAATAACGTTCCTGAACGAATCTAAACAATGAGATTCGTAAAAATTAAGAGCTTGTCTATCATAATTGGAAAAATTTATGTATTTTAATTGAAGAATTGAAAAGATGTTTTTATTTTAAAAGAAATAAACATAAAATAATTTAAAGTAAAAATTTTGACTTAAATATGCTTTTTATAACATGATAATAAAGTTAAAAATTTCTTTACAGTTTTTAACGCAATGTTAGCTTAAATTTAGTGTGACCATATTGAAATGTGAGTAAAGTAATCTTCAAAAAATAGTAAAGAACACCGCATCATTAATTTTTTAACTCAAAAGTTATCAGAATTATTGTGATCTTCAACAGGCTGTAGAGAGTGATGGAAGTTCGGGCCAAGAAATTCCTTAAGGAGAGTCGTTCTAGATATAAAAAACTACTCTCACCTAAATTTTGGTAACGATTGAAGTTGATAGAAATGCGTAGTGTAAGGTAAAAGTCAGCGATTTTTCGTAATATTTCAAAAATGACTAACCCTGAAATGAAGTATCTCTGAGTTCCTTTACGCAAATGAAATTTTTAGCCGCATTCGCTTGAAGGGTATAAAAGAACGAAAAAAATGAGCCATGTTAGAAGTCAGTGAGATTAAAAATGAATTTGTGGCGACAATTTTAAAATCATCATATTATTGAAAATTTCAAGTTATTTAAATTAGTCGGGATAAAAGGCCTTTTGGCTTAGGTGACTCAAATTTTTTTTCTACAAACTAGATGACATACTGAATAAAATGTGACTTGTATCATTCAATTTGAACGTGAGGTTTTCGTGAATCATCATTTTGAAGATAGGCTAAATATGGTGATTTTTAGACTTTTAAAAGGCTCGTTTTTATGACCTTGGGCACTTAGACAGTTGAAATTTGGTATTTGGCGATAGTTTTTGAGGTATTTCGAAGTACCCAATTTTCAGCAAATTCGAAAGACCCCTCCCGAGAAAATGCTCGAAAACCAATGGATTTACTCATATATAAATTCATATCTACTCAGATATGCGGCAATATTTGACGTATCTGATCATACGTAAACACATGTGGATCTATATATCAAGTGATATCTAATTATTCATGATTATGTATAAATCTATATATAATTATATATGATTCCATGTACGATCACATATAATTATATATATTCAGGCCAAATAATCTTTTCCCGGAAAACAATATCCTTTTCTGAATCTTTTTATCTTTGAATGAAGGAAAAAATTGCAGAAGACCATTTCCAGTAAATACGATTACTCAGACATCACAATTGTATTTCTTTTTCTTCACCGAAAATGACCCAAAAATATTTGCTACTACCCATATTATCGTCCATGGCTAATACGCCGGTCTTGACACTTTGACGTGCTAGCCTTCCCATTAACGCGAAGTAGCAAGGATGAAAAACAGAGAAACAGAAGACAGCGTCGTAAATGTAGTTGCCAATTTTGCTCTGTTTATATATTTCGTGACCGTTTATCTCCTTTAAAGAGACAAGCGGGATAACGCGTGGTGCAAACAAGCTGAAAGAGAAGACAGCGCTTGCGTTATTCGTTTTTGCTTCTCTCTCATTGTATACGGTGCCTGTGTGTATTCTCCGAAGGATATTTCACACAAGACACGTGGTAGGCACTGTACATTCACGAGCTTATGTATACATAGATACTGCTGTGTATATACGCGTACAAACCAGAAAGGGAAATCCCCATACGTGCAACGTTTTCTGTGTATATATATTTGCCAAGTGTGTTCCTGTGTGACTTGAGCCAACAACGCTGTACGTAGTAGCCTACCAACACCCCAAGGTAACACATTGTGAAAAGCAATTTGTGTGCTTCAATGTATGTGCCTGTGTCCATCCATCCATGTTTTCAAGCGTATTTTACGGCAGCGGATAATTTCTTGCTTATTATACTATAATTGTATATTTCTGTACATATTTACAATGTAAGGACACGTTAGAAATTCGATAAATTTCTGGTAAAATCTCTGTTTTATCTTATGTAATTACAAAGAAGACTTAAAAATAATTTGCTGGACCATGCAACTTGGAGCGACAGCAAACCCTTCACGAGATTTCTGTTAATCATAGAAGTGTCTCAGCCTTCTAAACATTAGCGCCTTATTCAGAGGATTGAAAAAGAAGAAAAAAAGACAGATTTTTTTGGGACACCTCAAATATAATTGCATGAGTACACGTGCTTGGTAGTTTTCTTCTTATCTATTAGGTTTCCATGTAGCTAGAAATCTCTATTCTACCAATTGGGTCTTGTAAAGAAAGTCATAGAAATATAAAAAAACACTGAAGTAGTTACGACGAAATAAACGTTAACCCACTCTGTATTATAATGGTACCGGAAAGTAATGTCATTTTTTCCATAGGATCTAGTTTTATCCGAAATATTCTTGGACTCATTTTGAATACTGCTTCTAAATTTCAAATGACAGACTTCGGGGTATGCCTTAGGTGTTAATCAGCTTATGTTTCAAGTTTCGCAAACTCAATATGTCTAGTGAAGGAAAAGATTTTATGGAAAAACATGTGACATTACTTTTCGATACCCCTAATAGGGCCGTAAAACGAATAAATACTATTCGATTACGTACACGGAGAGAATGTTACACGAAAAATTGTTATGTTGACATATCAGCGTCGGACCATATCGTTATTATGAGGAAATTTACTATGTTTTTCTATTCAGAACATAGTAAATTTTCCTCAAAACTAACGAAATGGTCCGACGCTGATATGTCAAACATAATAATTTTTCGTGTTACCTTCTCTCCATGTACCTAGTTTTTTAGTGCAAAAACATTCTGAAAAGAATATTGACAGGACAGACAGTACAAGAAAAGTTTTTTTACAACCATTTATATTGGAATACTTGCAGAAGGTTATTGAAAAAAGAATAAGCATTTCCTGTACTGTCGTTTTTTTGTTTCAACGTGAAAGAACCCTGAGGACAGACCAGGCTCTGAGAGCTAGTTATTTTTACAGGAAGTTAAACAAGGAGTAAGTACCTCAGGTTTCAAGCCCTTATGAGACCTCTACTCTTGCCATAGAGATCTCTTTACGGTCGCTTTTGGCTCTTCACCAAACTTGGCTGCATCCTTCCATTTCATAGACTTTACTGTCAGACCTGACCTTTTTCACCTCTCGCTCACTACTGCACATTGGGATTTGTATGAAACCTACACATTTGGAACCTTGAGGCTTTAGAATTAGCGGGATCTCATTGGATATCACGTCATCTGGAGATTTTAGTTTTTCAAACGTAACCTTTTCGGTTATGTACTGAGTTCCATTAATGCCTGGTCCGCTTGGTTCTAGCAAGCGTTCAGTGCGGTCGATGTCGATTGTACGAGTTTCAGACACGTATGTAAAAAAAAATTTTTAACCCTCAACATCATAACCTAGCATGACAGCGTTGAGGTGGTGTTAATGCAGCGGACTGACTTACCGCATTGAATGATGATAAGAATAATATTTAAAATTTGTAATAAAAAACAAATGTTTATTATAGGCTAGATATAAATAATGTAGACGTTTTTTGAATTGTAAAAATATTATTAATATATGGAAAATATATTGTAAATATAAGTGGAAAATCAATGTAAAATATCCTTTCGTTCGATCAAATTAATTTTTCCTATCATTCCATGATTACTTTTAGTCGAAAATATATTACAATTTATGATTAATATATGAATTTGGCATAAAGAATAATATGGCATAATGCTGAATTGAAACGCTTCTCATAATTGTTCATCGATTCCCCGCGCAAATTAGTTATTTAGAGAACAGCGAAATCGTCTATAGCAGTCCATTTTATCCACTTTCTATCGATTTAAAGGAAAAGGATTCATTCAGCGTTTTTAAAAAATACGTTGATTTTGCACATGTGTACTGCAAATTCTCCGGAAATATCGGGGACGTTTTCAAGGATATATTAACAATACATTTTCAATGCAAAAAAGTTATACATTATTTATATTTATCGTGTACCAAAAACATATTTTTCTTATAGTTTAACTATATTTTTATATCAGAAGAAAAATACTGGAAATAGGATAATTTTTCGGAATATGCTAAATATAAATAATGTCTACGTTTTGTATATTTTCAATATATGAAAAATTTATTTAAACTGTTTCCAATATATGTTAAATTTAAGTAGAAAATAAAATTTATTTTCTTAATTAATTTTTGAATAATTTTTTTTTTCAGATTGAAACGAATCCAAGTAGAAATACAATTGATTTTGCTGTAGAATACGCTCTACATTGATAATGTATTGCGTGAAACATGGGTTTCGTTCCTTTTCGTAGCCCAGTGCGGTGGTATTAATTCTGAAATCGATCTATGAGCTTTCAAAGGCCTACAATTTTTTGAATTAATTACAGGAGATGAAACCAACTATCATAAACGTAATTCTGGTAATCGACCCTAAAATGTGATGTGAAGAAACATTCGCCCACATTGGTTTCATCTCGATACGTAAAAAACCATTCATTTTATGCATATTTATCTGGGTTGTTGAGAACCAAATATTGCATCTTATGTCGGGATAATTTTTTCCTTGAGATTTTAATTAATCCAAGTAGTAGTGCACGTCGTTCTATTGCCGAATATGCTTTACATTAAAAATTAATTGCGCACCATATTGGTTTCATTCTTTTCCATAGCCCAGTGCGACGGTACTAATTCTATCCCCATTTATGAGCTTTAAAATGACAACAATTTTTTAAAATTAATTACAGGAGATGAAACCAACTATCGTAAACGTAATTCTGGGAATCGATCATAAAACGTGATGTGAAGAAATAGTCATCCACATTGGTTTCATCGCGATACGTTAAAAAATATTTATTTTATGTGTATTTATATGGGTTCTCAAAAACCAAATATCGCATCTTATGTTTGGATAATTTTTCTGTTCAGATTGAAATGAATCTAAGCACGAATAGAATTGATTCTGCTACGGAATACGTTCTACATTGAGCATGTGTTGCGCGAAACATTGGTTTCGTTCCTTTTCATAGCCCAGTGCAGTGCTATTGGCTCTGAAACCAGTTTAAAAAAATTGTTGTCTTTTTAAAGCTTATAAACAGGAATAGAATTAGTACTGTCGCACTGGGCTATGAAAAAAAATGAAACCAATATTGTGCGCAATTAATTTTTAATGTAAAACATATTCGGCAACAGAACGACGTGGACTACTACTTGGATTAAAATCTCAAGGAAAAAATTATCCCGACATAAGATGCAATATTTGGTTTTCAATAACCCAGATAAATATGCATAAAATGAATGATTTTTTACGTATCGAGATGAAACCAATGTGGGCGAATGTTTCTTCACATCACATTTTAGGGTCGATTACCAGAATTACGTTTACGATAGTTGGTTTCATGTCCTGTAATTAATTCAAAAAATTATAGGCCTTTGAAAGCTCACAGATCGATTTCAGAATTAATACCACCGCTCTGGGCTATGAAAAGGAACGAAACCAATGTTTCACGCAATACATTATCAATGTAGAGCATATTCTACAGCAAAATCAATTGTATTTCTACTTGGATTCATTTCAATCTGAAAAAAAAAATTGTTCAAAAATTAATTAAGAAAATAAATTTTATTTTCTACTTAAATTTAACATATATTAGAAACAGTTTAAATAAATTTTTCATATATTGAAAATATACAAAACGTAGACATTATTTATATTTAGCATATTCCGAAAAATTATCCTATTTCCAGTATTTTTCTTCTGATATAAAAATATAGTTAAACTATAAGAAATATATGTTTTTGGTACACGATAAATATAAATAATGTATAACTTTTTTGCATTGAAAATGTATTGTTAATATATCCTTGAAAACGTCCCCGATATTTCCGGAGAATTTGCAATACACATGTGCAAAATCAACGTATTTTTTAAAAACGCTGAATGAATCCTTTTCCTTTAAATCGATCGAAAGTGGATAAAATGGACTGCTATAGACGATTTCGCTGTTCTTTGAACAACTAATTTGCGCGGGGAATCGATGAACAATTATGAGAAGCGTTTCAATTCAGCATGACTCTGCCAAATTCATATATTAATCATAAATTGTAATATATATTCGACTAAATGTAATCGTGGAATGATAAAAAAAATTAATTTGAACGAACGAAATGAAATTTTAAATTGATTTTACACTTATATTTACAATATATTGTAAATATATTTTCAATACAATCGAAATATTTTTTCCATATATTAATAATATTTTTACCATTTAAAAAACGTCTACATTATTTATATCTAGCCTATAATAAACATTTCTTTTTCATTACAAATTTTAAATATTATTTTTGCCATCATTCAATGCGGTAAGTCAGTCTGCTGCATTAACACCACCTCAACGCTATCATATGCTAGGTTATGATGTTGAGGGTTAAACATTTTTTTTTACATACGAGTCTGAAATTCGTACAATCGACATCGACCGCACTGAACGCTTGCTAGAACCAAGCGGACCAGGCATTAATGGAACTCAATGTACAACGTCATTAATTTCGTTTCAAAATTGGCGAGCAAAGGAATTACTCTTATATGAGAAAGGACAAAGGCTTGATTGAAATAAGTTCTAGAAGCGAAAAGGAATGAACAACTCTCACAAAGGATAGAGGTAAACTGACCGAGTATTGTACCGTTCTGATTTCGATGCAAAGTAACTCGATACGTTGACTATTGTTGAAGTCGGTTTATAACCCCTGCGAGCTCGTAGCTCACGTAATCACCCTTTATAGCGTTTTTTTCATCCTCAATTCTTCAGGGTTGCTCGTCCAACTCACACAAACGATCCTATTCTCTTGATATGCTTGCCTTTCTCACAAAAGACTTCATTCGCAGGTGTTTCCAGTGATGACCGTACACTTATCTCTACCTGAACTTATCCACTAAAAGACACGAAATTGCTGCAGTTCTGCAAACTGGATTATTTACAATTAGCAGCTTGTAAAGGGAGAAACATAAGGGCGCGTGTACTCCTATTTGTAAGCTTTAATGATGATTTCTTCAAGGATTCGTGAATCCGTAATAATGGTGGTTGCGGATTTACGAATCCATACGGTTTCCGATACGAATAGTATCTAAGACATTAAGGCAGTAGTTTAGTTTGTAGGGTCAAAAAAGGTGATTTTGGAGAATTTGTTTTCAAGTCAACAAAATAATTAATCTTTCTGAACTTTTGTACATATTTTATAACACATAAAAAAATGTCATCGTAATATAATAAAGGAATGATGTACTTAACAAAGGGCCTCGCCACAGGAGGTTTAAATTGGTGAAAGCTGTGGAGTCCGTAATTCTTACCTGAAATAAAAAAACCAAAAAGCTTTTTAATTTAGATACTTTTCTATACACGGAGAGAATTTTACGCGAAAAATTACTATGTTCACATTGCGTCGTGGAACCATGTCGTCGCTTTTGAGCAAAATTGACTATGTTTTGAATAGAAAAACATAGTAAATTTCTTCACAATGGTCGAAATGGTACCACGCCGCAATGCGAACATAGTAATTTTTCGTATAAAATTCTCTCCGTGTAGTCAATGAACTAAGAAAAATTCAAGAAATAGAGTAACTCAGTCAAATTTATTGAGTTGGAATGTAAAAGTGACGATTTTGAGCCAAAACTTTATTACTTTTTTTGCAATCAATAGTGTTTAAAATAAAGTTTTTAACAATTTTCTTAGTTCATTTAGGGTGGTTGGCAATACTCTAAATAATAAGTCTTGTTTGAAGTTGATAGGTCAAATAGTTTTTTTGCTATGAGCCTCACCAAATTGAATAAATCACAAAAATGATATTTCAAGAAAACGCGGTTTAAAGTTTATTACATTTATATATATCCGTGCGGCAACTACCTGCTCTCAGCTCTGTAACTTTCAAAACACGTTCCAATGGTCTTTAAACATTTGGGAACATATTGTTTGATACTTGAACTATTGATCAAAGCCACAAAATCAATCGATTTTTCGACTTCCTAAACTAGACCACTGTTTTAAGGCACACGAAATTAATATACGAAATCGAATGTAAAAGTTCGTCCATACGATGAACAAAATTTTCGTTCCCACTGTACCCATGAAAAGCGGCAAACGATGCAGATAACAAGTCCACCACGAAATTGGTTAAAATTTAGGAGATTTGGAGAATTATTTTACCATTTTTTCGTGAATGTCAAGCTTGTTAAAACTTCAACTACCATCAAAAAGTACACCAACGAAGTTCAAAGAAAGTCCATTGAAATTCGTGTTTTACGTGCAACCATTTTGGGGCTTCATAAGCTAATACGGAATCAACATATTTGATTGGTGCGGACGTATTCTTTCATATGCCCGTAATATTTACAGTATTATTAGTTTGAAAATAATCTCACACGGAGACAATTTTATACGAATATCTATTCTATTGACATAGCACCGTTGGATCATATCATCACTTTTAAGGAAAATTTGCCATGTTTTGAATAGAAAAACAGTAAATTCTCTGATAATGCAATATAGCCCCGCATCGTAATGTGAACATAGTAATATTGCGCGTAAAATTTTCTTCATGCAGCAATGAAATTCATTCTTTGCCGAGTATGTGAGCGGCAATACCGTTCAAGCAATAATTTATTGGCAGCACATTCTTTCCCTCTAGCATGGGTGTAATGAGAAATTATGGTAATTGCCAACGCAAATAACAGCTAATCTCTACTGCTAATACATAACGAAAAGCGTACAGAAAGCCTCTCGTACTTTGGGTACTCTATTCGAAATTACAGTCAAACCTGCACCTAAACAATAATATATATTATACTAGTTTATTCGCTCGTAATACCTATATTTTATGATTCTAGATTAATCAGAATACGGATAGAGACGATGACTATCACCTACACTGTAAAAATTTATTTGATCCAAGTAATTCGTATTCTGGTAAAAAATCTCCTTCTGAACGCAAACTTTAACAAAAAGTTATAAAAGAGATTTTCGCCCAAAAAAAACCAACCTTGCAAAAATTTTCTCATTCACATCAAATCTCTTAAAAAATTATAGGTGAACCCCACAAAAATGTTCTCAATAAATTAGAAGCTCACAAAAAGTTATAAGAGAGCCTCACAAAAATTTACCAATCAAATCATAATCTTACAAAAGATGCTAATTCCAATCCGACCAGAAATTACGTCTAAACTTTACAAAAATAAATGAAAAGTATAAAAGCATTAATAGTAAAATACATTAAAGCCTATTAATCTCTAATAAAACATCTAATTAATTACATTTAATTACAATTAATTACAATTAATTGCAATTAAGTACAGTCGTTCCACACAAAAAGAAAAAGAATAAAATATAAGAATGAAAAAAATTCGGATATAAAAAGAAATTTAAAAGAAAAAAATTAGATTGAAAAAAAAATTTCGGCCAAAGTAGTTGGCGAGATTTTTTGATTAATTCATGTAATGTGCTTAATTTAATTCAATTTGTTTAATTAACTCATGGCTACAAACTTTTTAATTTTTTTAAATTTTGTAAAAAAAAAATTACACCCAAACATCCGTGCCAACAGATCCATGGATCGGGAAATATTCCATAAAACATTATGCCAAAGAAATACTCAAATAGCATCAGAATGCATCGAAAGTTTTTAAACACAAGTAATCATAACGAAATGAGATTTTGAAAAAAAAGTATGGGCAGAAAATTTCGAGAGCAAAAGCTTGATTGGAAATAATAATTTTGGTCGAAGTACTATGCGAGTTTTTCTTTTATAACGTTTATTGATCATGAATTATATCTCATGAGCAATAGGTAAAAAAAAATTGGTGAAGTACTTATGATTTTTTTTCTCTAATCAAATATTTTTTCGCTCTTCTATTATTATTATTATTATTCTTTTATAACGTTTATTGATCACGAATTATATCTCATGAGCAATAGGTAAAAAAGAAATTGGTGAAATATTTATGAATTTTTTTTTCTCTAATCAAATATCTTTTCGCTCAAAATTATTTCGCATCACTTGATTCTATTTTGGGTTGTAAGTGCAAATAGTATTTTCATGTATTTAAGGTCTCTATCACTCTAGGGTGGTTTAAAACCATATATAATTCAAACCTAGGGTGGTTCAAACCGAGGGTGGTTTCATACACCATTCTCTCAGTTATACAAGAAACGAAAAGAATGGTTTCTAAATAAACCTTATTATTGCATTCAAGGAATATTTTATGGTAAAAGAGTAAAGGCACCGTTTTCAACTCCGTTCTAAAGATTACGTTCAGAAAAATGGATTGTTGAGGCTAGGATTAATAAAAAAAATTATTTATTGAGACAGTGTTCAAAAGTTTATTTATTGAATTAAACTTTATTTTTGCACTATCAGTCTTCTGTCTATATATATAAAAGTCACTTTAACCAAAAGTTGAAACTGACCGCGATCTTTATAACCTCACGACAAAGATATATTAAATATTCACCGAATACGAGTTTACCATACACCATTCTCTTAGCTATCAAAAAAACGAAGAGAATGGTCTCTAAATAAACCTTATTATTGCATTCGAGGAACATTTTATGGTAAAAGAGAAAATATCATTTTTGACTCCGTTGTAGAGTTTACGTTTGGAAAAAAAATTGTAGGAGCTAGCTTTAATAAATAAAATTATTCATTTAGGCACTGTTCAATAATTTATTGTTACACTTTATTTTCCCACTATCACTCTTCTATCTACAATAATAAAAGTCACTCTTTACTCGTCTATCTATCTATAAACACCACTCTAACCAAAAGTTCAAATTAACCGCGATTTTTATAACCTCACAACTGTTTTAAGAAAGATATTGATCATAATTTATTTGAGCACAATTCATAGAAATCAATATATTGAACACTTAGTTCTCGCATTATCACTATTATATAACTTACTTTTGGGATTATCTTTTATACACAATTTATTTAGGAACAATTCGTAGAAATGAATATATTGATATACGTTGAGCACTTAGTTCTCGCATTATCACTATCACTATTTAGTAATGTACTGACTAAAAGTCACGACTGTCACTCTATACCGAAATCAAAACTGACGAAAAAAATATTGGTCAGCTGTCACATCTGTGATCTTTATAACCTCACTACTGTCACTCCATAACCATAAACAGAAAGTCAATACTATTCAGAAATATATAGGTATAGTCAGTGACAGATTCACTAACGATTTCAAATATTACTAGATTTTTATACCAGTATCACTAGTATCATTAGACAGCGACTGCGAAAAAAAATATGAGCATCAAAAATGTGTGCGAAAAAAGCCACAAATTTTTTGATGCAACGAAAAAATAAAATATTAATATTTTCAATACGCGTTAAGCTATAGAGTCATGAGTCACAATCGAAAAAAAAAAAATAAAAAATACATGAACCCGCAACATCCTCAGAAATGCTGTAATTAACAAATATTACTGAAACAAATTTTGAAAGTTTTCAAAAACAGTTGGAAATGCGATCCTCGGAGTAAAAAATCTGGAGCGAACTCTCTTTTAAGGGGAACAACCACTTTAGGAGACCGAAAATTAGATGATTTTTTTTTATTGTGAAAAAAAAACGGAAATTCCCGCAACTCTGACAATAATTTATTCATATTTTCATACATCTCTGGTAATTTTTTCAAGTTATTTCATGCATTAATTAAGGTATAATCCGCTGTGTCCCTTGGCGTGTCCTCATCGGCGTTGTCGATTTGCGGGAATTGTGCAGCTCGCAATTCGCATCTGAAATAATCCAACAAATTTTTGTATACTCTTGAGATGTTTTATAAGAACATGAACCTAAATTTTGACAAAAAATCGAGAATTGAATATTGGAACGTGTTTGAAAAAAAAAATGATCGATTTTTACCATTTTTCCCCCAGCATTTTGCAATAATAATTACGTTTTAAACAATCTAATCTTTCCAACTTTAGGTTCATGTTTTAATAAATTATATTATGTAGACGTGTTCCAAATTTGAAGATAATCCATCAATTAGTTTTTGAGTTATGATACCCGCAAATTGAAAAAATGTCGTTTCCAGAAAAACACGTTTAAAGTTTGAGCGCGCTTGGGAGTCGAGCGGAGAGTCTTTATCATTTATATACATACCGTTAGAAGGAATCCGAATATCGTTTTGAAATTTTCAGGGTATATTCTTAAGATATTTTGCTAACGATTTATGAAATTAAAAAAAAAATGATTTTTTGAAGCATCTAAAGTGGTTGCTCCCCTTAAATGTACTTGTCTCGAGTCGCTGCCGCGACTCTAGATTTACTGAAAGCAAATGAATTTTTCTTCGTAATGAATAAAAATGAACATTGCGCCAAATAAATCAATTTTGAGTCAAAGAAATTTGTTTCAAACAAAGATGTATTCATTTCATTCGAATACCGAATTACTGGATAATATACAAACAATCGGTTAATTTGTATCAAATAAATTTTGTTTAACAGGGTATTCCGGTCATTCGTATCATTAATATCATTCGATTGCAACTGGAATTTATAACCATGAAGATTTCCTTGAAACATGATTATAAATCATTGATAGAAGGAGAATGGAATCATTCATTTTCTGATACCCACGATTGCGGCTGAGCTGTGTATTACGACAACTTTCATTTTTGCACAGTTTACTACAAGTTCAGGTCACGCGCCGCGTCATTGCAGATTCTGTAGCTCGAACCGGGAGTATTAAAGAAAAAGTACGAGTTTCGATGGGATTAACTAAAAAAGACTAACAAACTTCCTAGCAGTCTCATCAAAATGAGAAAATAATTACGCTGTCGATTGGAAGTTAAAAAAAGGAAAAAAAGAACTTTGACTTGCTATTTGGTTCTCTATCACTCTCTTTCTCACATATGTATGTACGTGAATAGGGTTCTTCAATTTGCTCCGCTTTTTCTGTCTTCGTTTCGATACTTTTTCCCCTTTATATCAAGCCCACCGTTGTGGACGAGAGCTTTTCGTGAATAAGCATAAACTTTTTCCTAAGCCGGCCTGTGGACAGACTTTTAATTTAAAAGTTGGCCTCGGTGTTAATATTAAAGACCCGAGGCGTACGGACTACTCATACCCCCCTGGACGGGTTTTTTTATATCATCAACTGCCAACCGTCGGTTGCGCTTCTCATTCGACGACTAGCCTCAAAGTAAATTGTGCAATGAAAAAGAGAGAGAGAGAGATGGAATGATATTTACGAAACAAAATTCCGATCTCTTCCTTCTTCTCTTTCTCTTACTTGTTCTTCCATCGATGCTCACTTCACAGTGGCTGGGCAAACTAGATTACCTTTCAACCCTTCATCGCAACTTCTCTTCCGTACCTTGCGGTTTGCACCCGTTCTCCGGAAATATTCAATTAACCACTTTTCAGACTAAGCGAGTGAATAATCGTGAATATCCAGCTTACCATAAGTCTCCCGGTACCTTATATCCATCTCCGTAGAATTAAAACTCAAAATGGTTCGATTGAATATTACATCGTATAATGCAAATGTCATGTATTCAATTTTTTAACACCAAAAATGCTAGAATCCAAGGTTTTATGATGAGACTTCATTTCATGTTTTTTTGCATATAGAAAGTAATCAATTACATAAAGTTCATTAAGAATTGTCAAGCTTTAGATGATAATATATTGTTATTTTTATAATTTAGAAATTTAGATCTTTATTAGATCAATAATTCTATGTAGTTGTTACTTGTTAACTTGTTGATTTGGTATTTGTTACGTAAGGTAACTATAATACCTCGTGTAACAAATTAAATTTATTTATGTAACTGTGATCTATTTGAATATACAATAAGTCATTTTTTTTGTAGCGATATACATAAATGCGTCATCTCAACAACAACGCATTTTAATATTTTTCCCAGGACTTTCAACACCATTTTGACTTCTCGATCTGAATCAGTTACTGCACGTTAGACAATAGTCGTAAATGCTGTGGCTATATAGTTGTGATCACAAGGGACCCAGGCATTTTTTTATTAATGGTTGAGTACGATAGGGTGGCCTCTTTATATTAAAGCAGTTTCACTTTCTAATTCTTCATTCCTCAAAGATAATCTCTAAACCTCAGCTAACGATCATTCATGGCTTGCTCCGAGGTCTTTTTCGTAATTCTTGGGCATGTATTATATTGAGTACAAACATCTAAATACGTTGGTGCTCGTCAATCCTCCTAAGATATCGCAGTGTTTTGTTACAACCACTGACGTCATCACACGACTATATCAACGATGGCGCTCTTGCAAACTCTTGCGTTGGCTTCTCTCTTCAAGCTAGCATATAATTTCTTTTTATTTGTTCGCTAAGAAAGATATTCGAGAGATAGCTGCATTCAACGCGTTTCTAACATTGCGATTTTACCCCGTTCTCATATATTTCACGAAGTGTTCGACTTGTAGACTCTTCGACGTCGATGAGTTCGCAATGACGTGGGAGAATCTCGAGGCGTCTTGCGTACTCTGGTATACATAGTGTCCGCTTTACTTAACTATCGCAACCCTGAATATGACCGCGTATATTATATAACAAAATAATGTAAGAGCTGGGAGAGTATGAGCACTCGTGTAAATTGCAGTGACAAACGTAACCCGAAGAAAGTACTGCCAGTACTGTAGCTGGATGAATGTAGTAGTGTGTAATGATTCACTGATGTTTTTCTGCACGCAGTCTCTTTCCAAATAAATGCATTGGGTGTAAAAGCACTGCTGCAAGGCTACCGAAAAATGGTTATGGAAAAAGAAAAGTCAGAGAAAGAAAAGGGAAAGTAAAAGATGGATCATGGGTAAATATATCCTTTATAAAATATATTGGCAAAACAATTTGAGCTTGAACTACATCCGTCATTATTTTCTCTGCCCTTCTTACTTTGCGTTCTCAGCATTGGTAATTGGTAATCCAGCCCTATCGTGATCATTCTCTGGCATAACAAGATCTTCATCCCTTTGGTGCGAAAGGGAAATGCGAATGAGGGAGAAACCATCTAGACAATGCACCCAACCCTGAAACGGCTACCACAGCCAATATAACCCTACCAACCTGCAACTGTGCACTTAGCAAGCGACTAGAGGCAGCGGCTGTCCAGCGGGTATTAAAACCGGAAACGGTAAACGGAAGCGGACGCAGAAGCAGGGAGCTAGGCCAGAAGTGACCCGTTTGCTGGCGTAGGAGCAAAACTACAACCATCCCTCTTCACTTCCGGTGACTGTACTCCTCTTATTCCTTATTCGTGTTGAACTGTCTCATATAACTGTGAGACCACTGTTACATAGGTTCGGTGGAATGTCTTCTCTAGGAAGAAACATTTTTGAAATATTGCCCTTCTGATCTTGTAAGCATATACATATATTTATAAGCCACGGTCTGTACAATATCATTTCCACTTTTTTGACTCGTTTCGTACTACTCGTGTACTTGGACATCGATAACGCGTATTTGAAATGAGGTTTTCTCTCGAGCTGTTCAACTTTCTCAATGAATTCCTCATAAATTAAGTAGCAACGAAGAGGAAATACGGAATTCTATCTGGAGGATAAATGGAACTAGTATCAACAGATGTGGTAGCGACTCGGCGCGAAGTATTAAAAAGAAAAAAAATTTGAAAGAAATTTTCTATTCCCAATAAATATTAGTTTATGACTGGTGGACAACAATGAATACTCTATTTATAGGTACGAACTGGTTCTGTTTTTATGTTTAATACTACTTCTGCTATAGTGTTGAACCCTCAAATCCAATCCGCAGAAGTTCGTAAATAATGGACGTGAACCATAGCAACGAGATGAATTATTCAAATGGAGTAGTTTGGACATGGACGGGACGCTACCACTACAGTCAGAATTGTTTTATTCATTGCCCAAGTATACGAGTGTATTAAGTGAGATAATGGAATGAGAGAGAAAACGTTGGTGCGTATAAGAGAAATGAGAAAGTGTGCAATAAGTATCCAGAGACTTGACACATTCATTCATTGCTGAAGTATGACATAATAACTATGGCAGTTCACGCTCTAGCAACACGAAATTCTCAAGATAATTATTATTTAACCAAGGTTGAAATTTTATTGAAATGAAAATGAAATATTATGCTTACTATAAGAAAATATATCGCGTTCATCAGTAAATATTATGTACATAAAAAAATTTTGAACATTAGTTGAAAACGTGCAAAAATAGTAAAAATAAAATTTCCTGTACAGTCAGTCTTTTGATATTTATACTATAAAAAATCATTTTTTTATTCCAAATACCAATATGAATTTCAGTTTTTATCAACCATCACATGAGTTTTACTAGTGTCATGCTAAACATTTTCACACAATAATTTACAACGTAACCGAAAAAACTGCATACTGCCCTTGAATTTTTCCCTATCTTGAATAACAATTTCAACTGTAAACAATGTTTGCATTTATTTATACGTTCCAATGTAGCGTGTTAATTACTAGCGCAAATTTTTATGTAAAATTTACATTTTAAATCTTTCTGTGAGGTGACGATATGAAAAAAAGTTCAGTGACACACTGTACAATGAAGATCGATTGGTTTATACAGTATGGCATATGTAAAACGTGGAAAAAATTAATTTTACGCAGCGAGAATTTACCGTACATATATTTAGATTGTATTTACGTTTAAAACTGTGTTTCATCTGATACATTTCATGATGTCAGTAATTAATCGGATGGTCATTAATCTTTATGATTATGTGTTAGCTGAGTTCAGGAAGCGTGGTGTAAAAAATAATGGACACCATTAGAGGCAGAAAATCTAGGCAAGATTAATTTCTTCTATTTATAAAAAATGTATTCAGAGAATATCACGCACTGGGTCCTACCTTAGGAACATAGTAGGACTGGGTCACGCTGTAGGGACATATTGTTTTATTGAATATGGTCAACCAGTATTCAATCGTTGCCAGATCTTATTTACCGGCTTTAGAAAGCACAATTTTTAGTTCGAACCATTAACCGCGTCTCATCGTTCTTTTTGTAAAATAAATTTCCAAGCACACATCGTGAATATAGAATATTTACTACCTTTCTCCACGATGATTTTAAGCCCCAATACTGGAAGTCACAGAAAAAGGCCACAGCAGTTTCGGTCACGACCTTTTCCGGGGTTCAGTTGGTCGCCAAGACCAGCAGCAATGGGCCGTGCCCGTTCGAGGGCGAAATTAAAACGAAGTGCCGAAGTCAGGCAGTCGGTATTCGCCGATTCGGATAGTGAACATTGAGAGCTGCCACCGAAAGGGGAAGACGTCGTAACCTCGTAAATCAGCCGGGTTCCACCGTTGGCTTTCCTCTCCTGGCCAAAACGATCAAATTAACTTCAGCGATCGATCCTCCTATACTCTCTCACTTCGTTGATTCATTTTTCTTCTTTTTTCGCACCCTCTTCTTCTTTCATCCACTTCTTGAATGCTTTCTTCCGACCTTCGCTCTATTCTAACCATATCCGGATTTTTCATCCCTTTTAACATGAGTCACATTTAGACCGTTCTTTATCTTACTCAGCTTCATAGCACAGCTAAAAACATCTCCATCACCGCAAAATGAAAACAATAGAGAAGAGGAAACAATGGCTTGAGGACGAGAAAATAAGATGCTGATGGCTATCGTTGGAATACAAATTATGCGTTAATGTTAATGTACCACTCATTCATGGGGAATGGCAGATTTCCAACTCAAGTACCGCAATTAGTACCGAGTCATATTTTACAGTATAATCAATCAAGAAGAGAAATACATTTTATCAATTCTTAGACTGGCGTTATTGAATTCATATCTCATCACTGATTTCCTAATTTATTAGGTAAAGATAGGATTCTGCATTCAATCTTTATAACAATGAGCACGATCTTCAAGGAACTCGATGGTGATGAAAGCACTTCACAGATAAAAAATATTGTATACCCCAGTTACTCGTTCATCAGATCTTACATTATGGAATTTTTTCATGCATCCTCAGTTACAATTCTGCAACTGGGAGTGACTAACAAGGAATGTAAATAGCGTTGTAGTAGTGGAGAAAAGTTGCACTTCAGAAGTTTTGCCATTTCAGGATACAATCGTCATGCGATGACCAGTGCTTCATCCCTTGGCCACGTGAGACGAGTAGAAATGGCAATTGTAGATAAAAGTATAACAGAACTAGAGAGAAAGAGAGACTCGTACTAGTATTATACCAGCTTTTCTTGAATACTCTGCACTTACCCATACCATCAGTGACAACGAGAGAGCAGAGATACCCGTTGGCTGTATCCTACTCTTGTACATCTCTGCGACCCTTATTTTCGTATGTACCGTAGTATAAAAAGAATAGGGAAAGGTGGAGAGAACATAAGAAAAGGTAGAAAAAAAGGAGACAGAAAATGGAAGGAACATTGTAGAACTCTCAGTAAGTAGTGCACTGCCGTGCAGTGCAAACCACGTGATCATGTGGATCGAAGGCTACTGAATGCTCACTGGCATAGCAATGTCATTGCTACCCAATAATATCAATAATCAACCCCAGAGAAGGAAAACATGAAGAATTACACGTCACCTTGCTATCTGCGGGCTAGTAATTCAATATTCATTGAGAGTGTGTCAATCAGTTAAGTTCTTGTTGAAGTTCAACATTTGTTATTTTTTTCATCTCTCATTACCTGCAGCGATTTATCTTGTGATAATGCAGTGTCCGATCTAAATAGGCTTAAATTCCTTCAGTTTTCTAGTGAATAAAGGGTTATTCCAAGTAAAAATAAAATGAGAAAGTTGTAAATTACGAGTATGATATATCTAGAGATGCGGCAAAGTCATTATAGCTATGTGAGAATCTAATATTTATTCGCTCCGTTGCGTCTGTTAAACGCTATAGAGATGCTACTAACTTTAGTTATATCAAAGGTACAAAAATGAATCTTTTTTGGTCGAGAGTTCAACGCCTAAACAATAATTTTGGTACATGATATTACGCAGAGCGAACATTTGCAAGCCTACAGTACGTAAAGAGAGAATAAACCCGAGGGGATTAGCGAGAATAAAAAAGCCGAGTTACGAGGATTCGAAACAGCAACGGCCAAACATAAAACGCACAGCGAGCATGGGTCAGTTTTGAGATTCACGATGAAAAGTTTCGAAATGAAAGCACGAAGAAACAAGAAATGAAATGAAAAGGTGAAGAGAGGAAAGAAGACTTCTGCTTGACAAAAGGTGAAAGCTGCGGGCTAAGCAGTGTGGTACACTTGGGCCTCGGAGTTAACGCAATCTCTGCTGGCAGCGAGGTGGTATACAGCCACAGGGTAAATATGCAATGCAAATGAACTGAGGCAACATCAGCGACACCGGATATGGGTTTTAAAATGCTCTAAAAGCTGTGCCAAAAAAGGAAAAAAAAGAATTTTAAATATCAAACTCGGACATTCATTACCCTTCGATTTCGTGTGCTGGTTGAAATTGGACGGGTATGCTTCTTAGCTTTTTGTACAATTGATGAAAAAAGTTATTAAATTCCACCATTCTGCTTGATTTATCTCCAGTATAGAAACTGATTAATCTGAAATAGCAGAGAACTCACAGAAACAGTGCGACAGCCATTCATAACATTCCAATCAAGGATCTTCGTTAAGAACAATATAGATTGCATGTAGATATAAACGTCGATGAGTTGGTAGAAATTAAACGAAATAAGGATGAATTGAAAATCGTAGTACCGATTTTTCGATATTAACGTTTTTAACTCGAGATACCTCAGTTCCAACTCTCATTTCCATTATTCACGTACTGTTGGATTTCTCTCTCTCTCTCTCTCTCTCTCTCTCTCTCTCTCTCTCTCTCTTTCTCTCTCTCTCTCCTCGCCGTTCTTTGTGTTCTTCAGCAGGATCTTTGACGCCGAGATCGTAGTAACGCGGAATATTGCATCCCTCGAGTGTTTTCTCTGACGACGAAAAGGAATGAGGCTCAATGGTACTCAGGTGGGGAATATAGAGATGAGAGAGTAAAGCGCAGTGAAATCATTGTAGTGAGGAGATGAGGCAAGGGAGGAATCCTCACTAGAATGCCTGCAGGCACGGGTAAATAACTCGTTTATCTGTGTTAAAATGACGATTTTAATCCACAACATTTCTTCCTTATTTACATTGAGTGTGCATAACGGCAACCCGAGAGAAGCCTCATTTATCCAGAATTACGAGAACGAGCGTGAGTCTGCATACAAACGCTCGGTCCTTTACTCCAACCACACCAAAGAGAAATGTTCAACACAGGATACAGTGGTTTACATATGACACTCGACCCTCTGTAGCGAAGTTTAAGGAGTTTACGTATAAAGCCTCGTGTGACTTTCAAAAGGAACCGCGAGTATGACACGGGTTCTGTACTACGCCAATCTCCTGTATATAGAACAGGAAGTATAGCCACGAAGTTACAGAGCCAAATGCGTAAAAGAGAGACGAAAAGAATGAAATATGGGCTTCAGATGATTCTGCGGGTACACGGCTGGTTAAGAAATGGATATGTCGGTTAAATTTAATTTAGAGGAATATTACGAGTCTAGGCGAAGAAGGAGACAGTGTGACGCAGTGACAAAAGGAAGAAAGATCAGGATCGATAGCAACAAGACGAAGTATTAGTACGTATTCTTAAAGGGGGAAGTCTCATAAAGAACTTTAAATATATCGATCGTTTTTTTCACATAATATTCCTACTTTAGGCCTCGATCCAGAATACTAATGCGTTTGAACAACTGGTAAATAACTTTTTGCAATTTCGAAAGTTATAAAGGAAAAAAAATGAATGCGTTTTTCTCACAACTACGTGTTTCTTCATAACTGTTTGTAAAATCGTTATTAGCCATTCACAAAAATTAAAAAAACCTTCAGTGTGTATTGCTGTCTTTTTCAGTCCTTCGTCTAGCATGAGACCTTTAAATACATTTTCAACCCTTTTTTTCTCGTCGACAATATAAAAAAAGTTTTACGGCTGTTTTTTCAACTTTTTTCTTCGAACTCGTGCCATTTTTCATTTTCATTTTTTCAAATTCAAAGTAGACGATGAACTAACATATTTATTTTGAAAATTCGTTCGACTTTTTTCTAATGCACCAAAGTGAAGTTATCACTGGAACCGAAATTGTAAGAGTTGTGGCATGTAATTTTTAGTACCCTATTGGAAATGATAAAAAAGGGACGGAATTTAAAAATAATTTGTTCATACAATTGAAACATGTAATTATCATCTAGAGAAAGCTACATGCTATAACGAAACAAAATACTTGAAATAAAAAACGTATCAATATTTGCTATTTTTTTAACAGTATCATGGGGCTCCTTAAAAGTATCATTCCGATTTTTTTCTTGGGGACATTACGATATCCGTGGCCCCAAGTTTTGACCATGCAGCTTTTATATTCGGCCCAAAATAAGACTTTTTTCAAGAGTGATAAAAATCGAAATTCGCTCTTTAAGGGGGTGAAACGGGGGTTTGAAATTTTTTATGAGACGACATATTTTTTGTCAGATTTGCTTACAATTTGGCGAAAATATTCTACAATACAAATATTTCAAAAAGTATTAGGCAATTTTTTGAAATTTGACCTTTAAGGGGGGATATTACAGTATCCGTGGCCCCTAGTTTTGACCACGCATTCTTCATATTTGATCCAAAATAAAACTTTTTTCAAGAGTGATAGAAATTGAAATTCGACCGTTAAGGTCGAATTTCCTACTATTTTATTATACAACAACCCAAAGATGACCCGAACCCACCCTACAATTTCCACATGTCCAACTATTCAAACAAGAACCCAAAGATGACCCGAACCCACCCTACTATTTCCACATATTCAACTATTCAAACAACAACCCAAAGATGACCCAAACCCACCCTACTATTTCCACGTGGTCATTATACTGTTTTTATAGTATGATATACGGGTCAATTGGAGTGATGTCCTCAGAACAACCGTTTCATAACTTTGTTTAAACCTTTGAAATTCCCGTTTCACCCCCTTAACCCATTAACGCCGAAGAATCGTGTTTTTTTTTCTCATTTTCAAGCTAGATTCTTATCATCAAAAAAAAATCATTTGCAAATAAAAAATATGTTCCCTTGTACTTTCGAGTGTCCCCTTTCCGAATCCGGAGTCAAAATTGAGTTTTGTCCATTAGAAAAAAAATATGGCCGTTTTTAAACAAAAAAAACGAAAAAATCGAAGACATTTTTTTTTCAATATTTTTTTTCTCATTGAAGACGCGCGAGGACCCCCCCTTTTTCTTCAACCATGAGTGCACAAAATAGTTGTAGTTTAAGAATATATTTTTTTAATTTGTCGACATTGACATTTTCACCCCCAAAATGGCGCTTTTCATCCCTTCAGCAGGAAGACAATTTTCAGTCTCGGTGCCCGACAAAAACAATATTCAAATCTTAACGAAAATTGGTATCCCGGGGTTTTCAAGGTCGCTGATTACGATTCCGCCCTCAAAATTCGAAAATTCAGAATGGCGGATCCAATATGGCGGACCCAAATTCAAAAACTTACTTGAATCGGATGAAATGTGGCACTCGGGGGTTTTCGAGGTCGCTGATTACAAATCTGCCCTCAAAATTCGAAAATTCAAAATGGCGGATCCAATATGGCGGACCCGAATTCAAAAACTTACTTGAATCGGATGAAATGTGGCACTCGGGGGTTTTCGAGGTCCTTGATAACGAATTTGGCATCATCATTTCAAAATTTAAAATTGCGGATGCAATATGGCGGACACCTTCCCATTAACACCCAGTTATTATCTAACGTTTATTGAAGAATTGACAACTTTATATAAATGTAAATAATAATCATTCAATTGATTCACATTTTATGATCATATATTATATTTTTCATGTGTCGAATAAAAATTGACGTTGCAGAGGCTGAGAAATCTCCGATTTTCTTACATTTCATCTTGTTTTTGTTTATACGGGTCATCATTGAATATTATCCCTGATACAAATATATTTATTATCCATGAATATTTCTGTCTGCAAATAAGTTTTGTATATGCCTATCACATCTTTTTTCAATTTTTCACGTTTGTGGAGTGCGGATCGTTCACATTGCTAATGATATTTTATTTTCTGTAAAAAATATTAGCTCAGAATTTTTGTGTTCATTTTAGGTCTGCCAATATTCCTTATCTGAATAATTTGGTTTCTATTTTCGTAGAACTTGTCTTGAGACTAAATCGAACTCACTTATATACCTAAATTTCAGCTCAGTACCTCAACAAAATTTATTCATAAAATATTGTTTTATCATCTTTATTGCTCCTGAGTGAATTCGCTTCTTCGATAATTTTTATCTCATCGGCAGCGTGAGCATATTGACAATATTACCATTATGTCTCGAAAACGACCAAGGCAATCTATTCCTTCTCATGTAGAGTTTGAAATGGATACTTCTGACGATAATTGTGACGAGCTCGTCGCGATTCCGAATCCAGACAATTCTGGTTGTTCTAGTGATTCCGATTCTGATTTTGAATCAAACGATCACCTTTCGAGTATCACTTATAAACAAGCATCGGAAAATTACACAGATAATCAATGTAAATTGGAAGGAGATCACCAATATAAGTGGATGGTTGGTGAAAAGAGCTACCCGAATGAGACTGAAGACAAATTATTACTAACTGACGGTGTAAAAAAAAGTATTCAAAAAAGTGAGCCGATACAACTGTTTGAAAAGTTTTTCTGCATGGAAATGAAAACATACATTATTGACTCATGTAAAGAGAATGGGTTTGAATTGCAGTTGGATTATTTGAATACTTTCATTGGCATCATCATTGTAAGCTCGTTCAATAAAAGAAAATCTCAAAGAGACTATTGGTCATCTGATCCCTTCTTATTATGTGAGGTGGTTTCTTCTGCAATGCAACGCGATACATTTGAGAAAATCAAATCAGAATTAAAGTATTCGATGCCTAAAGACAATGATCCCAGTGATAAGGCATGGCGCGTTCGTAAATTACTACAATTATTTCAGAGAAATATTCGTCAGTTTGGCTTGTGGAAGACTGCGTTATCTGTTGACGAAATGATGGCCAAATCATATGCAAGAACATCGTTAAAACAGTTTATCCGGGGAAAACCCATACGATTCGGACTAAAATTTTGGGGTCTTTGCATCGCCGATGGATACCTGTTGAATCTCGATTTCTATTGTGGAAAAAATTCATCAATTGGAGATAAATTGGGTAAATGTGCTCTAGGTTCTCGTGTAGTGATGCAATTATTGGATCCATTTCTCAAATCTATCCCTCCTAAGAAGATATCTCAGTTCCATCTTTACTGCGATAATTTTTTTACGAATTTCGATCTCCTAGTACATTTGAAAAAGTTAGGTTTACAATGTACAGGAACTATAAGAGAAAATCGAGTCAAAGAAAAAAATGTAATCGACAAAAAGTCTCCACGAGGTACGTATGTTGTAAAGCATGATCAAAACAGCGGAATAAACTACATAACTATCGTAGACTCGAAACCAGTTTCGATCGCTTCTACCGCTGCAGGGGTGACTCCTCTATTACCGTCTAAGAGATTTAGCTCGAGTGCACATTCAAAAATTGAGATTCCGTTTCCACAAGCATTTCATCTCTACAATAAATTCATGGGCGGAGTAGACGTTCACGATGGACATTGCAACAACTTGCTTCCAAGTATCCGTTCAAAAAAATGGACATGGGTCGTCTTTATTAGATTTATACAGGCCGCCATTGTGAACTCAGTCGTGATTTTCAACGCAACTGGAGATAAAACAAAAAAAATGGTTCAAAGCAATTCGCAATTTCGATTGCTAAATATTACTTAGAGAGGGGAAAACTAAAAAGGAACAAAGCACACGATACTTTCCGTCACAGCAAACAAGCTCGTTGTTCAATCTGTCCAATAAGAACATATACGTACTGTAAGGACTGTAATGCTTACTTCTGTAGTGCTTGTATGAAAGCGAAACACGTAATCAGGCTTCGGGGATAAGCAAAGGGCGCATTTACAACCAAGCACCCCAAAAAGTGAGAGGCAAGGGGACTCACTCGAATCAAGCACCCCAAAAAGTGAGAGGCAAGGGGACTCACTCGAATCAAGCACCCCAAAAAGTGAGAGGCAAGGGGACTCACTCGAATCAAGCACCCCAAAAAGTGAGAGGCAAGGGGACTCACTCGAATCAAGCACCCCAAAAAGTGAGAGGCAAGGGGACTCACTCAAATCAAGCACCCCAAAAAGTGAGAGGCAAGGGGACTCACTCGAATCAAGCACCCCAAAAAGTGAGAGGCAAGGGGACTCACTCGAATCAAGCACCCCAAAAAGTGAGAGGCAAGGGGACTCACTCGAATCAAGCACCCCAAAAAGTGAGAGGCAAGGGGACTCACTCGAATCAAGCACCCCAAAAAGTGAGAGGCAAGGGGACTCACTCAAATCAAGCACCCCAAAAAGTGAGAGGCAAGGGGACTCACTCGAATCAAGCACCCCAAAAAGTGAGAGGCAAGGGGACTCACTCGAATCAAGCACCCCAAAAAGTGAGAGGCAAGGGGACTCACTCAAATCAAGCACCCCAAAAAGTGAGAGACAAGGGGACTCACTCGAATCAAGCACCCCAAAAAGTGAGAGGCAAGGGGACTCACTCAAATCAAGCACCCCAAAGGAGAAAGGATTTCTACCACGTCCATGTCGTTTTCTCTGGGTAATGCTCTTAAGTAATTCTCTGGGTAATACTCTTAAGTAGAATAAGGAATTATAAGTTTATCCGTTGAGTAATGCGGAGTGATGAATTTCTATAAATTTGTCAATTTGTCAATATATAAAGTTGTCAATTCTTCAATAAACGTTAGATAATAACTGGGTGTTAACGGGAAGGTGTCCGCCATATTGCATCCGCCATTTTGAATTTTGAAATGATGATGCCAGATTCGTTATCAAGGACCTCGAAAACCCCCGAGTGCCACATTTCATCCGATTCATACAGTTTTTGAATTTAGGTCCGCCATATTGGATCCGCAATTTTGAATTTTCGAATTTTGAGGGCAGATTTGTAATCAGCGACCTCGAAAACCCCCGAGTGCCACATTTCATCCGATTCAAGTAAGTTTTTGAATTCGGGTCCGTCATATTGGATCCGCCATTTTGAATTTTCGAATTTTGAGGGCAGATTTGTAATCAGCGACCTCGAAAACCCCCGAGTGCCACATTTCATCCGATTCAAGTAAGTTTTTGAATTTGGGTCCGCCATATTGGATCCGCCATTCTGAATTTTCGAATTTTGAGGGCGGAATCGTAATCAGCGACCTTGAAAACCCCGGGATACCAATTTTCGTTAAGATTTGAATATTTTTTTTGTCGGGCACCGAGACTGAAAATTGTCTTCCTGCTGAAGGGATGAAAAGCGCCATTTTGGGGGTGAAAATGTCAATGTCGACAAATTAAAAAAAATATATTCTTAAACTACAACTATTTTGTGCACTCATGGTTGAAGAAAAAGGGGGGGTCCTCGCGCGTCTTCAATGAGAAAAAAAAAATTGAAAAAAAAATGTCTTCGATTTTTTCGGTTTTTTTTGTTTAAAAACGGCCATATTTTTTTTTCTAATGGACAAAACTCAATTTTGACTCCGGATTCGGAAAGGGGATACTCGAAAGTACAAGGGAACATATTTTTTATTTGCAAATGATTTTTTTTCGATGATAAGAATCTAGCTTGAAAATGAGAAAAAAATACACGATTCTTCGGCGTTAATGGGTTAAAGGTCGAATTTTTATTTTCATCATGCTTGAAAAAAGTCTTATTTTGGGTCAAATATGATGGCTACATGGTCAGATTTAGGGACCACAAATATTATAATAATGCTTCAACTTTCAACACCCTATCTCATCCCCTTAAAGGTCGAATTTTGATTTTCATCACACTTGAAAAAAGTCTTATTTTTGGTCAAATATAGAGGCTGCATGGTCAGAATTAGGGACCACAAATATTATAATAATGCTTCAACTTTCAAACCCCCGTTTCACGCCCTTAAAGACTGAATTTCAATTTTTATCATTCTTGAAAAAAGTCTTATTTTGGGCCAAATATAAAGATTGCATGGTCAAAACTTGGGGCCACAGATAATACTGCCTTTTTAACTCCCGACTGCCCGCAGGGCAAAAAGTCGGGAGTTATGCGTTTCATTGCGATCAGCTGATTGGGGCTATTTCTTTGTCACCACTTTTCTCCGAAACGGTGACAACTGTCTTGACCAATTTTCGCATGTACTTTCCATGTGTGACAGACAGTGTTCTTAGACATAGTTTGTTCAATTCTATTGCAAACTCGCTGAAATAATTAAGAATTATTAATATTCACATTCAAATGCATTTTGCCATATCGAAAGGGGACCCTTATTCGACTATCGCCAAATTCACACCCTTGTGCGTTGCTAATTTCAATCTGAACCGGCGCACCTCTGTCTATAACCATGGTCTATACAGTTCGTCTATATACATGTATATATTGTTTTTTTGTGTTATAATTGCATGTATTTTCTGTGTGTGGCAGACAGTGTTCTTCGACATAGTTTGTTAAAATCTATTGTAAACTCGCTGAAATTATTAATGTTCACATTCAAACCCATTTTGCCATATCGAAAGATAAGGTAGTCCTCGACTTTTTTTTTAGGTTATGCGTTTCGCTGCGATCATTATTTTTATTTAATATAATAAAGTTTTGTGTTATAGTGATTTGCTTACTCTTATTTTTTTATTTATTTATTATTTTTTATTACTGCGTGACACACAAAGTGAATTTAAAAATAAGAGTAATAAAAAGCCGTGTAAAGTGCTACGAACTCAAAGCAACAACAATGAACGAAATCGACAACGGAAATATATAAACACGAAATTTTATTGCGTTATTGAAAGTTACAGTGATTTTTTTTATTTTTTTAAGTAGACTGATTAATATATAGATTATAATAGTAAATTTGACAAATGAACAAATTGGGAAGAACAAAACTTTCAATTTTTTAATTTAGCAAATGTACAAGTGAACAAAATTATATTTTTAATGAAAAGATTCCAATAACATTTTTTGTGAAATTTTATTAGTAATTTTATTTTTTAGTGCGTACACAGAATGAGCTTATAAATAAAACCGTGTTTAATTTTTTCATCACGCAAAGTGAATTTTAACAAAACTTTATAGCATTATAGAAAATTACATCATTTTTTTTAATGAGCGAACTTGTCAATATTTTATTAGTACAAATTTGAAAGAAAACAAGTTATTTGAGTGTCAGTTTGACAAAAAACAAGTTATTATTACTACGCACACAAACTGAATTAAAAAAGAAATACATAAACGTGAAGTTTGAAAAATTATAGGTTACAATTTTTCAACTAATCGAACTTAGCAACAGTATTTCTTTTAAGTATGAATCCGACAAAAAAATGAATAAAGTTGGGAAAAACAAAACTTTAAATTTATAAATTCAAAAAACGTAGAATGGAAAAAATGTGTAAAAAAAAGATAACTTTTTATGGAAGTACATATAAATCTGACAAAAAATCACAATAAAATCGGGAAAAACAAAACTTTGGATTTATATATTCGACGAACGTTTACTGAAGAAAAGCTGTATTTATAAAAATGAACATTTATAATAAAAAATATATTTTTTTAATTTAATTTTTTTTAAATGTTTCAAAAAAAGAATGAAGTAAATATTAAAAAAATGAATTAACTTAACACCCACCACCAAAAGTAGATACGAGTGAATTTTAAAAAGTGTGAAATAAAAATTGTTTTAAAAAACAAAAAACTCCCGACTGCTATAATATATATAACTTCATAAAAATATATTTCTATAAAATATTTATAAAAAAGAATGAAATAAATTTCCGAAAAAGCCAAAAGTAGATACTAGTGAATTTTAAAAAGTGTGAAATAAAAATTGTTTTAAAAAACAAAAAACTCCCGATTGCTATAATATATATATAACTTCATAAAAATATATTTTTATAAAATATTTATAAAAAAGAATGAAAGAAATTTCCAAAAAAAGATTTATTTTGAAACCCCCCCGCCAAAAGTAGATAGTAGTGAACTTGAAAAAGTGTGAAATAAAAATTGATCAGAAATAATACATATAGATAAAAAATCATTCAATTGGTTAGTGTAACTCCATCGAAATTCAATTTTTATGGTTAATGTTAATTGACGGTAGGATAAGTTATTTACATGCGAAAAATAAAAATCAAAAAGTAATTATCAAAGTTAAATAATTGTACGAAAAATGTAGATGATTAAAAAAATGTATAATTTACATAAAATTAACAAATGTTATAATTATAATCGAATTTAATTGTGGTCGGGAGAAGTCTCTAAGTCATTAAATGAGAAATGGAGACGTCTCCCGACCACAATTAAATTCGATTATAATTATAACATTTGTTAATTTTATGTAAATTGTACATTTTTTTAATCATCTACATTTTTCGTACAATTATTTAACTTTGATAATTACTTTTTGATTTTTATTTTTCGCATGTAAATAACTTATCCTACCATCAATTAACATTAACCATAAAAATTGAATTTCGATGGAGTTACACTAACCAATTGAATGATTTTTTATCTATATGTATTATTTCTGATCAATTTTTATTTCACACTTTTTCAAGTTCACTACTATCTACTTTTGGCGGGGGGGTTTCAAAATAAATCTTTTTTTGGAAATTTCTTTCATTCTTTTTTATAAATATTTTATAAAAATATATTTTTATGAAGTTATATATATATTATAGCAGTCAGGAGTTTTTTGTTTTTTAAAACAATTTTTTCCTCATTGCGCAATCTAAGTATTTCAAGAAAAATACATCTTTCAGCTGATTCATTGTACTACATACAAACATTGTATTTGTTACTTCGTCTAAAAATGGAAAACTATATCGTTTCTGCGCTTTCCACATATGTCCGTTTATCGAATCCCCTATTTTTTACGTTCATTTCTACCAGCATGTCTCAATTGTGCTATTTGTCAAAACATTCACGAGAACAACAAGTAAGGACACGCTTCAGCAATGAAGGTAGTATTTACTCAATCCTAAGCTTCAACTCATCCACAAACTCACTGCCATGTTTCGCCCCAGCAACGACTTCACCTTACGTGACGATCCATGATAGTTTCACCCTGCATCTTTGCCGTGTAATTTGTTGTGTTTTCACTGAATGTCCTGACACTGCTTTTGGAACGTGTTTATGTGTACAACCCATTACGAGGCAACATGGCAAGAGAAATTTGATACAATACATACGTATTATTACATCTGAAGTATTTCAACAAATTATGATCAACGTTAGTACCCCAAGCACTTTTACACAGCTGAGCATAAATGTATTATCAATTATCTCTGTATGCAGAAAAAAAACAATGTTTTGTAAATTTCTTAAATTTGGATTTAACTTTCGCACGAGTTTTATTTCAAAAAGTCTTCAAAAGTTTTATTTTCAAAAGTCAAGGAGTCTTTGTTTTAATTCAAAAACAGTTATCAAAATCGGGGAAAAAGGAATATCCAGATCTGTTTCGGGTAAAAAAGATCAGTATTTTAAAACAATACTTATGCGAACGATATTTTTATAAAATCTCGTACGATTACAAATAAACGAAGCCTTTCAATATTAATCGAAAAATGTGTTCTTTCCGCGTCATCTTTGAGAACAGATTTCAGTTAAATTTTTGGTTCAATACCATTCGGTCCTTTTCAAAACACATTTAGATATTCGTAATGGAGTATACTTTTGTTTTGCCATTACTTTAGTAGCCTGAATTTGTATATATATTGGCAACTTAGCCGACATTTATAGTAAAGAAATCATAGCTGAGGATTACACATTAATTAATGTCTGGCGAGATAATCAGTACATGTGTCACAAGGAAATCTTGAATGAAGTCAATCTTCGAGTGTTATATGAAATGATACGAGCTTAAATAACGCAGCTACGGGAAATTAAAAAAAAATAACTTTCAGCGAGGATTCGGAGGAACTGGCGAGAGCGTACGACTGAAAACGCAACTGAGATAGTCGAACGCTGCGGCTGGAGGATAAGGTACTCTATAGGACTACAAAACATAGTGGGTTCTCTGAGATTTGAGAACGTTGTAGAGGGACGCCACAGATGCGGCGAAGAGCTAATATGATGTGCTGTAATATACCTATCCACACAACATACACCCATGCAATTACATAAATCCTCACGCGCACGCGCACACACACACACACACACACACACACAGAAATGACAACATATAGAGTCAAGTCTACCTTCTATTCGCCAATAATCCTTTCCCGGGATTACTACGCGGTATTCGTATTACTGGATACGTAACTCGCATGTTCCAAAAGCACAGAGGACGAGTTTAATCCCCGACTTTGAAAGGGGTGGAAAGGGCGAGAGAAAGATAGCAAGAGTGAAAGAGAAAGATGGCAACTCCCGGGGTATGATACGGGCATGGTATAACCATGTACTTATACAATACATCCTGTATCTCCGAGATTGTAGGAACTTTACTTCATACATGCTATGCACGTGCAACCCCTCTCTAACCCTACCCTTCACGTATCAATTCAAATGTATATATATCCATGCAAGCACTATCTGTATTCTTGTAATTGAAATGCACTCTCTCGAATTGGTCTAACAATCGGATCGACGCTTATATTGTTTGAATCATTCCCCATCAAATTGTATGCAAATTAACATTGCCTTATTGAAACTTACTAAACCTTTGATACCTAAAATCTTGGTGCAAATAATAGTCTCATTATTTTTTAAAGCCCCAGAACATCATTTATTAAAATATAACGGAGCATTACATTTGACTAAAATTTAAGGGAGCTACTATATAGTAAAATGCAAAAATAATTCGTTCATTTATTCATATTTGTTCCTATACTGTGGAGCTCACTCGAGCACAATAGCAGAAATAACGAACGTTTTTGCCCACTTTTAATATTGCTAAAAATATCAATTTTACTATTATATCATGAGAAAACATGACGATTTTTTAATTCGGGGTAATACAAATGCATGGAAAAAACGGATTTGTTTCATCAAGTAACATTTAAAATGGTCTTTTAAAATATCATCCTCTATACTTTGTACAGAATATGAGAATTTAGGTAACAGTTACAATGAGGCATTCTAATTTTTGCAATTCTCAGTTTCGCTTTGAGTACGATCAAAATAGTTCTGTATAAACAAAAAATGATATTGTACGCAAAAACAATATTTCGATGTGCCTTCATGAAATATTTACAATACCCTTTAGGAACTATAACTAATGAGTAAACATGCCTTGAAAACGAAAAATTTTGAAAACCAGCATAGTAAAAATCCACCTTCAATAAGAGAATAAATACTAAAGGCTTGTCATATTTCAGTTCAGGCATTGTATAGTATTTCATAATAGCAGAACTTATTGTCTGACATAGTAATTTTTCATTTCCGTATTTTTTATGCTGCTTGATGGCTAACATAACTGTCACTCTTTTGAGATGTATTGGCTGCTCGATTCTCGCGTTCACCGCCACGTAGCGTAGAGTGCCGAGACTTTTCTCACATAAGGCATCACTTTGCGGCAAGCATAAATTCCGCGAGCTAAAAGAGTTCAGTCGTTCGAACCAATTCTGTCCAAGCATTTGGTAACGAATATTTATTTTTACCTAAAAGGAAAGTAACTTAATGCTTTCTCTATACACAGAGAATAAATATGCCATGTAAATATCTAACAGACTGCACCAAGCAAAAGAAATGATTCGTTATAACTGCATTTTAAATTACCCAATGCATGTAATTTCAATACATTTTTTACTATGCGCATTTTAGGATAGGTAACCCTGGTCCTGTTCAATGGATGAGTAGAATTAGCAAGGCAGATATTTAACAATATTACGAAGTTCGAGATTTTTCCCGTGTCACAATATACATTCTGATGCCACAATAACAAAATTTACTATGTCACGAAATATACATTCTGATGCTACAATGACAAAACGTGCTACGATGTTACGTGACTATGCCACGAAATATACATTCTGATACCACAAAGACAAAATTTACTATGTCGCTATATACATCCTAACGCTATTATTACAAAATTTGCCTTGAGTATATCGATTTTTCACTATTCTCATTATGAGAAATGCATGTATAGACCCTATAAACTAGTATGCCAAATACCAAGTAAAGCTATATGAACCACAGTATTATTACAATGCTGGGTATAACTTTTTCTTCCGACATTTGAATAAATACTAAAATTCGGTACTGTCCTCAAAATACTATGTTATTTTAGCATTAATCCTCTGGATTTCTAACAGTATTTGTTTGAATTTTCATCCCTGCTTTCTCCGTGTAATCGTGACGTATATATATTATTGACTAATTAAAAATTATAGATATCCTTTCATTGCCGTAAATTATATTATTTCTCTCATACCAGTATAGAATTTCCTTTAGTGAACCTCACTCTTCAGAGTTTTTCCAACAAGATTCCCTTTTCGTGATGTGCTTTTTTCCCTCTGCTTCTCGTTTGCTTTCATCTATTCATGAACAATATACGAAATGCCTGTTCGTCCGTTCTTTAAAAGTTAATGTCCGAATCGGCAGGTACGCCGAAAAGAGCATGAGACCAAAACGAGGGGGATGAGAAGAACCTTATCTGAGCGAAACGAAAGAAATGCTTTCTTTTCATAAATACTGTTCGAGGCCCATTGTGTGTAATAAGATTGAGAGTATTAGATCCAATCAAGAAAATCTACAGCTTTAACTTGATGTCGGGGAGTCTTGACTCTGTTTCGTCAAAAAATATCCCTTTTCTACAGTTTCCTTTTTCTTGTCACATCCAGTATCCAGCATCGTTATAGTTTTTAATAATATTTTATGCATTTATGGCTTTTGCTTTTTTATGAACCAATCTCGAGAGATTTTCGATTTTCATCAATACGAAAAGAAAAAAAAATAGAGTTTTACAACTACACGAATACACTGGAAAAAATTTAATTGGTTTTCGAGCAAATTTCATTTAATATGTCTGCATTCCCAAAAAGATGACTTTGCCCAAAAGGTGAAAAGAATCGGAGCTTCTATACTGAATATGTGTGTACATACACAAACCAACCTGGTATAAAAAATATATGTTTATAGGAGAGTATAACCCGGTAATGGAACATAAAATGTGTGAGCGTGGCACGCGTATCCCAGGTCTTTATTTCTCCCTTCTTTAGCTTTCTGCTTCTCATTCGCAGCAAAAAGCTGAAGTATGACATATAACGATAAAGCTTCATTTATGTATAGGAAGGGAGAGAAGTAGTGAAACGCACCGCACGATTTGCATCCCCGGTACGGCTCGCTTCGCCACAAATGAGTCTCTCTCTCTCTAGTTTTGTAAACTCAAATGCCAGAACTTTTTCATGTGCTTTCATGTAGATACAATTTTTTGCGTACTATCAGATAAAAAAGAAATATTAAATACGAGTACATAAAAAAATGGATAAAAAGTAGAATGTGATCGCAGCCCGACCCATTCAACAGATAAATGAAGCAAAGGAGGAAAATTTAGCGTAAGATTTTAGGAACGGCGGAAGTACGAAAATGGCGGTTTCGTCATTGATGGGTTGGATGCGTAAAACGTATACTCTATAAATCAAGAATTTTCTTTGGGGCTAACACCAGAAAAAATGCCAGTTGTGTTGATATAAGTGATAAAAAGAGGTAGAAAAAGAAGGATGATATGTGCTTTTCGTGAATGATGGTGCCTAACCCTAAAAATGGAATATATCTACATCGCATACAAAATTGGACAGCGCACTCGAATAACACCATTACGAATAGACGGCGAGGAGGGGGGGGGGGGGAATTTCCAGTTAGCCATACAAGATTCAGAGTAGCGCGAAAAAGGGAAAAATAGAACAATGCGTTTCTGCGTGCACAGACCAGAAGTGCATTATACGCTTGTGTGTAGCAAAGAGCTCTAGGTTTGACAATGAGAGCAAGAGCGCGTCGCCCCAGTGTTCATAACACACAAGTGAATCGAGTCAAACATTGTACCGTGAAATAAATGGCCTCAGAAGTTTCCAGAATACATATGCAATTAGAGGTCGGCAACACAAAGGAGGGTGTCCTGTAGTTTAATCTACTATATGTAAGTGTGTAACAGATTTATCCATTAGTATGTATAAAGGTATATATTTGCGGTCAGTACCTCTGGAAAACTAAACAGTATACGGTAATAAAATCGTGTGGATATCGTACTAAAAATGGAAACGCAATGCATAATTTTGCATACCATATGCAACAATAAAGTTAATAGATAGCCTTGATTACGATATCGATTTTTTTCGTGCGTTTGGGAGAGTCTTTCGGTTTCTGGGATCGAAAGAAGACTAGAATCTTGACCAAAAATCTGGGTCGTTGTGGTATGCGAAATAAGACTGGTTCGAGAAGAATGAAAGAACAGTTGAAAGAGGCGATGTACAGAGGACAACGATGACACAGACGAAGATGACGAGCTCGAGATGAGCCTCGTTCAGCTCAGGTTTCTTTAGTATACGGATGAAAACAGCCCTTGAGAGTAAAGAGCGAGCGCCATCTTACCAACGCTTGACGGATTTATCACCAGTGGAATAATCTGTCATCTGATTCAGGGCAATGCCTATATCAGTGATAAAATATCGTGGTACGAATTGAACAGGGTATGGCTTTAACAGTTTTATCGATAAGCTTTCCGTGTTCCCTCTTTCTTTTTGTCTCTTTCCCGCTATTCTCTATTGCCTGTGTATTACATCCCTCTAATACCAAGAGACACTCCTCTTATTGACTTCGTTATCCAATGCATCTGGGAAATTTAATAAGGTCTGAGCTTCCAGCTCCGAGTTACAAACTACAAACGGATGCAATAAAGAAACACGTGACAGGCTGATAACAAGCTGAAGTAAACTATGAGATTTCCAATGTTATAATTATGAGGTCGATGGAATCCAATATTTACGGACACAGAGGTCAAATTAAAAAAAAAGCGTGATGCAATGTTAAGAGCAAATTCCCCAATGATAAAAAATGAACAAACAAGCCTCGGGGATGTTTGATCGTAAATTATTTGTGTCTTGGTTGTTTGTTACGGAATTTCATTGTGAAAGTTTTTTAGTAGGTACTCCACTATGCTTTGAATCAAATTTTATGGAAAAGACCTTTCTAGGGTAGTATATTATTAATTATGGCAACGTAATGGTTATTTCTATTTAGTCCACGATAACAGCATTTCTAATAATCCATTAATTTCATAAAATTTGTACTCGAGTTTACCAATAAATCGTTACGACTTACGGACGTATATTTAAGTTTTATATGCCAAGTTGAAATATAACGAAGGTTTTATAGTTCACGCTTAGCCACTAAAATCCAGCAGCAGACCCGTTGGCGAAAATAATTCAATTACTACCGAATCAGCCGATTGAATCAACTAATTCAACGGAGCGTGTGTAACTTTTGCCTCTGTGCGTTTCGCAGTATAACAGAGTCAGCATAGAAAAGTCACATCGTTAATTCAACTTTAAATTTACGCATTCTATTTTTGGGTCAACCTCATCTATCTTATTGCGGCATAAACTACTGTACGCGGTGGTTGCAGTTTTTACTTCGTGACGACTGTAAAAAACCTCGTCGTTTGTATTCGAGAAGTTACGCAATCGTTACTTGACCAACTTTTTTCACTTAACCTTAAATCACATAAGCACGTATTACCTCGCGATACTACATAGTTTTATAACCTTTATTTCACCATCGGTGTGTTTGAGGTAATAACCGTCCATAAGCATGTGTAATCAACTTAAATCAAATTCATGTGTCAAATATAGTTAAGGCGTCTTCTCACTTTGGAAATTTAAAAAAATCGATTTTTTTTTTTTTTTAAATTTTGAAAGTACATATCTTCAAAAATGTCATCTCGAAATTTCATAAAGATCGGACGAGTCTAACTACATTTTTTGGCGACCGTTAGGTGACTACCTGAGAGTACCCGGCGATCCCTCCAAAACTTTAAACGCAGTTATCTCAAAACAAGGTTTTTCGGTGCTTTGTTGATGAAATTTCGGAAACTATCCGGCCGATTGTCATGAAATTTGAATGACATATGCTTCATAGTTATGGCTATAGCGCATATCATCAGATTTTTTAAATTTTGATTTTAAGAATTTTTTTTTTACAAAAAACTGCAAAAAAATCGTGGTTTTTTTTTACTTTTTCGAAAAACGTGCGCCATTTTGTTATTTTCGCGAATATCAAAAATCTGATGATATGCGCTATAGCCACTGACATACTGAATCTAAAACAGTTTTATTTTTTTGTTTCAGACGACCCGTCTCGGAGATACCATCAACAAGCCACGACCATAACATTTTTACACGGGTTTTTCAATGCTACTGATGTATTATAATAATTGTTTAAAAAAATAAAATAAAAATTTTTTCATGTACTTGAAAGATGTGTTTATTACATAGGATCCGTTTTATCCCATAATTTTAAGCAAAAATCCTCGAAAAAAAATCGCAAAAACAGCCTATTTTTGAGGCGTTTAAAGTGAGAAGATGCCTTAATTTATTACTTGTTTTCAGATAATAATTTTCTTCATGAAAATTTAATAATTTTAACCAACAGGATTTCCGTGCATTCATGCAAATGTCAAATTACTCGAACTTTAAGAATTTCTCAATAAATAACAAATGTGAAAAAAATCGTTGATAATGTAATTCGATATCGAAACTCTATCCTCCCTATCTCGTTATAAGTTTAATATTCTACCAAGGATATTGTTGTGTGAGTGGAAAAAATGCAACGTTTTTTTGGTAGAAAACTCTCGAGACAATTCTAGCAGAATAGAAAATATTTTCAAGAAATATTTTATTCTCAATGCACCAAGATCGCTACAGGATACAATAGAAGTACAAAGATCGAGGAAACTTGATGGAGGTGTATACGTGCGATATTTATCCTCATCTAACGAGTTCTGGGCACTGCATACACACCAGAGGGTTTGAGAACTCATTTCTGCTGGTCGTCTCTACTTGTTATATATATATTTGACTCTTGCCTCAGCTATCCCGAAGAAGAAACAACAGAGAGGAAGAGAGAGAGAGAGAGAGAGAGAGAGAGAGAGAGAGGAAAGGTTCGAGCTCTGGCCTATGCGAAATGTCGGGGACTTCATACATTTTTATAACGAGAATATATTGAAAAAATTTGCACGTGATTCGTCGTGTGATGGTAGAACGAGGAATCGTCAGAGATATAGAGGGAAAAAGCTTTCGCGGCCTCTTCGAGTGATCGGAAAAATGACGTCGCTGACATAGATAGAGGAAACGCTTTTGCTCTTTCTCGCTCTCTCTTTCCCTCTCTTTTTCTTCCTTGTACTTCTATTTTCGTATACATCTATATAAATACATATAAAACCCGGCATTCACCTTCAACGAACATCCCTCGTGGAGCCAGCTGCTGCTCGAGGAAAAACCACTCAAAATCTGCGTCCTTGTTGGGTTCTTCACTGCTAACACTCGCTTTTTCTCGCTCTCTCTTTCTCCTTCTTGCTCTCTTTCTCTACCTCCGCTAAGTTCTCATCTCGACTCTATCCACGATGGTATTTTTAATCTGAAAATATATCACCGATGGAGCATCGCCAATGTCAATATTTATTCTTTGGAAGATAGAGAAGCGAGCTCTCAGAGGTTCAGTGTACAGACCTGTATACTGTCTTACACCTTCCCCATACAAGCAATCATGAACTTTAAACACGAAAACTTTAATATAACACTGGCTACCCAAAATGCCAATGGATCAAGAATTTTCATAACCCGCGGAACGATGACGTCAACAACTTCGCAAAGCTTGAAACTTCAGCAAACCTCCATCGCGAACTTTTCTTCAAATATCTTAATCCAACTGGGTCGTTGTACACAGATTTATTAAACTTAGTGCATGGAATAATACTAATCGATATTCGAATAGTAAAGGATAGAGCTTTACTGAAAATGAATAAATTTATTTGAAGGAATGTTTAAACACGGGACAGTATGTTTAAACATTTTTCGAAACTTTTACGCCGCTCTTTATTTTAATCTCTTCCGTTAAAAATCTGTAAAGAAAACAACTTTTTTTATCCGCTATTAAAGCTTTATAAAATTAATTTATTCTTAGGGTTATTTTCGGCTATGACTCATCCTCTGCAAACTATTGGAAAGTCTTTAATTGTATTTTTTTTTGTTGAAGACATTCTTCCAAAGAAACAGATTTAAAAATGTATTGGTTATATGACTATTCAAATTATATTTATAATTCTGAAACGTTTTAAATAGACGAAGAAAAAAACACTCGAGTAGTTATTTATCTTTTATCTTTACAATGCTGACGCGCACCATTTTTTCCCTCTGAAGTTGTGTAATTATTCACTCGTTCTTGCATGTTCGTCGATTATATCATTATTGTGTCCTAATGGATTAATCCGTAACAAGATAGCATCGGTACATTTGTTATTTTTATGCTATTAAATAAACTGCGGTACATCAGTGTCAACGTTATAATTCAGGATTATACTGGTTGTATGAAAGTAGTAATAATCACTTGGCATGAACCTCTATCGAAACTTTCATTTCCACACGTATCTATACTTAGCGCATGTAAATTTCATGTTTATTCTTAACTCATACGATGCACCAATATATTTCAGATAAAAATACTTTAACCTTCAATTTTGTCACCGTTTTTAATTAATTTTCTTTCCCTTTCATTGTCGCCTGAGTTTCCAACCTTATAAAATTTCCTTAATTCCCATAAAAAACATATATTTATTGATTTATTTTATAGAATTGTGTCGAAAAATTCAAGTATTTAGCTATTTAATAACTGAGGGAGTAATTATTATCTATAATCGTCGAATCTATCGGGAAGACCACGTACGTACCAGATGGAATCTATATGCAGCAATTCACGGGGAGCGAGGTGAGCTCGTAACTCAGTGCAGACAATTCATATATCTCACATTCTGTCACGAATAAGAGCGAGCCTGAGAGACCTAAAGAGAAACGAAAAAGACAAAAAGACAAAGAGATAGGCATGTGTAGTGATTTTAATGGTTTATGTCGTTTTCCCTTTATATTTTTATGTCGACGTAGTACGGGTGGTGGAACATCCTGGTTCAGGAAAAGACCGCGGTCTCACGCATAATGATGTTCCATTGTAATCACTTCCTTTCAACCCTAACAACCCTGCGGTATGCGATTAATTCTCATCATTCAATGGAGGCTTTCTTAGCACACACGTGATTAAATTTGACAATCGTAACGCTGCATACATCATAAAACCTACCAGTATGTATTTCGAAATCTCAAAATCGTCCTCATAAACACAAGTGAGGGTTGCCCATCCTTACAAACCGTCATTAGCGCCACCAACTGTCCGCCAACCATCTCTGGCTGGTCTCCTTGGTCATATTCACCTTTTCATTACTCATCATCTAAATATTTTATTTGAGTTGAGCTTTTTAAATGCCGATGATATTAAAGAACAATTTTTTTTATTCATTATTTATGTTGTACAAATCCGAAAAATCATACGGAACGTAAATCTGCGAAAGAGGAAAGTGAACAATCATTTTTCTTTATCTTTTCTATTTCCTATCTCGTTCCCTCCATTTTGCCTTTCACAGAAATAAAAAGAATGTACAAAAACTATTTCTTCCTTTCTCCCACGGAGTCTCGAACTGCTATGTGTTCATCTCTGTTTCAAGAAAAATTATGACTCCATCAAATACGTTCTGCAATGTGCTTTCATGGTACCGTATGTATCAAAAATGCTTGCATCGATTCCCAGCTGAACTTTTTCTCTGTTCCCTATACGAAGAAAAAGAGAAACCGACAAACAAATAGAAAAATCTTTTTCTTTTTCGCATACTCGCTTTTTTTCGTGCTTGATCGGCATTTTCCTGTACAGTTTTCGATGCCAGTGGGCTCCAATCGAGTTGACGGGTTCGTGACCGGACCACGCCTTGTCCGTGTGTGCTGCGGCTCGAGAAGGTAGTGATTAAGGCACGTATATATGGGAATACAGAGTACAGTGTTGGATCGGCATTCCTGCAGCTGTACTTCGTTTGGCCATACCGTGTTATGTACGAATATTCCAGGCAGGTAAATATCTGACCTCAGCAAAAACCGTGCAGCATGTAAATTGGCCGGAAGTTACGGGGCGCGCTGTTAGATGGGCCAACAACCGTGTTATACGTACAAGCATGATTTTATGTGCAGATGAATATATAGATATACATAAATTGTTGTGGATGATGTACGTGAAACAAGCAGGGCAGAATGCATGAGCCTCGTTTTCCGTGGGCACTTTCAGCGTTTTGTAATCTTCCCGCTCGGAGATATTTGAAAAGAGAGGTAAAAAACGAACAAATAGCGGATGAGAAGAGAGAAAAAGAGAGAGGGAGAAAATGCCACGAAGAAGGTGCTGATTACGTACCACGAGCCAGCTGGCACTTTTCGAATCCATGAAGCTTCCATCTACACTAATATTCACCTTCTGCCTCGAATAATTATTCTCACTGTGCCCAACCAGATTGTAGAGTGGGAAGAGATATATTCTCGTCTGAATGAAAATAGAATGAGGCAGATGCTTCAGTTCTTCGAGAAAGAGTCTCGCCGATGAATAATGAAGCAGTGTGAAATTATCGTAAACGTATCAGCTAACGCAAATCCATTCAGGATAAATAAAGTTGCGGAAGCCTCTCTCTCTCATTTCTCTGCCGTACACTCTTTTTGCTGTAAACCCGTGTTATTGGGTACTGAATGTTATCGTTGTAGTTTATAGTATGAAGTGAACTGAAACCGAGTTAATACCGGCTGATCAACGCAGCTCTATAACACGTATATATTTCAGCTGTTAATACATAGATGAATGGATAAATAGAATTTACTTTTGTTCCTCGTAACCTCTCACAGTTTTTCCATTAGTTATCTTTTTATCTTTTTACAATCTTCGTGATCAACACGTCTCCATATCCGAAAAAAGCCCATATACTGGTCGCATCGATAATTAACATAATTATTCTCGTAATCTTAGTCTGTCTTTATCATCACTTTACGTGGCCAGCTATTTTCTACCAGTCGACCGGTATATTTATTACAATGCAGCTTTCCCGTAATGGGTGGACTGAGCAGAGAAAGATCTAAAGATAAAAAACTCCGCGCTTCTGGCAGCAGAGAACGACAGATTGCAATACATTACGAAAAACACAAGCGGTAATTACAGTTCCAACCCGTCAAAAGTAACGCGCAGTTTGTTGATTTGTGATGAGCGCCATAAACGAATACCGTTACTGCTCCCGTGAACAGGATTTTCCATTGTTGTTAAAATCCTCAGAGTTCTCTGACTATGTCGTGGAAGTACGCATGTATTCTAGTGTCGTTTCTATTTTTCACTGTACGCACAGTTCTATTGCGCAGCTTTTCTCCATACTACCCTGATTCTTGTACAAACTTTCCTAATTAATTAATAATTTCCATCCAATTTCTTGAAATAGTCGCAGTGTAGAACCGGAGTGCGAGTGGAACGATGTAATTATAGTCTTAAAGTTTGCACTGGCGAAAGCGGAAGTAAGGTAGTTCAAGATGGAAAAGGTATAAATGAGTATTAAATTTGAAATTTTGGAATTCTACTACCCTTGCGTTGAAACTAATTAACACGTATAAGCAAAGTTAGTGTTTCGCGTTATCGATAAACAACGCGACCCCACTCGACTTCTTACAGGAAAGTGGGTGTTTCAATGATTTAGAAATAAACAAATGTCATTGCACTGGGAAGCCCCGTAGATTACAACTTGAATATTTATATTTATTAAAATTATAATTAAACAATAACAATGTTTGAAATACAAAGTGCGTCGGGTGTGTCTTTTTGCTTTCGAATTCTGAATGAATCTGCCATGCGTTGAGAAAAAATAACTGGAGAAGGGCTCATACCCCTCCTTCACAAAAATAATAAGTAATTTTGATTGATCAACTGGTCGTATCGTGAGCGGATCGGAAGAGAGGAAAGGGAAAAAAGGAGTACGGAGCAGGAAAGTGAAATTTTGTTAAAAATTGTCCCTTTTACGATAGGGACGAGCGTAAGGTAAACGTGGGCCGAGTTTCGGGCGTCACTCGGCACATGTGGTACTCACGTGTCCAAAAAACTAGAAGTGTCCCCTAATTAAGTTATAAAAAAGAGAAAAATGCGCCCGAGGTAATCCGCTCATGGGAATATCCCCGATCGAGTGGGCGTTATAAATCGAGTGGGCGGCTTCGAGGCATTATAAAGGTGAAGGGAAGTTTTCTAAAGGGAACCCCAAAGTGACCGAGGATTCCGCTATGCTTCAATTACATCATGTACAAGATGGACGCTTATATATATAAAAAATAGGCAATGCGTAAGTCGCGATGCAACAGTTAGTGTTATTCGTCATTATAAAAAACATTATTGAACTATATCATTTAATCATTGATATCCATATTAATGTTCCTTGAGGCACAATGAAACAGTGACAATCGAACGATATGAAAAATTATAAAAAATAAGAAGAGAGACAGACATGAAATTACATATGTCATAATAGGCCTTTTCATCAACAATACCGTCCGTCTTTTTTTCCGACAGTTTTTATACGTAACGCATGCACGTAATGTCTCTAACGTTCATTTTTTTCGGACAGTTTACGTGTATAACGCATGCGCTGTGCTACTCCTGAAAAGGTTTATTATCGGGGAATATGCTAGGAAATGATTTCAGACAAAAATATTAAAATCTTTTTGTCTGAAAACTACAACACACGATCAAAATTCTAAATTTGAAAATTCTAAAAGAATTGTAAACTATATGTGTACGATATAAATACAAATACGTATAATTTACGATTGATATGCGAAAAGTGTAAAAAAAATCGAAAAGCTCGCTCCGTTTCCACGTCTAATTTTCTCGTCCATAAAAAGAAGAAAATAAAGAGATAAATAAAAGCGAACGCTGGAAGTGAGGCAGAGAAGCATGAGTTTAAATCTCTTGATTGCTACGTCATACGCACATGCAGCCAAGCACATAATATATATTCACATATACCGTGACCTGTACGAATGAGGCAGCAATGAAAGAAAATTGGATAGGAAAAAAACTGAGGGAAGCAAAACATGCTGATGAACATTGCAAAGAGGATCAGCAAAGTTGAAGAAAAAAAACGAAAATAAATGGAAAGAGGAGAGCAAGCGGCGAGCAGCTGTAGGATATGGTAAAGAAATAATTTTTCCAAAAATAGAATGAAATAAAGAGTCAACTAAAGGTAGCGTGAATAAAAAAAAGTGTTAGATGTGCAGCAAGCCTAGAAGAGAGTTGCGCGAATTAGCCGGGAGAACGAGCTCGTCGCGGCCTATCGGTGCATGCATGCAGGACTCTCATCTTTCTCTCTCCCTCTCTCTCACTCTCACTCTATCTCTTTTTCTCGCTGTTCCACCCTTTCTCTCAAGTTTTTTTTCCTCTCAATCCAAGTAACTCTTTGCCACGTGCTCTCCATCTGCTTCTCTCTCTCTCTCTCTCTCTCTCTCTCTCTCTCTCTCTCTCTCTCTCTCTCTCTCTCTCTCTCTGAACGTTCTCTCAACGACGTATCTTTATGGTTTGTCATGCGGTTACGATTATAGCTCGAGCTCGTGATCGGCGTCCTAACGGTGGCCTGCACATCGTGTTCGACGACGGACGAATGGGCGACCGTTATCCACAGCGATTTTTTTGCAACCGTCCAGTCGTGGACGGGTAACGAAAAAGGGAGAAAGAACCCTGTTACATATATGAGTATGAGAGAATGCGAGCAAGGGAGAGATAAAGAAATGAGAGTGAACATGGAGAGAATTTTATACAAAAAATGACAATGTTCACATTGTGGTGTGGTACCATGTCAACCATTATGAAGAAATTTACTATGTTTTTCTATTCAGAACATAGTAAATTTTGCTCTAAAGAGACGAGATGGTTCCACACCGCAATGTAAACATAGTTATTTGTCCTGTAATATTCTCTCCGTGAAAGAATAATGCAGAAAAGTGGTACGTTGATAAAAAACCTACTCGTGTATATAGACTAGCCTTGACTACTACTAGGTAACGAAACGTCCAGGATTACAATCAACTCTCTGTAACTATAGTTTCTGTATTACAAGGAAGAGAGGACGAGCGAAAAAAAATCACAGTGGCAATGGGAGTGGGGGGCAACGAGACGGGGCGAGAAAGAAATAGGCAGAAGGAGAGTCTATATGAAAGTTGACTGTGTTTTATCACAGTGTACATGCGTATTAAGTAGTCAGGCATGAAAATCTTTTCATCTTGTTGGTATACGTACTGTATGGGCTTCCCGTACAAGTTTATGTATATAAAATTTTCCATGCTACAGCCTCCGCACTTGCCTATTTTTTTTTTTTCCTTTTTCAAATCACATCCACGGTCACTGACAGAGGAATATTGGAGGCAGGCAACAGTAAGAGAATTATTTGAACTGCGAAATCAGACAGTTATTAGATTTCAACGCAGCTTCATCGGTGATCTCGAAAGAAAAGTTTAATCTTTAAAAATATGGTCACATATAGGCGATTCATTTTAGTAGAGACTGTATGAATAGGCAGATATTCCAATGCCAGTGGTATCACGACAGAAGTGTCTTTTCGTTCAATTGAAAATATTAATCCGTCATACGTTCATCTTCAATTCCACATGGCAGCATTTCGAACTGAAAACCTTTAATTATTTCATAAATTAATAAACGGTTTTGTGATCATTGAAATATTCTTCAGCATATAGTTTTTTTATTATTAACAGTTAATGTTTACTTTTGACGCCTTTTGATACTAAGTCTTTTAAATGCTGAGATAAATGAATTGTATTCATATAAACAAAAATCCGGAATCTCTATCAAACACAAAGCAAGTTTAAAAGCAATTAAAATTTTTTAAACGATTTTATCAACAAGTGAATAAAAAAAGTCCTGCGATCGCTATATGGTAGTAGTATGACTATATTACAATTTACTACGAAGTAGATCCTATAGCCCATATGTTCACGCGTACCACGGTTCAAACACAATTTCGTAGTATGTTGTAATCGTTCACTATATAGCGAGGGTAATTGATTTGAAAAGTTTGAGTGTTGGAGTTGCCGAGACTGAAGCCGTTCCGAGACGGCGTAACAAACAATAGACTCTACTGATTCCCACGAATTTTATCCACACTTATTTTTATTCCATAAAATATATTGATGGAAATATATTCAAATGGAGGCAAGCTCCATGAATGTTGAATTAATAAAATGCAATAAAAAATTGCTAATAATCAACTGTGCTCAAATGAATACTTTTCCACAGCAATTTCACAGTGAATGAATGGAAAATTCACCATAGAATATTGAAATAATTAAAAATTAATGGAATAAGAATATCAATATAACTTTATGTAAATTATCACGTATTAATTGAGATATTTTTCTTATATAGAATGAATTATTGCCCAAGCGTAATTGTAATCCGAATATTCCGTTGAAAATCCGTATTACCCTCGTAATCATTCGTTCGGACTTTCGTTTTGATTACATTGGTTCAATCTACGCACTACTGCCCCACGAGATCCCACAAATCGCGAGTCTATACATATTGCAGTGTGTCTCATCACATCCCTGCTGCGTCATTCTGTGTTGTGCTCAGAGAGACACGAAAATCCCACGGTATTCGAAACGGTCCTATTAGTTTGCTCTGGGGACATACGTTCACGCACTCCTCCCCTGTCTCTTTCCCTTGCCACTCATTGTCGAGGAGCTCGTATAATGGGCCAATAATGCGTTCGAATGCATTTGTGCATCGTCGCTTGCTCCCAGCCGGGCTCCGCAACCGCAACGAAAACCACCCCTATATGTGGCTATCGTTTTACCGAGCGCGGACGTTGTCGTTCTATCAGCCACCGCAACAAATTAGAATTACTCCAGTTTTAGACCACATCGGGAATGATTGGACCATTGAAGTCCGGATTGTAATTCAAGTATGACTCAAATTCAAAAAGTCCAACAGAATTGTGTTCCCGATGAATTATTCATGATAATCATTTTAACACTTGATACGAAAATAAGTAGAATCGAAAAAAAATAAATGATGGAAGAATCTCTATGCCACCAAGCGCGATTCTAATGAACATTCGTATATCCTCGAGATTTGGGAAGTGCAATTTTAGCATACCGCTATTTGAAAAAGATCAATCGAATTTTATTTTCCAATGAATAATTTGCGACTCTGATCATATAGTGTATTAAATTAAATTCTGGATGAGGGTCTTTCTAATCAGCTTCAGTTTATTTTCAAATTTTTTCCACCAAATTATTTAATCATCAGCATAATCTTAATTGGTGGCAACAAAACAACGAGATGCATGCTCACGTTTGCCAAAACGCAATGAATGTTTTTAATATCTTATATTTTCTTCTCTCCGTTCACTGTTCCTCATATGCCAAAAAAAGCCAGCGTTTTGATTGAATAGCTGAGAATTATATAGGTCTATGAAAATGCGATAATGTCACGAGATTTATTCTACAAGAGACTGTAACATCTTGAAAGTGACGCTCAAATTGTACAATTTCAATTTTCAATGAAAGTTGATGTTGCAAATTTGTATAATTAGAGTCAATCCATTTATATTTATTTTTTCCCCGTTTTTTTACCACTCATCTACGTTTATACATTACGTCGTCTGCTAAATACAAAATGATTTCCGAATCACCTTGTGGCCCGCAATCCCTTTACAAATTCAACAGTGCACGCGAATACGAGAACGATAAAAACTATCGTAGATTCATTTGGCACCGTGAGCACACTTATTTCTGGCACAATGGTGTGCAACTTGCTGGTTTAGTAATAATATAATCTACCTTATATTATATAGTAATAATATAATAATATAATCTACCCGCCCTATACCAAAATCCTTACTTTCCACTACGTCTCTCTCTCTCTCTCTCTCTCTCTCTCTTGCTCTTGCTTTTTCTTACATATACTCTCTACCCTTCGACATTTTACGAGAGTTATGTAGACTCTGCACCCTCCTTAGAGTACTATATACTAATGAAAATTTTAACCGTTTGTTTTCTCGCTTCATGCCTTCTTACACCTACTAAATTCAACGCTTAACCTTCAATAATGATTATTAACGATAATATAGTAAGGAATATAATTTTTCTTTGAGATTGTCGTTTAATGAACTGGGCAAGTTTCCAATTCCTCGCTTGTTAAAGCTCCTTGCAATCACGCAACACTTGTGTTTGATCACTTCCCCGCTTGCTTTTCGTAACCTACAATTTTCGTTATGAATTTTCATCGATCTGAACTGTAAAAAAGTTCATAATTTTTATATAGTTTTCACCGTTTTAGAACTGTTTATTTTACGAAGGGTCGACGCAAATCTTACTCTAGCTAATTATTAATAATCAAGTTTTTCCTCATAACGTAATCGACTAATTAAAAAACTGTCTTTTTTGCGATCGAAACATTCAAAGTGATGCGAATAAAAACCCAAAGTATGGTATTTTTTATATCGTATAAAATAGTATTTCCTTACAGAAAAAAAAGAAAAGTAGCCTCTAGAGAAATCACTGCAATGTACATGTAGGATCGTATAAATAAATTAGGGTCAATTCATTGAGAATTAATATAATGTTTGATTGGAGAATGCAAAAAGTATATTTTGTCATGTCAAAAGGTTAAAACAAACCGCATTCATTTTTATAAATTTTCTTATAGCTTGTTATTTTACATTGCTTGCTAAATTCTCTCCCTCTCCCGCTTCTGTTGTTTTCTCGCTGACATTCTCTTCCCTACGTGTATTTTAAATCTTCAAAGAAGGTTTTTTAAATCATTTAGGGCCGGTTATTCCACCTCCGGGGAAATTTTACCTGACGGTTATAGCATTGGGTAGGCACACCTTTAACCACCAGATAGAATTTACTAGGAGGTGGGCTTAATTTACTGGGCTTTAACGTGAAGGTTTCAATGGTGACCGAATACCTTTTATTTTTTGGTATATTTTCACTCAGGTAGTATAAAGCGAATATAAATTAAACTCATATATAGAAGAATCCGGGGAAACTCAATTTTCATTAAGACTAATACGATGTGGGAGAGATGACCACAGCAGACCAACATTAGCGACCTGTCCACGTTGTTCCTATTTTGCCCAGAAGCTACAGAGCTTGGATAGATATCTAGTTAAAAAGGGAACGCCTGGTTAGAGAATCTAGGACATAGAAACGAGGTTTGACAAAGGGGTAAAGGGGTGAATCCCATCGAGAATTGGGATTAATCGCATTAGCCATCGATCCTACACACAGCTTACGTGAGCGAACATTTCCCATCCGTCGTTTTCACTCATGGTCATCATATACATACCTCCCCTTACTTCATCCCTCTACTCTTCGTTATGCGGAATAACAATTAATTACGATGCAATATGCAGGAGGCTCCGGAAACGCGATAGTGTGACAAACATGCTGAGAATTTCCCTTGTAATGCGGCATGTCGATGAATAATTATTTGTATTGCAGACAGTCGGAAATACATCGTTGCGAATATCGTGAACAATTTTAAAAACTATTTTAAATTTTAAAAACAACCGCAATTAATTAGCGTTTCGTGAAAATGGGCAAACAATTATCTTGCCCACAAGTCTAAAACACGTAGTAAATGGGGATAGCCACTAAAATGTTTCGAATCAAGACATTAAACACTCAAGAGTGAGAAGGAAACAAATAAGAGAGAGGGAGGCTTAGAGTAAGACCCACGGTGCCCCGAGGTATGCAGTTGTCCGACCGCAGTGTGGCCTCTACTACTGCCAAGTTCTATGTTGTTCTAGACTAGCTGTTTCCCGTGACGTCGCTGGCGTAGTAAAAAGAATTTGATTCGATTAACATTTTTTTGACCCTATGTCATACTCTGTCACACGAACTATAGGTGTTTTAGTATTGATTCGTTGATTTGCCATATAGTTATGAGGTAACAAACAAACAAACTTTCGGATTTATAATATTAGTTGGGATTCGAATTAGGGTCCACATGTATATGGAAATTAAAAAATTGTCAACCTCGACAATGATGGAATAGACATCTATATGGATACTTTCTGCTACTGAGAAGTTATTATTAATCGTTGTAAATTTCCGAATCATCGTTTAATGTGGTATTTTATTTAAAAACTTAGCAAATAGTGCACTCTATTCATATAGTAAATAGCTCTGTCGTGCATACAGCTACTGGGAGCGACCAAATCCACGTATCTATAAAGATTGGGCGTGCATCTTCACTGAATCTTTTAGGTGCAGTAAAGTGGAAGGATAGATGCAGAAACGAACGAGACCAGAATGCAACTTTTAGAGTTTCGGAGCTCACCACCGAGATGCTGTGCTTTCGGCAAGAGGCGACGAGTGTTTCTCGAAGGAACCGTAATGCCAACATTTCCGCCTATGAGTCCGTCTGCATGCTCCTTTTTTTCGTTCCTTTTTCTTTACTCCATTTCACTCATTTCATTGATTTCTTTCGCAAAGCTGAGGAAACGAGACGCGATAGAAAACTCTTCCGGTACTCTCGTTACTCTTGGTCGATAGAAATACGAAGATCAAGGCGAAGAAGTCCTGCAGGAATAAGTTTTCAAATCAGGAACTCTTTCCATGTGTATATGCTGTAAGTACTCACTCTGAAAGAGAGCAAAGTGGCAGAGGGTTGGCGACAAGTATAAAAGCCGAGTGGAAAGTTGAATAAAAGGTGGCAAAAACTAGAGTCGGATTTTTACGTCTGAACGAAGCCTGTATTTTCTACTAAATATATAAAAGTCCGAACGTCTTTTCACTACTAGAGTGAACAATTTTTTTTGGAAAGGACATCAAAATACTTCGTTTTTTCCTTCCTCTTTGTCTTTGCTTCTCCTCTATCTCTCTCCCTTTTTCTCTCTCTCTCCTTCTTGAGCTCTTGTATCCATATTCTGAATATACATGTAGCTTTCAATGGTATCCACCTTAGATATATGTCATGATCAATCAACGGTCTTGTACCAAGGAGCGTGTAGGTGACTCGGTCTTACCACGATTCCCCATTTTCACAAAATCTCAGCGTGAATTTCTCTGCTTGAATCTCGCCACGTTGAGGTGAAAATAAACCACTGAATAAGCATATCAAAAAGCGACAAAAGCAGGAGCAAAGCAATCACCGCAACTACCAAGGAAGATTTCTATATGTATGTGTCGACAAACAATAGCCTATGAGTCCCGGGAGCAAAGCTGCTGCATACATAGAGTTGAACGTTTGACAAACTTTCTTTCGACCACAGCTTGACCACTATCACTGCCAATAAGTTAAACACTGCAGGTGGTTTCTACTGTGACTGTGTGAACGCTATCCGAGTTTTGAGGTTATTGATATGTAAGGGTTTGGGAAGATAAAGTAGACCACGTGATGAAGTACTAACAAAAACGAGAAAGGGAAAGTTCAAGAGCGGAGGAAACGCGGGAACTTGCACGTTGGTGAACTAATTATTTAAGGGGAGAAGTCCATTTTTTCCTATTAAAAAAACGATTTTTGGTTTTTTGCATTCTCATATAGCTTGAAGTCTTGAAAATGTTCCCGTAAATTACTATTAAGAAATTCGTAAGATTGGCGGAGTTATACAGATTTGATTGGACAGTGCGCCACAGATATAATACGAGCCACGTGCGAGTCGCCTGTTGTTCTTCTTCTTCTTCTCAGACTTTCGAATTAAACGTATTTGTTCCACGAGTAAAAGTGCAATAATTATTGAGTTGGATGATGGATATAAAAGGCAGCCGAATATGATGCCGGAATAGCCAATTGAGTGTAAGTGATTGAAGTCAACGATTATTTCTACCAATTCATGCCGAAACTTAAAACGCGTTTTTCTCGAAACCACTTTTTTCAAACTTGTACCCACAGTATCTCAGGAACCACTAAATCAATTCATCTAAAATTTTCCCTAGGTTGTTCAGAATCTATCTCCGTATGGCTCCTACCGCGGAGAATAGTCTACATAAAAAATAATCACCTGTACAACTTGAAGAAAACTGAAAAAACTGCCAAAAAAAATTCGTTATTATGGCGCTATTTTGTGATTTTTTTTTTTCAATGCGATTGAGGTACCAGCTATGCAGGATCATTTCAAAAACCAAAATATATCTTAATTTTTTGTTTTGGATCAGTCAAACGGGCGTAATCGTGGGTACCGATGAATTTCTTGCGGTCCAGCGCGCTAAGTGAGTACGACTCAATGAAATGTCTTATAAAAAGTTGTATAAGCATAAAAATATCAATAAATATGTACTCAAAAGAATTTTTCAATAGGTCTTACTGTTTCGACAAAAAGATCATGAAAATGGCTTTAAAACATCCCGGTAAAATGGACCTCTCCCCTTAAGCAAAAAGCTCCTGCCATAAATGTCTAGGAAAGACTACCGATACCACAATTACTGCTTCACTCTCGCACTACTCAGCCCAGGACCTAGGCTTCTTCCACCCAAGCGTTCTAATTTATATTCAACCCCTTTCGTGTTACTTCTCTCTCTCTCTCTCTCTCTCTCTCTCTCTCTCTCTCTCTCTCCTCTTCACTCACTCACGTGTTCTTATTCCTCTATTTTTCTCTTAGTACTACATCCTCGCTTTTTTGCAATGCGTAAATCAAGCTGCAGTGTCAGTGTAGGAGACGCCGAGGGCATCTCACGTAACGAGACACCTGAAATAACGAACTCTCAACGTAAGCACGCGGTTGACTATGCTCTTGCAGCTAACCATCCATACCACATAATAGTTAGTTTGTCTGTATGTGTGTCAGTATGTCGTCGTTTGGGTGCTAGTAAATTCGTGTCCACGTGGACTGCAAAAATTCCATTTCACCCCTATTCTCTCTTTTTTTCCGTTCTTCATGATGCAACTTTACATCCTGATACTTAAGTATATTCTTTTTACATACCGGGAATTCGATACCAGCCGAGCAACGTTTTCTCTTAAAAGACTGGAGTATTCCTTGCATCTTGTCTTCCGACCCATAAAACTCATGTTTTACTCACAGTTGCTTATTTATTTTTTATCCGTTCCAGAGTTTAGAGTCTGTTCTGCATCGCGTTATGGTGAAATATACTACCGTGAAACTACCGTTTCTTTTTGTCGTGGTGGAACGAATACTTTTTTATCTCCTCTCGATTCCTCTGTAACATGTTTTTATCTTTACGTTCCTAGTATATGTTTTTCGTTACCTTGCACTGTCCTTGATAAAGAGCTCTCGTATATAATCATGAAACTATCATCGTATAGTTTACAATTGCGAATATGACATCCTCGCACGTCCTGGTCCTTGACCTCTTCTCGAGATTCTCATATATGTGTATTAATGTGTTTGTAGTACGGCCCTGGGCTATGTTTCCGAATTACCTTAACTAGACAGCCTCGAGTCGCTTATTCAGAAACGCGAAAAGGTCAACACACTTTGATATCTTACCAAACTGCTCGAGTACCATTCTAAGAAAAACATGGCTGTCCGCAATTAGTCCCATCCCATTCTAAAAAATATTCGCATGCTGATTGGCCGTTGTCATCGGTAAGATTATTGCTATATTGTAAAAACTTCTAACGACATAGCCTATTTAATTTCTGTCACTTGATAAATAATCTAAAATGTGACTGACTATGTTTACTATATGGAGAGAAAATTATATCAAAAATTGCTATGCCACCATAGTTCCCGGGTGCACTCCATCGGCACTCTGAGGGTTTTAACTAAAAACATAGTAATTTTTCATCTAAATTTCATTAAAATTCGCGAAACATCGTAATTTTTGTCCCTATTCTAAATGAAAAATTACTATTTTTGATAAAAGCCGTCAAAGTGTCCATAAAGTATCCGGGAACTATGGTACCATAGTAATATTTGATATAATTTTCGCTCCGTGAACGCGCGTGAGACACGTGTATATGTGACTCTACTTCAGCGTAGAGTTCGCATCTTTGTAATCTCTTTCGAATGTAGTGTTTTAGGTACAACATAAATAATATGTGCAAAAGAAGGAATTATAATTAAAAATCTATTGCATTTGATTTCATTATTTCTTATTGAAATTATTTGAGTACTCTTCGGTAATCTCTGACATAAAGTTTTTGTTGTTAGAATGAACGAACTAATATGCATAGAATACTTAGTATGCTGAATCTTTTAACGGGACATAGTACTATTACTGGAGAAATGAAACTGAACTGGAGAAAACCGGAGAGAGAGCGCGTGGTACGCGACTGAGTTTGTGATTAAAAAACTGTGAAGAAAATACAACAAATAATGAAATGAGAATAAAACTATATGCCCGTCAGATGACGAAGAATTATTTATAATTATTTGACATAAATTTTGAGAAAAAACTGCTCTCCCTTTTTTCAATGGCTGTTTTAAATGGTTATATATTACAATACTACAAGGAACGATTTGTCATTTGTATATAATAATCACGTGGCACGCCCTTGAGTATGCGAAAAAAAGAACCGTCCGCTCCTTGTATATTATAAAAGGTACGGCTGGTAGTTGTCAACGCTCCTGCCAGCAAACGCGGATCATAACCGTCTTAACCAGAATGAAAAATGATACATTTCACCATATGGTCCGAGGTGTGAGGCTGCCATGGGATAAAAGGGACAGTGAATTGCAGGGGTAGCTTGGCGATAAAGAAGGTACCCGGTGGAGAATCGTTCGAGAGAAACACCCCAGTAAAATCGTGCGTTGTGAAATAACTTTTTCGACATATATATGTATATTATGCATGAGGGTTGAGAGCAAATCAATTTTGTATGAAACGTGTCCTAGTAGTTTGTATGAATATTTCAACTAATGATGAAATTGAAAAGTAAATAATTTATAACCATTCACTACAACGTTTTAAATTTTGAAAAAGTTTACTCTTTATCTAGCACCTATATTTCAGCAGCCATTCTCTCTTCAAAGATCCGACATTTTTTTATGAATACCAAACTCATTCGTTTTGTTGACAACAACACTTTTAGCTTCAAGAGATTTCGTGATGTCAATCCGTCTGCAATGCTTTTAAAAGTATTTTATCGACTTATATTATAACCACGAACATGTCAGACGTATGGGTAGACGATGGACCAATTTGCGCATATAATAGCCCTTAGATGTCTTAAACAGCCTGAACATCAACCCTCATTTATTTTCTTGTTTACTTCTATTAGCTAATAAGGAATTTCTTGTCTCGATATTTCGTGGGCTTAATCATTCGCTCTGCCTTTCTCTACAGCTTTACCCAGAACTGCCCCGTAATTGGATTTGTAATGGACTTTGACAAATCCTGTTTGTATATTATATGTTGAATACAATCGCTACCCGCGTAAAAAAAAACAGTCTGGGCGAGACCGTCTCGCTTAGAACGGTTTCCCAGACTCTTTTAAATTCTTCCCGAGAGTCTCGCCGAGACTGTTTCCAAGATTTTATTCAAATTTTTACGAGAGTCTCGCCGAGACTGTTTCCATGATTTTCTGAAAATTTTATTTTGGAGTCTCACCCAGATTGTTTTCAAGATTTTTTGAAAATTTTTTGGGAGTCTCGCCGAGACTGTTACCAACATTTAAAAAAATTTTGTTGAGAGGCTCGCCGAGACTGTTTCCAAGATTTTTTGAAAATTTTTTTTGGAGTCTCGCCCAGACTGTTAGCAAGATTTTTTGAAAATCTTTTTTTGGGAGTCTCGCAGAGACTATTTCCAACATTAAAAATTTTTTTTTTTTTTGGGAATCTCGCCGAGACCTGTTTCCAAGATTTTTTGAAAATTTTTTTCTCTTTACATTTATTGATGGTGACAATGAATGACATTGGATGTGAAAAGTTTTTTTCAATCATTTCAAAGCCTTAGGCAAGACAAAGTGCAATGGTTGCAACGTCTTTGGTCTTTGGGAACAGACCATAGCCTGTGATTTGATAATATTGAGTCGAAATCCTGACGAGACTATATAGAAATCAAGCGGATTATCCGTGGACGCGAAAGAAGGCCACCTGTCGAGTAAAATGGGAAGCTCTACAAACTTTTGTTTTTCCGACTGGTAGGCGCCTACTAGCCGCAAAAACAAAAGTTTGTAGAGCTTCCAATTTTACTCGACAGGTGGCCTTCTTTCGCGTCCATGAATACTCCGCCCGATTTCTATATAGTCTCATCGGGATTTCGACTCAATATTATCAAATCACAGGCTGTGGTCTGCTCTCAAAGACCAAAGACGTTGCAACCATTGCAAATTGTCTTGCCTAAGGCCTTGAAATGATTAAAAAAAACTTTTCACATCCAATGTCATTCATTGTCACCATCAATAAATGTAGAGAAAAATATTTTCAAAAAATCTTGGAAACAGTCTCGGCGAGACTCCCAAAAATATTTTTTTTTAAATGTTCCAAACAGTCTCGGCGAGACTCTCAAAAAAAATTTTCAAAAAATCTTGGAAACAGTCTGGGCGAGACTCCAAAAAAAATTTTCAAAAAATCTTGGAAACAGTCTCGGCGAGACTCTCGTAAAAATTTAAATAAAATCTTGGAAACAGTCTCGGCGAGACTCTCGGGAAGAATTTAAAAGAGTTTGGGAAACCGTTCTAAGCGAGACGGTCTCACCCAGACGTCTTGCCCAGACTGTTTTTTTTTTACGCGGGTAATTATAAATTGAATTTAATGCTGAGGGACATTCTTCCGCTAATTTTCTTTTTTTTTTATTGATTCTTACCCTTTATATTGAAGGTCGGAAAGGTTATTTTAATTTAAATTAGAACCATGAAATATTATGGAATCCAAGGAATTAAGAAAGCTAAACAAAGCCTTGCGATGTTTCTTTAAATTTTATCGTTAGTTCTACTTTCTCATAAAAACGAATTTATTGCCGTTAACACAGAGAGTAAAGTTCGGTCTATCACCAATTGTGAAAATTGTCAAAGAAAAATAACGAACATGACATCAGATCCAAATACATCTATCCAATAAGAAAGATTTGAAGTGCCTGGATGTTCTTACTTATTTTACAAGCGTTTTTCGTCCGAGTAGCAATATGTGAGGAACCATTCTCTGAAGAAAGATACGAGAAACGGAGGTAATTGAATGACTATCATAAATTCTTATGGCACAGCGTTCGAGCTCTATCGCTGTAGATTTAAGCAAATCGACGAAAACAAACATTACGAATAGAAATATGTAACAGAGACGACAAATGGAATTCGCCATTGAGATACGATGTTTGTTACATATATATAGGCATATAATTGACATCGTCCAAGACAACAAGTAGAATACAAGCAACGTTTCCTCATTCTTTTTCGACCGCTACTTTACAACGGAGTTTTGGGACAATGCCTGTCATAACTTTGAAACTTTTTACTAAAACCCAAATCGATTACCTACTGTTTTTCCGTAACTTACCCTTTTCACTTTTTCCTGTGAACTATGTCTTTTCATGCATACTAATGAAGGGCTGCAATTTTGTAATAAATTCAACGATTCATATCATTTATTATTCTTAGATATGTTCAATTTTGCTGATTCCTTCAGTCCCTCTTCCCAATTGGTATTTTTTCTAACGTAAAAATCAAGTGCATTTCTCTTTCTAACTAGTACATTTGTGTTTCCCGATTTAACTTTGTGTACTTTTTTCTAAAATATTACGTAATTTTTCGATGTATATAGTTTTTCTATTGAGTGTTATCTCAGAAATGCAAGACTCCAAGCATATGAGGATTCAATGTTGTACATTGCAGTTCTGCGAAATAAAATTACTCTTCAGCTGTCTATTGTGCAATTTTTTCAAAAAAACCAAAAATATCATGCAATTGGAGCTCCAAAAATTCATCCTCTAAAATCTGTTGCCCGATAATGAAAAAGATGCATGAGCATGCATAAATAATAAATAAAAATATTGAATAAACGCGGTTATTGGAAACGATTCAAAAAAGTCAGAAAGACAAAACTCGGTTACAAAGAGGAACGTATACATCAGATGATTCTGGTTTGAAGGTACAAAAAACGGGATACCAGAGTAAAAGAGGAAAAAGTAAAAAAGTAGTCTTGAGCTATCGGAAAAACTTGAGACGATCCGGATGATATCGCTGGAACAAAGGAGAGACGCTGAGGAGCTGTGCACAGTATATAGAAATGCAAGTAAAAGGAACGAGATGCTCCCCAGGGAGACCGATAAATATACATATATATATACATGTATAACGATTGTACATATAACTGTCGCTTACTGGATGCTAAAGAAACTCGCTACGATCGTTGCGGGCCTGCTTGAAGCAAAGAAATGGCGGCAACGAGTTGCCATAAATACAAGGCTGTAGCGAGTGACGATATCCTGAGAACGTCTGTTCTCCAGCCCAGGAAACCGTGGCAAAAAATAAAACTTGAAAAATGGAAAATTCTGGGATGTTGAAAGTAAAAAAAAAAAAAGAAAACAGAAACAGCTCTGCTCTGTGTAATTCATATGCATATGAAAAACGAAAAAAGTTTTGACAATGACGAAAAAAAATTGTTTCGTAATATTCGTTTATCAATACACAACCAGAATTAAGCGTTCTATGTATAAAATAACCACGATTGATTATAGAAAGTATTCCAATAAAGCTTCGTATAAATGGCAAAAAAAAGCCACATTTTCAAAGCCCTTATCAACCGAAAATACCCCAATTAAAGTATTGGATAAATATATGTTTATATGCTGACCATTTTAATTGAATAACAAAAATACCATTTCATTAAGATTTCCAAGGATTGCCCACTGATGAAAATGAAGAATTTAATTATCACACTAGTGCATCATATAAATGACAGTACAGTGACGAATGACGTAAATGAACGATAGTGGGCTCACACGTTTGCGTGGTCCGGCAAAATTCTTGCGGCCGATATCCCAAAAACCTGCCCCGTCGACGGAACGATAAAACGCTGGTTGCAACGATGAACAGTTAGAGGAACTGAGGAGGAAACAGAAAATCGAGAGAGGAAGCGATATACAAATAGCAAGAGCAACGACGGGTAAGGTATATTGGTGAGATCCAAGAGATGCTCCAGCAAAAGCTTTAACTCGGTAGTCATGCGGCGTCACGTACTGACGATTCACGATGTGGTTCGTTTGGTACATCCGTGGAAATCGCTCCTGGATCTCTCATCGCCTCTCTCTTTTGCTTTTCCTACCTAGCTATATCCTTATACCAGGTTTAAAGGGACGATGAATCCGTCCTCACTTCTATTCCCCTTTTCACTACGCGGTTTCATCAGCTAAACCGCAAAGTGCTTGCGCATTATAAATTTACATAAATTAAATTTCACTTTGTGAGTAGCCTGTGCCTGGAATCGGGCGCCTACCCCGTTTCTCTTTCAGTGCCACTCAATGTTGTACGTAAGTTTACTTTATGCTACCTACACCTTAATTAATCTTTTCCCCAGACGTTCTCTCTCATTGAAATTTCCTAAAATTTTAATTTTACTTTCATCGGAATGTTCAGTATAAATCAGATTTCCAGAACTACGATGTCTCATCTGCGTATGTGCAATACATTCGGTAAATTTGTAAAATCGTAATTTTAATCACACAAATCCCCCTGCTTCCAGCGATACCTTATTAAGTCTTTGAATTCTTCGCAATTTCTACAACTCCTGCTAATAAATGTAGGAATATTTTATGATTTCTACCGTATTTTCTCGACATCGACTTTTCTTAAGCTTTTAACAATAACATCCTTTTTCCGAAAGAGCCAGTCATTGCAACAGTGCACTCTCAACGTATCATTCTCTTTTATGACACATATCCTATCCAGCAGAGCTTTCTCACGTTTCAGATTTTTCCGTCCGATGTGCTACTTGGTAATTTTCCTTTCACCCACGTCGGAAAGAAATCGTCATGGGAGAGGGGTGGAGCAGCAGAACGTATAGGTCAGGGATTTTGTATCCTATGTTGGATGGCGTTGTAAAACCTATACACGTGGATGAGAAACGCCTGGGACACGAAAATGTTGATATGACCAAATGTGGTTGTTTGATATATATACCACATTATGGTGATGTCGTTGAATGGTTGGACGTTGTGAGATAAGAGAGAAGTAAAAAGAGAACAAAAAATATTTTTCCGTCAATCACGAAAGTGGATCGCAGAAGGATATATCATGGTGATGAGCGAGCGGAAAAATATCGACCTAAATTAAAAGTGTGGAGCCTCAGGGGTATAAAAAAATGGCTAATATCCGAGAACGTCATTTATCTCTCATTCTCCTTTCTTCCTATTTCCTCCATCTCTCTCCCTCTCTGTTTGGATGGCGTTCAAGCGTGAAGGGTGTGAGAGGGTTAAAGAGTTCGAGCATTACGTTGAAAGCCTGAAAAGAAGAATGTTGCGAAGTTAAAATGCTGCGTTGATAGAGTAACGACAGAGAAAAAAGGAAAAGGCTGACTGATGCTTCAGAGTCTCCTATACGAATAGAGGTATAGAGAAAAAGATGGAAAGAGGAAGACACACACCGAAGGGAAAACGGATCGTAACGAGATATCTGTTCGTAGTTTTGCACCAGCACAACCCCTTTCTCCGGGTTCATCCGCTCAAAGCCGGCATGGAATGTGAAATATAATTAGGTCACGGCTTTTCTCTTCTACTCTGCTTCTATCTTTCTGTCTTTTTATCCAACATCTTCTGCACCTAACTCATAGAATGGAAGATAGTGACTCCTACCCAATTCCCCTAACCCCGTCTCTCAATCTCTCGTAGGAACTTAAGTATGTGTGTATGTGGAAAGAAAATGTATATGTTCTCTACCCCTCAGCTTTAACTCGGATCTCTACCATGGAATTCGCTTGGAACATGGCTACCAATGGCAACAACGGATGGCCAACTCCGTAAGCACAAGCTTTTTCGGGTCCGTTGAACTTAATTGGAGAGAAGCTTCTCACGAAACTACATCCCCCACTGTATCATCCACACGTATAGTATCCGTGACGCCGCACAAACACCCCTTGTCTCGATCACTTAATACACCCGACATGACGTATATAAAAAAACCTCTCTATGTTGTCCATCGAAACAAATATATTACAATCTTGAACAACATTTTGCACAAATTTTTATTTATGTGCAACATTTTCTCCAATTTTATATACATATTTTTATTAATGCATATGATTCATATAATGATAATTTTATGATCAAATTAGTCGACGTGTTAATATGGTTTTAATTTCTTCAATATCCGAATTTATTGAAAATCAAGCACAGCACCGCATTGCAGTACAACATTTTCACAAGTCCAAGTTTTTATTCTACATAGCTGGATCTCGATTCAATGGAAAAAATATATAGCAAAACAAAAACATAAATATTAATGAACGCAGAATTAAATACTTGATACGAATGTAGTTTATAAAAAATTGTGGTCGCATTTCTTCAGATTGATTTAAATACAAGACACATATAAGTTGGGAGCCGGTTTGAAATTCCGAACTTTAAATACTCCGACGGTTTAACGCGGTCGTCTAGTGTGAAGGCTGTTTTTTAATGCTTTTTTGGGGAATTTTTTTTTGACAAACCATTAAAATAAAATAATTTATAAATTGTATATCATTTTTATTAACATTTAAACAAACTTTGTGAATTTTTTGAAGTCAATATATTGAATATAATCGGAGATACACCGCCCAACAGGAACACATATAAAAAAAGAGGTGCTCCACTGCTGCCATGATTCTGGCCGTTCTGCTTATCTGAAATTAAAAAACCAAACGCCATTCTAATTTCGAGACTTGAGGCTCTATATGGAACTAAAATAAACTGAGAATTCCAAAAAATAATTTTTCTTACGCTTTAGAAAAAAAAATCAATTTTTCGCACTTTTTTTGGGGTCTATTTAGCTGGTAAAAAGAAAACTAACGAAGCAATCTTAATTATTTTAGTTCAACTTGTAGTTATATATATACTAAAGATGCTGTATAAATTTGAGCAGAATCAATTAACTAGTCTTTGAGATATCCTGGCAGCAGTTTGAAAAAATCGTGTTTTGAGAAAAACGCGTTTGAAAGTTATTATATGTAATCGCGCGCTCCGTATACGTGTTCCGGTTTACGGCTGTAACTATTCAACGGCTTCGAATTTCGAAAAATCCTTTTACCCACGTATTCTACAACATGTTTTAGATTTGATTTATGAAAAAAAAATCGAATTTTTTTACCTGACACACTAGACGACCGCCTTAAAATTCCTAATTTTAATGTTCCGAAACTGAAAGCTTCGTAAGGATCATGCCAGTGAAAGTCTACACAGTTGACTGTAAATGATGTAGCGATACATCATTTACAGTTGATGTAAATGATGTACGAGTAGCGATAGGAAAAGGATACAAATGTGATTTCTTATACGAGATAATTTTCAGAAATCGTATGAATGAGATCAACGCTTTATTTGAATGACCAGTAATCCGACTCACAAAACTCCGAATATGTAATATTAAACATGCTACAAATTAACGAAATTTTTATTCTAGAAAACGAACTATATCAGAAAGTTTAAATATAATAAAAGCTAATAAGAGATTTGTCAGGTTCCCGAAAGTTTTGGAATCCAAAAATCATATTTCCAATCATCCAGTTTGCAAAAACTTAAGTTTAGATAGTGTAAGATTCCGATATAGAACGTTCAGAACGATCAAAATTCCGAAAACTCACACATAAAACAGATAGCAAGTAAGCCTGACGCGTTTAGATGGCAGCACCACTGCTGTATCGCATGGATTTTCGGAGTTTCGGTCTTCGGGGAAAATTTTTTCGGAGTTTTGATCTTTCAGAGTACTATTCTTTCGGAATTTTGATCTTTCTCGATAGAATTTTTTCTGAGTATTGATCATCTTTCACGTTCTATTGTAAACATATAATATGAGGATGTTTACACCTATCAGATTTGCGGAACTTTTCTCTGTAGAAACTTTCGCCATTCAGGATCTTGAATATATAACTCTACATTTTTTCGGAACTATGGACTCTCTGTTTTACGTGCTATGTTTTCATGTTGACGCTTTATCGGTCGGATCCATGATTATTCTCATTTGATTTCATAGTGGACTTTTATTTTTGGTTATGCAATAATTCTGTTTACTAAATTTTGGAATTGTAAATTTCCAGGAGTATTGTATTTTAGATAAATAAATTCGGAATTTTGAACGTTCTGATTTTAAAAGCTCAAAATTTCAACCTGCCCCCTGTAATTGCAATAATGGATAAAAAATATACAAAAATAAATATCTAATGTGTCAGGTACGAAGTGACGAAATAATAGGAATAGTCGAAAAATAATTTTCTCTGACAATATCTTAAGGTCGTGTATAGAGTCCCCTTGGGGTTCCAATACCAATAGATTTTTTTGCGAAGAGCCGAAGGTCGGTCAGCAGGAATATTAATATCCAATGATCCTGAAAATACAGAGTTCTAATAATTAGCAACCTTTCTTTCAAGATGATTACATAGTTTTTGAAAAATAAAATAAAGATAAAAATACAAGAACATTAATAAGAGTAGAAGGCTTGTGATGACTTGTAAAAGTCGCACAAAAGCAATCGTACATTGAGGAAGAGATAAAGTTTTTCTAAAACTGGTGTATAAAAAACCAAGCAAAAATAAAAGAACAGTGAATCTCTCTCAAGAATTTTCGGTTTCCATCCACGCCCTGATGCCAATATTATTTCCTTCCTGTTTTGGTTCTCATATTCTTCATGTACCATATGATTTACGATCCTAAGGGGGAAAAAATATGCGCCTACCCTTTTTTCTTTTTTCTTTATCGTTGTCGCTATCAAGTTATTATTATTATATCCTTGTTCGTGATGAAGGCAATGTAGGCGTTTACATGGGTGAGTTTTGCAAATAAAAAACTATATGCATACAATGCGGATAAAAAATGGTACTGTCATCATTTTGTTCTTTCTTTTCGCACTACTCTAGCAACGTCTATCTATACCCTTCGCTGTGGAGAAGATAGTAAAGAAAGAACGTTGGCTAGTGGTGTGTAAAAGTGGACCCTCGTGAGATTCTGATGGATTCCAATGGGACATGCCCTTTTGATTGGGATGATTCTGCCTAGAAGGAAAAACCCACGAGAAATTATGATACAAAAGCTCTCCGAAGTTCGTTCGATCATAAACACAATATATATTGGTCCTCCTATTTTCCACGTAGTCCCTGGTGTATCAAGTATTCTTAGCCCCGTTGAAAATTGGACTGTGATAATGATGACCAACGGTCAAAATTACTTTTTTCCTTTTTGCAATTTCTCTTAACGCTTCGAATATTCAAAGAAAAATTTCGTTGATACGTTATTCGTTGCCATGTGCTGAAATTCTCTGAAATTACATATATTTACGATTTTTTTTTCTGCGGTTTCAATTTTTTTGAACGTTGATTTCTTTTCAAATTCTACATTGTGCAACCTTTATCGTGGGAAATCTTGGTTAGTATACGCTCCACAGCTCTCGACCTTCGTACAGCTTTATACTGGGATACGAGCCAGAGGGAAGCAGCTTTACAGTAGCCAAAGAGGCAGTATTGCATAGCGGGAGAAAGAGAAGGATGACGATCCCTCGCTTTACTCCTTGCGTGGCACGAGGGAAAGAGAAAATTATCGATTGGCTGCCCGCAGAATGGCTCTCGCAGCGCTACAACCGATTAATAAATACTTTTTTCCCATGGGAGTTTTATACTCCTTTACCACAGTGTTCCAACGGCTTGAAACAGTACGGACCCTCTTTTCCTATTTCTCACTTGATCTTTTCTACTCTCAAACCTTCTGGCACTTTTATCCATTTACTGAACACACAAACATTGAAGCCAGAGGATATTTTCACGTATTAAGTGACATATATATACAATACACACACATCCGTGGCGGGTTTTGATCTAAAAACCGCCACAGATTCGCAGACCTCATGAGTCTCTTCCTCTTCCCTTTTCCTTTCTCTCTTTCACGCCGTCTCTCTTCCTCTCTCTCTCTCTCTCTCTCTCTCTCTCTCTCTCTCTCCCCTCTCCTCTCTTTCTTTTTTACCCAACATTATTATTCATAGTTTCATGAATTTTCATCCATGCCTCCGGCGGAATTGGTCGTTATATTCCGCGGTGCGAATTCACGTGAGCCTTCGTCTCTCCCGTCATATACACCCTACCCGATCTACGATCTCTCTTCAACAAATCTGAGTGATCTGGTATGCCATATAACCCTCAAACGCTCGTTCAGTGGATACTTCCTCTGATTACATCGAGCCACATAAAGCCCTACAACGCGAGCTCATATATTCACACGCTTCAACGTAGCCCACGAAAAAACCAAGTAATTTTATACCGGAGGAAAAAATTACCATCGTTTTCGGGTCGCTAAAAAATACCCGCTCGACCGAAACCATTAAAAAATATTATCACCGAATAAAGTTGGTTAATCTCCAGATTATAACGGTACCAAGCTTTACGTATATTATTTTCATACACTCTGGTCACTTTACTAAAATTTGTTCGCATTTAGGACAAAAAAATTCAACCTTAAAGAGGAAATGCATTGAAATTAAAATTATATAAGCCGTAATCCCCCAATTAAATTTGGATGCAAATTGAATAGGACACATAAGTTTGTATTTTCGAAAGAAAAAAAGGTAAAAAGAAAAAAGAAAATAAATCATCTGCATTAAACAGATACTATGGGGAAGTCCTACGCCGAATCAGTTACTTTTGAACTTTCCATTTATTGATTCGACTCAAAAGTTTTCATATTACAAAATTATAATTCTGGGTGATATTACTGTAGAAATAAGCCTAAATTCGTCAGAAAATGATTTGTTTTTTTTTAAACTTCAAAAAGAAATATAAGGAATAGTCTGCTCACACTAAGACTGATCTTAAAAATTGTTAATTTGGTCAATTTTTTTTCGAAAATTTTTCGACAATTTCGGTCAATTTTTTCCTTTAAGGGGAATAAAAATAGAAAAGTTAAGTATTAATATTTTTTTCATTATTTCTATCAAACAGTACATACGATAAAAAAACAACAATGTGAAAAAAAAAAGTTTTGATTTTATCCATTTGTCGAGAAGTTATTGGCATTTGAATAAATCATCAAATTTAAAAAAATATTATATCCACAATGGACAAAAAATTTTGAAAAAAATCTGAAAAAATTCTTTTAATGCATATTATAATACAAAAAATGTTATACCAGATAAAAAATAGGAATTTCAAAAGTGACTGACTTCGCATCGAATGGTATATAATCGAATATTTCATTGAAAATTATGGTAAAAGTCAATAGGATTTAATACTTAAAACCTGTCGTTCATAGCTAAATTTGGTACGCATTTTCGATAGATGCGATGCAGCGCATATCTGGTAAAGCCGATTATTAAGCTCTCAGTTAATAAGCGTTGGCATTGATAAGCCTATATTAATAGGATTACGATAGCCAAACTGTTAAGAACTCTTCAATTGCATTAACATCAGAAATAATTAATCATTGGTACGTTTTGATTGTGTTTTAGTTATCGGAGGACATTGGTTACGTGCTGTATTCGGCCCTCGGCAGTTTTTACATACCATCGTGTATAATGGTATTCGTATACATAAGAATATATTTCGCAGCGAAAGCTCGTGCGAGACGTGGAATTCGTAAACAACCAAGACCAAGACCGGCAGTTCCTCCCGAATCACCGGACATACGTCAAACGAGCTTTACGCAGAGTACTCCAGGCACAGATTCGAGAAAAACACCTGGAACGATGGACAGCGTGGCGACAATTGAAAATCAGCCAGTTCAAATACCAATTGTCACTTGCGATTTTGCCAGTGACGTAAGCACGTCGGAGGCCGATCCTGGAGGTGGATGTTATGCTCCTGAAGAAAAGGATACACTAAAGGTTCGTATCTCAACCATTCAATTTTAACCCAGTTTTTTTCTTCCAATAAATCTCTCGAGGCGTTACAAAAAGCAATATCTATTTTGATTTCATCAATTCCGTATTACAATAGAAGCCTCCTAATGTGTAATTTTAATATCTTATAAAGATTGAAAGCTAAAACTTCCGTATAGTCATGCGGCAGCAATTACCTCAATATGGTGGAGGAACTTATGAGAATCCCCCCCGCATTGGCAATTTCTGAATAGACACGTCAGTCTTCCATAATCATGAAGCAGCAATTTTTATAAGTCATCAAAAAATACTTTGAAATATTTCATATTTGGGGAGTTACACCTATATGTAACCGGGTGAATCAACGGTCCGTTTTTAGCAATTTTTCTTTACTTATTTGGATTATTATTAAAAATTGAGTTTGATAACTTCGATACGCATATTAAGAAGTACAAACAATGAAGGACAGCTTCAATTGGACAAGGTAGTTCGTTCGCATGAAGCAATAAGAGTACCGTAACGTTTGTTCTACAAAGAAAAACCAATTTAAAAAAAAAAAATTCACTCCAATACCGAAACAAGTGGGTAGCCGTTTTTTAAAGAATTGATTTTTGATAAAATAACGGAGTTTTCAGAAAATGTTCTAATTTGCCACAAAAAAAACAGTAAAATCAGCTTTGACTTGATTTTTTTATAAATTATTTAAAAAATCCTATGTATTTCCGTAGATAGTCTAATTTTCGAGATACTGTCAATATTTGAAGCAAATCGGTTCAAAATTGTTTGAGTTCTACTGTTTACCAACTTCGAATCGAGTTTCTTCGCCACACTGTTGCATATTCACCATTTTGTAAAGTTATATTACAGAAAAATGATTTTTTGTACTCCGTGACAGATCTCATTAAGTTATCGAGTTTATTTTTTTATAGCACGATTGAGTGAATAAGAAAAATATCTTGAAACTCGACCTTTTTTCGGTTGGTGTAGGTGTACATAGGTGTTAACGTTTTCCCCCTTTAACGTTTCGAACCCATAAATTCAATATTGATAAAATATCTGAATATCTACCTCAGGATATAGTACTAAAGCTGTAATCTATTTCACGTTACTATTAAATAGCTCTTTAAGAGGCTATTTAAACTGAACTTTAAAAATCTACTTTTGCGTGTTTTTAGTCAACTGCCTTTTCTGGTAGAAATTTAATAATGCAAGATCTCTTAGAAATGTATCGGCCCCGGTGAAGTTCGAGAAAAACTTGGAATCAATATTATAAAAAATCGGATATTTTTGTAATTGTTTAACATAGTTAAAGAGTTATGATTATGATATAATCAAATAATTTTTGTATTATAAATTCAAAGTTAATTACAGGATAACTGAAGTTGCTATCTCTTGCTAGGTTTTAGCAAATATAAGAAACTATGTAATACCGAAAACAAATACTTTACGTTGGGTATAATCATAATCAACTTGTAAAATGAAAAGAAATAAAACGCCTCGAGAGAATTAAAGATATTCACCGGGAAAAATGGATTTACTAATTTTCATCAATTGGTACAAATACATTCAGTGATTGATATAATATAATCTGAGGCATGTTAGTTCGAGCATAACAGAAATCAGAATTTTGTAAAAGGCCATAGTTGGGTAAGCTGGGGAAAATAGCCCCCGCATTTTTGTCAACGAAATTTCAAGAATGCATTCAAATATGTAAAACACAAATTCTCTCCAAGTTTAAACCATGTGCAGAAAATGGTTTTGAATAAATTATATTAATTAAAAAGTTCGGAAAACTTTTCAGATTTCTTCAAATTATATATTTGGCAAAAAATAAGCATTAAAAAAGAACATGATGGAAGAAAAATAATACAATTTGATTATTATATTTATATTATTATTAAATGATTATATAATAATAATATCTAATAATATAAAATATAAAATTAGCTTTATAATAAAATATTTTTAAAAAACATTGTTTTCGAAACATGTTCGTAAATTTTCTGTTGTACAAAATAGTTGAATATTTTGTTATATGAATACTCTTAATTATAATTAAAACTAAAAAAAAATGCAAACAATTCGATTCAACCATTTTCGAGACAAAACTAAATTGCGATTTTCAAAAAAATAAACATTTCTCCAAAACTTCATCATGTTTTATATTTGCAGAGAATTTGTCTTTTACATATACAAATATAAATGTAGGAGATTTGCATCGTTTCGAAATAGAAAACAGAACCATTTTTCCCGGTCCGATAGAGGAAGGGGAATGGGAGAGAAGGTTGTCAGTTGAAAAAATGTAATAACTGAGGGGATGAACCGTTAGGTGACCATGCCGATACCGATGCAGAAGACGAGTTTGAAGGCGAGTCTTTCGCCGAACGGTTCCGGCGATGGTGCTTCGTCAGGTGTACCAGCACGTTGCAGAGCCCCAAGCGTTGGTATCGACGTCGACATGGTCTCGGAGTTCGATCCATCCTCGTCCGACAGCGGTGTCGTGTCCAGGTGCGCTGTGGTCAAGCCTCTTAAGTTGAGACTTTGCAGGCCAATATTTGGCCGTAAAGCGATCGGGAAGCTCAAGAGGGAGCACGCGGACCCGGGCAAGCACTCTGCCAAGGAGACGCAGGAGGATATAAAACCAGCGAAGCCTCGGGACCCCGAGCGTGAGAAAAGACGTTTAGCGCGTAAAAAGGAGAAACGTGCCACTCTCATACTCGGTTTGATAATGGGAAGTTTTATAGCTTGTTGGTTACCATTTTTCTTCCTGTATATCGTGAAACCGTTGTTCCCAACTCTCGAGATACCCGTCCAGGCATTCGCCATTGCATTCTGGCTTGGTTACATGAATTCCGCCCTAAATCCCGTTATCTACACAGTATTCAACAAGGACTTTCGCCGGGCATTTCGTCGAATACTGTACAAGTGATTCGTGGCAGGATCAGTGCAGAGTCCGACTAGGACGCCGAAATAGCACGATACCCAGAATCCTAAGTACCAAATTAAAGAACGATGGTAAAGTTGAAAGTCGTGTTGATAAAAAAAAGTATAAATCACGGTACGAAGGCCGATTGGGAGATGACCTTTTGAACGTTCGACTGAAGCCCTATGAAAGGGGCAGTAGCGGGAACCAACAAGGAACGCGAAGGGAGGAAAAAAATAGATTTTTTTTACAAAACGCATCTCCACAGTTCTGTCACATCGGCAAAAGAGCCGTTCGAAAAATTATCGTAACAGCGTCATCGAAGATGTACCTCCCATTCGGGAAAGGCATCGCTTCTCCAGCGCTTAATTACCAGTTAGTATATTTAACGACAGAAAGGGTGGAGGAATGTTGAAAAAAAGATGAACCGAGAAAAATGTTAGACAGATTTGAATTAGGTAACTTCGGACATGACTGTGTATTCCGCAGGTGCGCTTCGAGAGTCCCCAGGCTACGCTACATACATGTACATAAATATAGTTTACACTATAGAAAAAAGAGACGAAAAAGTGGGAGAGAAAATAAAATGTGGAAAGGCATTGTATGTATAAACGCGCATTTTCTCAAACAAAAGCGCCGAAACACCATTTCTTTCAACTTTACAACGTGCTAAATCTCTCTCCTTCTTTTTTGATATCGCCCGTTCTCTCTTACTCTCTCACTTGACCCAGGTTTGATTGTTGTTAATAACGACGACGTCGACGATGATGAGATACTCGAAATTTGGGAGGAAAGAAAATATTTTACGTTCTCAGAAAACCACTCGTCGACATCCTCGTCAACGACCCGAATGCCCAAAAGTGCAACACCTCCCAACCACCCACCCATACGTGCACCTAGAGAATCGGGTGAGTGTAAGAAAAAGAAAAAAAATTACAAGTTTACACGGTTACTTCTCGAGTCCGTAATAAAAGAGTTGCGCATGCATTTTATCCTTATTTCTTCTTAAGATTTTTAAGGGGGGAAGAGGAAGAATGTGAGAGAAAAAGAGAGAGAATAAGAGAGAAAGAGAACAAAAACCCTCGGCCTTCAAAGGTCCCGCACCGAATTGTATTCGTCTCATATTTAGAGTTAAAAAAACATGGCAGAAGGCATCATAATTTTCCACAACAAAAATAACGACGAACTCGAGCAATAATTCTGCTAAAATTAGAATAACAAGAACAAACGTTGACGAACGTGTTTCGGTGTGTGATCATTTATCGCCAGCAAAAAAGACAACATAGATATTGATTGATTATCAAATAATAAAACCTTATAAGCAAAAAAATCCAATGTTTTATTATTTTGCATCTAAACATTGTACTCATAACTCAAACATGAAACGACAATCCGCTCTCTGATCTGAAAATATATTCAATACGGTAGAAGGGAGATGAATAAATAAATTTTAAAAACACAGAAACATTATATATTATGAATTGTATATACATATACATATACGTGCAATATGTTTATGTATGTATTAGGATGTAACATAAATATGTAATTACGATATTATTATATTTCATACTTTTTGGTCATGAATTATCGCTGATTTGGGGATCATCATCAGACAGTATGCTAATTTCTGATTGAACATTTTCGATTAAACGAAAAATCGAATCTAGTACGATTATCAAACTACGAATAAAAATAAATGAAAAACGATGATTATCGATAATCACTGACAAATAAACAATACTTTTTAAACAATGCCCAATATTAAAGCGAATGAGCGAAAAATATGTTTCCTAACGATAAGAAAAAACAAAAACAGATTTTAAAAACGCTTGGGGTTGTGTATAGAATAGATTAACTCAATCGATAGGCAGCATCTTATTGGAAAATCAAGATATTGCAAAAATATTATATATACATATAATATTTATATATATATGTATAAATTATAGATTATAAACATATTTCAAAGAAAAAAAATAAAAATTTCAATTGTATAAATATATAAACTTCAAATTAGCATATTAGCAGTGACAGTCTGAATCTCGAATTATTTGAATTAGTTTGACGTGTAGAAAATTCTAGCAGACATCTGTCGTGTCAGACTTGAAAAAAAAAACGACGAATTTTGAATACAGCTTCAGAAAATTCCCCAAATTTACATACCAACACGTTCACACACACAGACATAAAAACAAATTCGAAGAAAAAACAATACTATATTGATGAAAAATAACACGCGCGCATACAGGGCAAATGAGAGCAGTTACAATCCCTAAAATTTGTTAAAGAATATTTATCACAAAAGATAATGGAATGAATTTAATTTTGCATTTGAGACTCAAGGCGAGTATCCCCATTATAAATTATTTTTACTTGGAGGTTCTTATAAAAAATATATAAAACCCAGCACTTTCTCACTTCGTAAACCACCTACATTGTTTCTGCTTTCGTTATACTATTTACTTCTCGATGATAAATTGTAGACATAGAAATAACACCATAAAGAATTTAATGTGCTTTACCGAAATACAAGTATAAGCACAATAATAATTTTCTGACTTGAAATAATCGATATAATCAATGAGCTTTCAATTGTATACGAGCGTCAAAATGTGCCGTTAGACAAAAACTCTTCCACTTAACGTAAAATATCTGATGGTACGTTATGTTTATATAGTAATACGGTGAAATGCAACAACGATAAATCGATAAACATTTTGGCTACTACTCTCGTCTCTTGTGTGTGCGTGCGTGTATTCGATCGTGGCAGAGTGATTCACGTGATGTATTTTCATGTGCGAAATAACGGAAATGAGGAAACGCGCGAAGCCAATATGGAATTCACTGATAAGAAAATGTCGGCTCACTCTCTCTCGCTCTCTCTCTCTCTCTCCCTCTCGCTTTCTCTCTCCAGAGATAATTTACGTTGAAAACTAGGAAAAAGAGGAGGAGGAGGAGGAGGAGGAGAAAGAGGGAGATACATATATATTTATATATATCACGATCGATTCGAATTTTCGAAAGCTCTGAAGTTCCGTGGTTGTATCCCGGAAATTGGAGGGTGAACGTAATGAGAGTGAAGTCGAGAGTCGAGAAGGAGGAGAAAAAATGGATAACTGCGAAAAAGGAAGATCAAGATTAAATTTGGAAACGATTATGAAGCTGAATAAGGTTGGTTAAAGAAAAAAGCAATTGAAGATGAAAATATCTTCATCCTATTCCCTCATCAGCGTTTTTTTGCAGGGAAATGAATATTTTATTTATTTACGAAAATAATAATGAGGAGTTTACGCACAGAGATAACAAACTGAAATTGAAGGATTCAATAAAATTTATTATATGCATATGAAGTGATCTTCGAAGCCATTTGTAAATATACATTAAATGTATGCTTGTAATGAATAATTAATATATTTCATTTTCTGTCGAGGCGACAACATTGGACGGAACCGGAAAGGTATTTTTCCTCTTTTTATTATGGTAAAGTAACGAGTGATAGGAGAAGGTATAACACCAGTTTGAAACTATTTTCACAGTTACCGTTTAGTCTTAACGTAAAGGTCACAAACACTAGAGATCGATCTTTTTAAGGTTATTATTATTGTTCTACTTATTGAGATGCGAGAAGTTTATACTGCGATACGCATACGTGACATATATTTATATAGATATGTCTTATAATTTGTCAAATGAAATCGGTAATGATTAGATTATTACATCGAGCAGAAATGAAAATATAATGATAATAATAGTAAAAAAACCCCTCCTGTAAATTCTACTATAAATAAATTTGTAGTTCGAAAAATAAATATCAATTATATTTAGTATGGTAATTATCCTACCATAATTTTTAAATAAAAAGATCAATAAATAAATACATTCAAGAAAATATAGCTCGGACTGTGTCTTAGAGATGCAAGTCAGAGTTTCTTCCTCCAAATTTTTTCGCAAATTAAAATCTCTATGTGTCACAAATATCGTGTTATGCAAGGGTAGGAGCAATGGTATAGATGAAACATTAGCGAACATTATTAATGAAATTATTAAAATCATCAACGCTATTATAATCATTAGTAGCATCATTCAATTAGAACGTTTTGCGAATCTTCGAGTACTAACCGGGAATGTGGAGACTATTTAATGATTTATCATTAAGATCGATTATTCCGATTGGAAAATAAAATAGATGAAAAGATAATACTGTTGATAGGAGCGTGGCTCATTTTGAGTCTGCATGTAAGTTACAAATAATAAATTTGATACAATTGTAACATTGTGAATAAAATCCATAAGAATGAATAAAAAAATCCCACTGTAGACACATACAGTTAGACACGTACAGTTACAAGAGCGTGGTTAAAACAATGATTATATTGTGTATTATTGTACTAACCTTAGAACTCCAACGTTGGGTCATTGGTGTCCATGTCTTTCGGCGTAGGACGCTTACATTTATGCGATTTTTGCAAAAAATGATTATAAAAAACTGTTTTTTCGGCATGGAAAAAATGTTATCACTCAGTTAAGGGTCCAAAGAAGACTCATGAATTTTTTCAGATTTTTTCATACACTATAACATAGTGAAATAAGCGAACGACGCGAACGATCCACGTTGGGGTTTGTTGGTGCTGAAAACTACGTTGGGGTTCTAAGGCTAATTATGATTAACTACTATCACACTTGTATCACTGATCCGACGCGTGATCCAACCGAGAATCACATTTTACTTGATTTCATCAAATCAATCGTTTTTATGATAATTTAATGTAAACGGACTATTCAATTTGTTGAAGTAGTTAATATATTTTAAGCTCAAAACATAGATCAGGGCAATCACCTTAATCGTACGTTATACTGAATTCGAATAAATTTAATTTGATTGAAATCGAATACATCAATGCTTCTCGGTAAAACTATTTATCGATGCTTATTTTTTATTCGTCGAGCGTTAATCGTGCGGGAGCGCTGAAAAATTTCCAACCATTTCGCACGAGGTCGACTTTTCTTACACGTGAGGCAAAAGAAAACCAATACAACGCAAATAGATCTTTGTCCCGAACGAAGTTCTGGAGAAAGAATGAAAAAGCGAATAAAGAGGAAAAAGCTCGGTTGACTTTTCACTGAATAAATCAGGTACGCCCGAGGGTGTGCTTCAAGGGATTCGACGTTAATCCGCTTTTTGTTTCTTTTACTTTCACGGTTTCACGTGCATGCAGCAAGCTCACCTCGTTCTTTACCGCACTTCCGTAGCACAAAAGAACTAGGGAAAAATCGACTTATGGCGATTGAATGAGAAATTGCGCGCTTCTAATAACATAAAATACAGAAGAAGATGAAGAAGAAGAAGAAAAAAAGTTGAGCTTTGGTCGATTGTTTCGATCGGCAAAGTGATTAAATGAATGGATTTTCTCCAAGCTTTTGTGATACGAATATCGTGTAATACCTAAATTAAATTGGTCAATATTATGAAAGAAACAAAAACCAAGTACCAATTAATTTCACAATCCGATAATACCTGCTATTTTCAGTATTCATGAACTACAAAACGAACTTCTCAAAATACACCATGAATTATTCGTTTAACAAAAAAAAGCTCTACTAGCGTTAAATAGTTAAATAGCGTCCGAAGTGCACAAGCAATGTTCAATCAAAGCGCGAAATGGCCTGGCAAAAATCACGTTAACGCTCGATTATCGCGATACAAATTCTATCGATAATATTGGAGCAATGAAATCACTGTGATATCACTAAAACGCTTTCAAGGGGTGTAATAGGATCGACTAAACAAAAAGAATCTAACGGGCGTAAAGAGAGAATCATAGGGAAAAAAGAATTTAAAAATGTGCACAAGCAAGAAAAATGGAGAACAGAATGTTAAAGGGATAAGAGAAGTAAGAGGAGAAAGAAAATATATGATATTGATTATCGCAAATTATTGTAAATCGAATAATTATCTTTTAAAGAACGAGAATAAAATTAAATATATATATATAATTATGAATATATGCACACGTATACATACAAACTTATAACTGTATGTTTGTGTATTTATATATACATGTTCTGTAACGTATTACGAACTTTCAATGGTAAATCAAAGAATTATTATTATTATAAATATTATTAATAATAATACTTATTATTAACAATGTTCTTATTATTAATAATGTAAATATTATAATTATTAATAATGTTCTGTAACGTATTACAAACTTTCAATGGTAAATCAAATAATTATTATTATTATAAATATTATTAATAATAATACTTGTATATATGATACGATTATATATATACTAAAACGAAAAATCGAATTATGTATATGTACATGTATATACGCCGAAAAAACATTATATATATATATATATATATATATATATACACACATGGGTATATATCAATTAGTACCATTATTGCAAATATTGTATTAATACGATCACTATTATCATCAGTAATTGATTATAACAACTGAAAAAAGAAACAAATTATGACTGTCATTGTTAGCGATAACATATTTTTAAAAAATTATACATATATATATATGTATGTATATTTAAAAAACATCATTATCAAGTCCTCTTGTCTTGTAGCGTTGGTTGTCTGTTATAGAGGATGAGGTCCGGGAGATTTAAAGAAATTAATAAAATTTTAATGAAATACGAGACAGGAAACAAAACGAATGATATTACTCAATTTACACAACGTTGTAAAATAAAAAAAAAATATAATAATCTTGTGCGACCAGATAATATTTAATTTTGTAAATAGCACCGAACCGAATGCCATAAGAGAGGTTGAAAAAAATGCGTTTCATATTTCCTATAAATTTACTGCTAAGGAGCCTCTGGGGTCTGCGTGACGGGCTATGCGTGACAATGTTCGTATATCGCGGCTACACGAACTCAAAGTTTTGACAAACACGCCGTTCCATCATGATCACGAGCCCGTCTGTCACATTTTTCATTGTAATTACAAATATTATAAACATATTTTGAAAGGCGGACAAAACATTACACTTTCCGGATAAAATCAAGAAGCCCGTGAACAATAGCTCCATCATTCATCTAGTTCCTTCTTTACGGCTTAAAAAAATCGTGACTATACTCTTAAGTTAGTCACGTTGATATAATCGCGTCATTGACATCATTAGTTATATCCTGGCATGAAAAAATTAATAAAACAAACTTTTATTCTCGTGATATAAAAAGAATATGTGTATTTACAAATCATTTTCGTTGCGATAATAATACGATAAACCCATGGGTACGATTTTTTAATACTAAATCTACCTTGTTTCATCACTTATTTTTGGTTTTAATACAGAATATGACGCGAGCATATATTCTTTCTGTTTTCATTCAAATGTTACAACACTGATATAGGTCTATTAACTTTGTTTTCTAATAAATGTGACCAGGCGCCGAAATATCCTATTGCATGTTTCTTCAACTGTTATAGGTCGCATGTATTAAAGGAACAACAGTATTCCATTTTTGTTCTTCCAGCAGGACTACCTTAACAGCGGTCGTCGAAACAAATATCGGTCTTTAATCAAATATTTGATTGAAAAATGTGAATTTATCGATTTCAAAATTGGCGATAACTAAACAATAAAACATTAAAAATAATGATTTTTTTGCCCATTTATTGGAAAATAAGTATTTATGAAATTTTCGATGCAATTTCGTAAATCAATCTCATCCTCTAAATGGATTGAAGTTGTTCGAGCACAATTGGCCATAAGCATTAGTATGTTGCGTTTGATTTTTCAATTTATATTTCAGTTATTCTCGGTCGAATAGAGAATCCGATATATCTCTTTCGCGCGTCTTACGGTTTCCAATAGTTCCTATTAAGGGTGAGAATACGCAGAATCAAACTAGTAAAAGATTTTATCTCTGTAGATGTGAGTTTCTGTTTCAAAGTTTTCATAATCGAACATTTTCAGCATACGTATATGAATATGAATATATAAATGTTGTCTGATATATCTGACAGAAATTCCCCAATTCCTGTCAATAATTTTTTAATCATATAATACTGGCAAAAAAATCATGCAGCAATCACACAAAGAAAATAATTCTACCCGAACACATCGAATAAAATATAATGCTCGAACAATCAGTTGGAAATGCAGTAGCGTCGGAATATTGAATAGATGAAGGAAAAGCATAGTCAGGTTGACTTTAAAGGATCATGTATAATTGTTGTGTAAAATCAGATATTTCAGCCGAACCAACAAAATGCCAACCGTTAAAGTAAACGAATATACAATTCATGGGAAAAACAAAAGATTAAAGGATGAACAAAACATCGGTGCATATTATATCTTACCCGAACAGAACTTTGTATATGATATTTGCAATATAAATATCACTATTTGCACAATATCAATTGCCTCAAATGTACCGTGGTAAAATTCGACAGAAGAAAAATACATTTTATTTCGTAGTTTTTATACTCGAGAAGGAAATTACTACTTGAGAATATTCAAACACTTTTACTTAAACAATGAGACATTTTAACAAGTTTATTTCTGCAGTTTCTTTTTCAAATTTCATCCACCTTCATCAGGATCAGTCATTTTTATTTTTTCTCGTTTAGAATTAAAAATGGCATCACAGAAGTTTCTTTTCTCGGCGATGACATATTTTTTATTACCTGTTCATCCGAGGAAATGAAAAATTCCATTTAAATTATGTCCGCTTGGGCATATGCGTCAATTCATCTTGAAATCAACCACATCTCGCACACATTTCAGGCGTACGGTATGCACATGAATAAAAAAGAAAACAACGATATAGCCCATGCGTAAAAAACTTTATATGTGAAATGCTATGTGGCTACAGTTTTAGACTCACAATTCTCGGTTTGCGTCAAGTTTAATCTATAAAAGTCTTCCATTTCTTCCTCGACAGAAAAGTATTCACTAAGCTGTCACTCTTCTCGTTTGCATGATAATACGAGGTTGAAGGAATTTACATATAAAGCCCAATCATGGCTTTATCACATTTGTCTCATTTGTTCGACAGTGCGACATAAAAAAATATGCCCAGCTTCAAATAGCTTTAAAACTCAAGGATTCGGAAAAAGTAACATATAGTCCAGTCAAATTAGCAAAAATAGAATAATTAACTGGTAAAAAGCTATAAATGGATGGAGACCTTTATTTTGGCATACTTTTGAAGATACTAAAAGACCTGACCTCTACCTCCAAGGCTCGATCCGCCATCATGAAAAAAGGTGCACCAATCCAACTAACGGTTACCGAGATATAATGAAAAAACTGGATTGGTGCACCTTTCTATTGAAGATGGCGGATCGAACCTTGGAGGTAGAAGTCAGGACTTTTAGTATCTTCAAAAGTATGCCAAAATAAAGGTCTCCACCAATTTATAGCTTTTTACCGGTTAATTTTTCTATTTGCCTCATTTTAATCTAATTTGATTGGACTAATATGAGCTTCTCTGTTGAATCTCTTATATAGACTGCTTACAAGCAAAAGCTCCCAACCATTTTAGAAACGAACTTTTCTCTCCTCGACCTTTGAAAACTTTATTTAAAATTGTATTAATGAAAAATAAAATAATAATAATAAATATACAATTTATTTATATAAAGTACAAAACTATTTATATAAATTTCATTCATTTTATATTTCATTCCAAATACTCTGACACAAAAATTGTGAAAGGATTTATTTTTCACCTCAAAATCTTGATTTTAAAACAGGAACAGGGGAATAGGATTCATTTTTTTTCTAATAAATGAAAAAGAATAATAATTTTCATTCAGTTTCCGTTTATGAACGGTTCTCTTCTGCATGACCACGAAAATTTCTATGTCAATTAAATCAATATTCTGTTCAATGTACAGTTCATCGCAATTCGCTTTTAGCGAAAAAGACGTTGATAATGAAGGTTTTGATTCTTTTTATTCATTTATATGACACTCTGCAGAAGCCTTCTTTTCCTTCAAAACTTTTTTTCAAGCTCTCAAATACTATTGACAAAAGGATATTTTTTAATCCTGAACATGAAAAATGAGCTCTTGGCAAGAATATTGTTAGTTTATTACCCTCTTAAGTATGCTAACAGTCGATATTTATAAAAATATACGCCCTTATCTTCTTGAAAACTGCCCCTCTTGTTCCTATCGAGAGTTCAAGTGCCTGTGTTGTAAACGCTCGTTCCACGATCGGTTTGTATATCATTAGTCCAGTCACCTTAGCAAAAGTCCTATTCAAGAGACCCAGCCTCTGGCCAATTTTTTTATAGATTCTTTGGACCTATAGGAATATAGCCCTGAGTTTTCGTAAACATCCGAGTTGCATTTTAGCAATAAAAAATTATTGAAAATTTAAAAATTGATTTTTTTAGTTATTTTTTTTGGATCGCGTCCTATCAAAAAAAGTTTCGAATAAAAGTTGTTCATCATAACGTCCTCTATAAAAAAAGTTCTATACAAAAATGAGCTAGCATTGTTAATTAAGCGGTTAATTGCAAATGAAAAAAAAAATGTCAATTTAATTTTTGCAACCGCAATCGATTGTTTATCAACATATCGGTTTGAAGTTCATACATGATGTAGGGGAGTCGAACCCCAAGAGAATCGTGCAAGATTTATCGATCTGCGAGATATAGTTTAGCAACAATCTGCGATCATCGAAAAAAATTTGGCATTCAATTGAATTTTCCGACGAAGGCCCACAGCGTAGAAAAAAATCGAGGAGCTTTGTGTCATCGTGCACATTATGATATGGAAAAAAAAATTGTTTTCGTTGAAAATAAATACTGTTTTTTGACGATTTTCGATTTTTGCTTATAAACAAATAGCAATTCTGACCAAAGATACAAAGATATCCGGAAAATTCTTGGACCATCTAATGCGTTTTTAAAAAACGAACAATTAGAAAAAAAAAGTTGCGATATCTTGATTACAGCCCGAGATATGGATATTTTTACGTTTTTTCAATTTTCTATTGTTGTAATTAAGATGTTTGCAAAATTCAAATTCATTAGCCTTCCCTACGCTTCCGGCTACGGGATTCAATAAAATACTGACCTTTAGGAGGAATTATGCCATCACAGTTATCAACGTATTCCAATCGACGGCGCGCGGCTGAGCGCGCGGCGTCGGCCGCTCGGCCGGGCGGCGTGTTGGGAGTACCCCGTCTCGCTCCGCAGCCATGCGCGAGCGGCTTAGTTAACAAATTTGATAACTTACTTAAAAATGGTCGTAGAACAATTTATTTTTTTTTTCAATTTTACGTGATTTTTTCTCGCGAACACGATGGTATCCTTAAAAATCATGTTCACCCCATAGCAGACCCATGACCATCGTTTTTACAAATTTTACATATAACCGTGCTTTAAAATCATTTTACTATGAATGGGAAAGGGTATCATAAATAAATCTTTTCTCCAACACTGTTTCATTCACTACAATAAGTTAGTAATGCACTTAAAATATAATTTCGACGAAATTAATGGGTAACGGTATGAGTTGTGCGAACGCTGTCGAAGCCGAAGTAATTTTAAGCGATGATGAGGAAGAGGAAGAATTTTCCAAATTCTCAGAGGTAATCGACGACGAAATTGAAATTGACTATCCCATAGTAACGGCTCCAACAAATGTAGATAGTGACGACGAGTATGAGCCTAACGAAAAAAGAGTGAAAAGAGAGTTTTTGTAATGAATTTTTCTTTCCTAAATTTTTTTCTTTCACATTAATAAACTTACTGTAATGAATGAAACAGTGTCGAAGAAAAGATTTATTTATGATACCCTTTCCCATTCATAGTAAAATGATTTTAAAGCACGGTTATATGTAAAATTTGTAAAAACGATGGTCATGGGTCTGCTATGGGGTGAACATGATTTTTAAGGATACCATCGTGTTCGCGAGAAAAAATCACGTAAAATTAAAAAAAAATAAATTGTTCTACGACCATTTTTAAGTAAGATATCAAATTTGTTAACTAAGCCGCTCGCGCGAGGCTGTGGAGCAAGAGGGGTACTCCCACCACGCCGCCCGGCCGAGCGGCCGACGCCGCGCGCTCAGCCGCGCGCCGTCGATCGGAATACGTTGATAACTGTGATGACATAATTCCTCCTAAAGGCCAGTATTTTATTGAATTCCGTAGCCGGAAGCGTAGGAAAGGCTAACGAATTTGAATTTTGCAAAAATCTTAATTACAACAATAGAAAATTGAATAAACGTAAAAATATCCATATCTCGGGCTGTAATCAAGATATCGCAACTTTTTTTTTCTAATTGTTCGTTTTTTAAAAACGCATTAGATGGTCCAAGAATTTTCCGGATATCTTTGTATCTTTGGTCAGAATTGCTATTTGTTTATAAGCAAAAATCGAAAATCGTCAAAAAACAGGATTTATTTTCAACTAAAACAATTTTTTTTTCCATATCGCTTGTGCACGATAACACAAAGCTCCACGATTTTTTTCTACGCTGTGGGCCTTCGTCTGGAAATTCTATTGAATGCCAAAGTTTTTTCGATGATCGCAGATTGTTGCTAAACTATATCTCGCAGATCGATAAATCTTGCACGATTCTCTTGGGGTTCGACTCCCCTACATCATGTATGAACTTCAAACCGATATGTTGATAAACAATCGATTGCGGTTGCAAAAATGAAATTGAGTTTTTTTTTCATTTGCAATTAACCGCTTAATTAACGATGGTAGCTCATTTTTGTATAGGACCTTTTTTATAGAAGACGTTATGATGAATAACTTTTAATCGAAACTTTTTTCAATAGACGCGTTCCAAAAAAAATAACTCAAAAAAATGGATTTTTTATTTTTCAATAATTTTTTATTGTTAAAATGCAACTCGGATTTTTACGAACACTCAGGGTTGTATTCCTATAGGTCCAAACAACCTATAAAAAAATTGGACAGAGGCTGGGTCTCTTGAATAGAACTTCGTAAAATATGGCCTAAGGTGACTGGACTACATTGAGTTGGGCACCTCTTTTGCATAATGAAATAGTAACAGAGACAACAAACAAGATGTTGAGTAACAGTGATCAAAAAAGAAAGAGAGAGAGAGAGAGAGAGAGAGAGAGAGAGAGAGAGAGAGAAAGTTATGGAGTGTAAAAACAGATATATTAACACAACAAGCGACAAGAATATGGAAAAACTGAGAAAAAAAAGAATGAAACATCTTTATTGGCGTTTTTTTGTACGTCGTTGAAAGCTGTAATAAACCCGATGTCGTCAATATTAGCAAAATAATAGTAGTGCAGATTACTGAGAAAAACGGACTCATTCGATTTTCAATCCTATGAAACTGTCATTTCTGTAAATGAATTTCTTCAAACTCTAACGATGTTCCTTCAATTTCGATAAACTTTATGGAAATCGTATAAAAATTCGTTATTTCTCGGCATCAGACAAAGGGCAAAAATCTGTGGATGATAATTGAAGAAAAAGAACCACGAATGACGTGATACTCTAACAACGCCTATACATTTTCACACGAAACAGACATTCATAGTGGGAGAAAAAAAAATCAAGAAAATGCACATACGCATTCTTTTGACGAGTTTCTTAGCACGTAGTCTCGCACTAGCGATAATAATTTTGTATAAAGATGATGAATAGATCATTAACAAAATGAAGCGTCGAGGTTCTCAATGATCCACTGTTTGAGGAAACCGAAAGCAGAGGATCATATGCATTTGAACAATACTAAAATTACTTACGGAATGAAGAGTCAACAAATTCTATTGTAGTCATTATCTATTTATGATTATTCTCAATATGACTATTACTGTTGTTATTACAAAAACCGACCAACGAGAGATGACGTACAGAATCGTAGGTGTAAGGAATAGCTGAACGATCAAGAGGTAAGGGGATACTTTATGCGCTTACTTGAAATGACTGTTGTTATTATTATTATTATTACTATTAATATTGTTTTTGTTTCTATTACTATCGTTGTTATTCCTACTATTAATTCAAGTACACGAGAGGTCATAAACTGACAGTATAGCGCGATGTCTAAAAATACAAATAACGTTACACGAAACAAAACCGACACGAATTTTTCTTCATTCAAATAATACGACGACAAAAGATGGTACCGTCTACTCGAAATAGACGATTGCGCCAAGTTCTCTCACTGGACATACTCACAAATTAGAGATTTGAGAAAAGGATGAAATGAAAATATTCACAAAAATATTGTAGGCGTGCGAGGGTGAACGAGATTACGTTGTGAGAGAGTTTTGGTCTAAGCAACAACGACGATATGGAAACAAACGTGTGCTACGTTGTATTCGGCAATTAAACAAAACCGAAAAAAAAACAAAAACTATCAATACATTACGACTTTGTTTTATAAAAAGTGAAAAAATCCAAGAGTACAATATGTTTCTTTTCGTGTCTCTTTCATTCAATGACATTCCTCTACATTTCATTTCCTTAAACTCCGAGGCGAAATTGTACATCGTCAGCTGCTAACAACATCACAGGATGTCATATTTGACGCAGATGGAACGCTGAACGATTCACGGTAAGTGACATTAATGTATATTTCTTCATTGACAGTTTTAAAAAAAAATCAAAGTTGCAGGAAACACTGTCTTTATACCAATAAAAATTGCTTACGTGGTATGAACGAATTTGCTAGTATAGACATAATATATCAAATTATCTTTAAAACGTAATTTAAACGATTTAAATAATTTAAATTATGCCAATTTTTGAAATGAGCCACCATCTATTTTTTTCATTTCCATTCATTTATAGCTTCAAGGTGCAAATTATCCTCTCCTTTTCAGGCTTTCTTCATTAACTCACTGTCAGTCGCTTTTTTGCAGTACTGAGGTAAAAGAAAGAAGCTGGTTCTACGGTGTGGTATTTTTCCACATTTTTTCTATACTACCCTCTCACCTTCTTGGGTTTTCATGGTCAGATCCCTTCACTTTTCCCCATTTCATTAATTTTGATAGTTCCTAAAAAGCCGTCTATAATTTAGAACCTAACGCGTTACCCACAATCAATCATTTATCGCTTCTCAACAAGACCATCATTGCAAAAACAAACATATTGTTTCAACACGTTTTAGACGTGTAAATATTGAGGCCGATTTCTATACGTTACTTACCGTGTTGCTGTGCAAAATAACACGTTTTAGTCGTGTTGTAAAAACGTGACTGGCCGCGCTGTAACAATATGGTTTTCGACGTTGAAGCTCGAATATACACGATTCCAGCCGTATTGCTGTTTAATTAACATGATTCGCGTGCATTCTGGATGTATGTTTATGAAAGAGCTAAAAATGTGTCGATTTTTTACATAAAAATGGGTTGCCAAGTAGAAAAATTATCAAACATTTTATAGACAATGTAGAACGATTCAAAGGTTTTATGCGATTTTCATTTTATTCGGTTTTTTTTTCGTCCGGTGAGTTTACACGATTCCTGCTTTGTTATTGGCTCGGTCTACTACTAGCACCATAACCGCATTAGATATTCCCTGCATTTTGTGTAAATACTGCCCGATGATATACCAAACGTGGCCTGCGCGGGAACAAGAGTTGTGGTGGAATAAAATGGCACATTTGACATTTAAATTTAGCCATCATAATAATTCTGGTAATGTTACCGGAACAAAGCACTCGCCATTTTATAGAAAATAACGTGTATGCAACCGTGTGGCTTTCCAGCGTGTTGAACAAATCAACGTGTAGTTTTCGTCGTGTGTAGTACCGCTCGAAATGTGTTGTTTGGTACAATCTGCGTTAAATCGACACAGATGATGTGTGTTGCAAAAATAAAAAAAAAACGGAGGAAGCGGTGTTATCGGAAAGAACACGGCCTAGGACGTTGTTTCAAAGCGCCAAATCAAGCGACGCGTGTTGTTGCAACACGATTAGCTTAAGTTGCACACGTATTGGGCATGTTGTGTGTTGACTTAATGCACTTGACAACACGCTTATTTTTACAGTGATATTATGGAATCTGTAAAAAGCCGGTGCCGATTTAGGCGCCTATATTTTACTGAGCTTTCAGTTGATTTTACTGCAACTTAGACAAGCTCATTAATCCGGTACACCGCTAAAGTATAGACTGCTCACCTATGGCTATCGGTTTGCCCTAGTATTTATATATATGTAGGCGAATAAGCTTGCCTTCAAAATCTATTGTAAAGCATAATGTAGTACATTGACTCTCAAAGCTTTAGGATGTATTTATGAAAATATATTTTGATTTGAATCCGAAAATTCACAATCTACTCCTGATACTCGTTGAAATCTCTCCCTTTACGTTCTACATGTTTACTTAACCTGCGAGATATTTCATGTATTTGCATTAGAATAATATCACTTATGAATATATATATATATATATATATATATATATATATATATATATATATATATTCACAGGCTTAAGGTTCACTATCTTCCATTGCAGATTGTGGTATGTTTATAGTTATATGTACGGAGGGAAGTCTGTAGCACCAAACGAGAAATGTACTGTATTACGATGTTAAATATATGGATGTACACAGAGTTTGGCGGTTTCTGTCGATATTTCAAACCCCGATAGACTATACATGCGCATGAGGATTAGTGAACCTCATGCGCAGAGAAATTTACCTTCTAAATAGATAGAATTTCGAGTTTCTAGTTTGAATCGAGTTTATCTGTATATACGGTTATGCTGATCATTTGGAACACGAAACTATAAATGTATGCATAAAATCGAATAACGTCGCATCACAGATGTAAAACCAATTCGAAGAAGTTAGTTGCTCTTCTACATACGGTGCTTTTGAAAATGTTCGCTCAGTGCGTCCACAAAAAACTTTCATTATTCTCATGTGGAATTTTCATGTCTTCATACCGAAAGTCAATTTTTGGAAATATATTTTTCAACCAAAATTCACACTAATTGAAGGTTATCGACTTTCTTGTTAGGCGCAAATTATCCCCTGGAATTCTTTGTGCTTGGCAAAAAACAACTTTGAAATAAATTTATGTAAAAGCTCGATCAACCGAATCGTTCATAGTTTAATCTATTCATGACGCAGGAAAAATACAAATTCTTTTTAAATTTGTTTGAACGAGTTCTACACAAAGATCCCATCGAAATTGAAAGTCATATATTCGTGGATAACAGAAGTTTCTCTCATCATCGTTAAACCAAAGTAAAGTATCCAATGGAAACACACTACACATGGTAGTCCATCCACGTTGAAAAAACGACTTGCTCTTCGAATTCCCTATTTGAGTCGTAAAAGCGTACTTACGTGAGGCCATTTCACGAGATCGATTCTACGTTATCGGACTCTTTGCACAGTTTGTTCTCCAATTCTCGATTCAACTTTATATTGTCTGTGTTATTACTCGAGATAAGAAATTTACGTGAAATACTGAAGTTCGTGGAGGTGAATAGAAAGTGTTGATATATGACCGACTTGAACAAGGCCAAAAATGTCTGTCTGAAAAGCAATTATTGAAACATATATATTTTTTTTTTCCAATGAAACAGTTAAATCTTGTTTATTTTCAGACTTCTTATTCGAATATCTCAAATACCTTGACAATTTCTTCACAATTTCGATATATATCTGTTAAGAAACAAGAAAAATTTTTAAGGACAATCTTTGTGAGTCGGTTTTTTATTAAAAATAATTGATACGCAGATAATTTTGGAGCATTGATGTCGGTCGAACAATGGCATTGTCCCAGAATTTTTTCATATCTATATTGTGGTTGTGAGAAAATTACTTCACGATATAAAAAAGCATTTCATTTTACGCGCAAGTTTTATGTTCTCTCATGGTTATTACTTCCTGAAAATTCCAAAGACTTCGTAATAACGAAGCTTCATATATACCTGTTGAGACTACTTTCATCCCTCGACTATGAATCCAACCGTCCAAGGCTTGCATGCCAAATAGAAAGGCAGAACAAGGCAGTGAGAGAGAGTTGGGGGAGGGGTGAGGGAAAAGTGGGAACATTTTAAGGAGCGAGGGAACGTTTCTTCGGGTGGACTTCTTTAATATTAAGACTCTGAGTTGTACAAATAGAGGCCCCGCGCGGCTAATAATAAGTCTGAATAAGGAGTCTCCTCATTATACTTCTTATCATCTTCACCTTTACCCATACTCCGAATACACACAAGCATCCTTTCCTCTTAGTCTAAGAAAATGAAGTAAAATAAAAAATATCCGGTACTTTTTTGTGTCCCGAGACTACTTCTTGAAAGCCACATCAAGCCAAGTTTCATAAGAATCCATGTGAAAAGATCAAACTAATACAACGACAAAAGTTCCATTTTCTGTTAATTAATGTAAACAGAGGAAAAGTTGCCTATTATAAGACCGTTACTTATTGTTCGAGAAAGTAATAGTTGATGATATAGAGACTAAAAATACAAAACACCAGTATCACTGGATATACAAAAGATATCTTGAAACGTCTATTACTGTTTGGCAGTCAACACTTTTGTTTAGTGGTGAGCATCAATTATTGTCACGGAATCAATTGTGGACGGAGAGAATTAAACGTAAAAAAATACCGTGCAGTGACAGTATACTGAGGTGACAATCTGCTATTTCTAAGATCATTACTGAACAAAACACAAATTTTCATGAAAATTAAATCAAATTTCTTGTTTAAAATAGGAAATTCTACCGGAGTGCCTAGTAAATTTTGATGTTCAGTAAAATATGCAGAATATAAATTTAAAAATTGTGTGATACAAGTGAAATTTTACCGTTTATTTCATTATTTTATGTCTTCAAAAAATGTCCTTGAAAAAGTGCCGTACTTATGACGACTATTTCAATGTTTATTTTGAAATATTACATCAGCGTCACGGTAAAAAGTTTCCCTACAAGTGTTTACGCCAGGATGGTGTAGTATTTAAAATTTTACGTTTCGCAAATTAAAAAAAAAAATTATCGCTTAAGAATAAATACGTTTTGCCAACTTGTCCCACGTTCAAATGTATCACGGTAATTTTTACCGTGAATTTCACGGTAAACAGTACTGTTTAATTCTCTCCGTGTAAAATTTCGCCAAACCCTATTCAAATTCTGTGGGACGTTTCTCATGTCTGTCGTGACTTTGTTTACTTATTCGCTTGTATTATGTACTGATGACTGCATATCATTAACGCAATTCCACAAAAACAAAATCCGTTATATGAAAATTGTTTGATGTATCTAATATAAGATAGCTTGAAATGCCCATGTGAAATATCTCATAATAAATTATAAGCAAAAAATTGTTGGAGTTCGTAAAAAAACAGAACAGGAATAAGGGTCTGAAGGATACAAATAAGTAGAATAGAATAAAACATGACAAATGAAAAACGAATAAAACGTGCGCGAAAAGAAGAACAAAATGTGTGACCTCGTCAAGCGAAGTTCAAAAAGGAATGTTATTTCATGGTAGCAATGACGATGATGAAGATGCTAATGCTACCGTATGCATCTATTGTCGCAAGAAATTTCAAAAAGATAGAAGAAGAGAAAAATGAGCTTATAGCGCAATTTGCTAAGTACTACTTTAACAGATGTAAATGAATATATATCTGCTAAAGTATTAGTTACTTGCACATTCTTATGAAAAATCTTCCTTCAATAACTATGTCTTACTGATGAAGCTTTGAATTCAAGACTCTACTATATAATGAACTCCTTTTATTACTTCAGAACTATACAAAACTGTGAATACCATATTATGGAGAAAAAAAAACATTTTGCCTTTTACACTAAAAAACAACGTTCATGCAAAATAAAGAGCAAAGAATATCTGATGGTCCAATATGTACTGGTATACGATATTTCTTTTATAAGTATTGTGAACATATTATTTTAAAAAATCATAATATATTTGGAACCACGTAAAAAAGAATATCTCATAATAAATATACTCTTATAAAAAATTATTGGTTTTAAAATATTATTATTAATATTCTGCTTCTGACCCAATGTTGGATTCGATGAAATCGCAAACTCAAAAATGAAGCAGAGTTATGTGGGATTGATGAAAACTTTGTATTCCCTTTCCCCTTGCATGGTAAGCCAATACGAGTATGTATAAATTTACATACATGCAATTTTATAGGAGTCGCCTAGGGAACGAGTTAGAGATTTGATAAAAGCTGTTAATCGACATAGATCGTGTCTCTTAGAGCATGCGTAGCAATCGGATCACAAAATCATTTCAGGAAGCCCGCTAACCACAGAGTGACATAACGGGACGATATACATCTTTTGCTGGTACGGGCACGATCTGAAGTTGAGAGAGGGAAAGAAGGCATTGGGAAGTATAGACTTTGAGAGGAAGAGCAACTGCATTAGTATAGTCGAACGTGTTGAAGAGGAAGTGGAGCGTAATCGACCGAACGTAATCAGACTGGACTGATGCTGGCCTCACTGCGATAAGAGCTAAGGGATCAGTGAGCGTGAAAACGTTTACTGTATACAGTATATCTCTGGATGGAAAGTTTGAGAATAGGGCAATAGAAAAGCAGAAGAGACTATACACACAACTAACAGAAACACGCAGCATCATCAGATTCAAATTTTCGTAGTTCGAGGGTACCAGATTCTAATCTCGAACTCAACTCTAATTCATGACCTGAAACATCGCTAGATTTGATCTCAAACATTTCCTATTGAATATATAAATATATGAATATGAAAATTCCTACTCGTATATTCACTTATTGTCCTATTAAGCTTCCACGGATCAGTACAATGACAAAACTGAGGGAAAATTATATCAATGAGGCTATTATTAGAATAGATGACGATATAATACAAACTTTGTACCTCTGGCAAGTTTTTGACATTATTTCCATCACTTTCATCTAATTTACGAGAAACTTTTTTCGTATCTTTGCCACGTAAAGTATCCGCGTGAAGGTTATAATTTCCACGACATTGTATAGCGTTCATTATCTAGGAACTGCATTTATATTAAGGTATTATATACTCCAAAAATTTTTGTTTTTGAATCATAAAGCTGAAACTATATGGGGTGTTCCACGCCAAATCGGACGGTCTGAAAATTTTTTATTTTTGATTTCCTCAATTTGTTGATATTTTTTAGTATCCCTCGAAAGAGCCTTTCTGGTAAATTTTGAGATTTTTTTGATTACTTGTTAAAAAAATATCAAATTTTCAAAAAAATCGCTCTTTTTTGGTTTTTTATTCATAACTTTATTAATAATGGTCCAAATTAAAGCTTTTTTTTAATCTTTGTTTTTAGATGGCCTTTACAGAAAAAAATACAAAAAAAATATTTAAAGTGTTTTTGATTAAGATTTTTGAGTTTGAAATTTTAAATCGTGTTTTTGAAAGTGAGTGTAACTTTCAATTTTTTTTTTAATTTTTTGTTTCAGACTACTATTCTTTTAACAACTTTTAAGACCAGTCCGCTCATGGGCCCTCCATAATTACTATTTTTTTTCGATTTTTGAAAATTTGAAATTTTTTTTTTGTTTATAAATCATTATAAGTACCGACTTTTATTACTGTATACTATTTTATTACTTATATTAAATTAATTGTAATACTTTTTAATTGTTAATGGGTGTTTAAAATCAATAAGTAAACGTGAAGTTTATTTATAAACAATTATAACAAACGTTTTCATTTATTTTCGTGTTCTTTTAAAAATTGTTTAAAAATTATATTATCAATGCTATTTTTTGTTGCAAAGTATTTTTTTTAAATTTAAATAATAGTATCTTTATGAATTTCTATTCAATTTAAAAAGCGCGGCACATCTTAATGAATGACTTTCTCACGTGGTGGCGCTGCTAACTGTTTCTAAGAAGCAACGGAAATATATTAGTTAGCTAAGGAGTATTCTAGTTCAAAAAATAATCGTTTATATAAAATTTTTAAAACAACACGAAAAAAAATAAAGACATTTGTTATAATTGTTTATAAATAGACTTAACGTTTACTTATTGATTTTAAACACCTATTAAGAATTAAAAAGTATTGAAATTAATTTAAAATAAGTAAAAAAAGAGTATACAGTGACAAAAATCGGTACTTATAGTGATTTATAGAGAAAAAAGAAATTTCAAATTTTAAAAAATCGAAAAAAAATAGTAATTATGGAGGGCCCACGACCGGACCGGTCTTAAAAGTTGTTAAAAGAATAGTAGTTTGAAATAAAAATTTTGAAATAAAAAAGTGCACATTACCTTCACACTGCGGAAAGATGACTGCCCATCGGTATTATTGAATAATAAGCTTCTTTCTACAACAAACGAGATTAAATATCTAAGCATGTACTTAGATAGAAGGATAACCTGGTAAAAATACATAAGAACTAAAAGAAAGGAACTAGACATCAAGTTGAAAAAATTATACTGGCTTATCGAAAGAAACTCCCAGCTATTTTAGGAAAATAAACTACTAATATACAAAACAATTCTCAAGCCCATCTGGACATACGGTGTGCAACTGTGGGGAGCAGCCAGCAAATCTAACATAAATATACTACAAAGATACCAATCAAAATTACTAAGAATCGTCGCCAATGCTCCTTGGTATATCTCCAATAAACACCTACACAACGACTTAAAAATTGAATATATTACCGAAACCATTCAAAAACACAGCAAGAGATATCAGGAAAGACTGGACAACCACCCGAATGAACTGGCGAGAAGAATCTCAAACCGTCATAATGAAACAAACAGGCTTAAACGTGCGAAACCACTCGATTTAATCAACCGCTTCATTAATTAAAAAATAAACAAATAAAGAAATAGGCAAAATAGATATCGATATCGATGGATATCGTGTCTAATATAACATTTTATATTCAGACTAATTATTGAATATCCCTTGGGATAGATTGTAATTAAAAATATTGTCAATAAAAAAATAAAAAAAATCGTAAATCGAAAAAAATAGTAATTATGGAGGGTCCACGACCGGACCGGTCTTAAAAGTTGTTAAAAGAATAGTAGTTTGAAATAAAAAATTTTCAAAAAAATCGAAAGATACACTCACTTTCAAAAACACGATTTAAAATTTCAAACTCAAAAATCTTAATCAAAGACACATTAAATATTTTTTTTTTATATTCTTCTGTAAAGGCCATCTAAAAACAAAGATTAAAAAAAAGCTTTAATTTGGACCATTATTAAGAAAGTTATGAATAAAAAACCAAAAACGAGCGATTTTTTTGAAAATTTGATATTTTTTTAACAAATAATCAAAAAAATCTCAAAATTTACCAGAAAGGCTCTTTTGAGGGATACTAAAAAATATCAACAAATTGAGGAAATCAAAAATCAAAATTTTTCAGACCGTCCGATTTGGCGTGGAACACCCCATATAGTTTCAGCTTTATGATTCAAAAACAAAAATTTTTGGAGTATATAATACCTTAATATAAATGCAGTTCCTAGATAATGAACGCTATACAATGTCGTGGAAATTATAACCTTCACGCGAATACTTTACGTGGCAAAGATACGAAAAAAGTTTCTTGTAGATTAGATGAAAGTGATGGAAATAATGTCAAAAACGTGCCAGAGGTACAAAGTTTGTATTATATCGTCATCTATTCTAATAATAGCCTCATTGATATAATTTTCCCTCAGTTTTGTCATTGTACTGATCCGTGGAAGCTTAATAGGACAATAAGTGAATATACGAGTAGGAATTTTCATATTCATATATTTATGTATTCAATAGGAAATGTTTAAGATCAAATCTAGCGATGTTTCAGGTCATGAATCAAAAATATCAACAAATTGAGGAAATCAAAAATCAAAATTTTTCAGACCGTCCGATTTGGCGTGGAACGCCCCATATACTAATAGTCTATACGAAGGAATACATTTAAGGGGACATATCTGAGTAGACGGTGGAAAAATAAATAAATTTTGGGAATTATTATCTCAAAAACTATTTGTCCAATTTCATTCAAGTTTGTTTTATTCGAAAGTATAAATATTGAGGTATATTGACAAAATTTTTTATAAATATACGCATATTGACTGAGAGCGCTGTTATTGTGGCCGGCGTAAAACATGTCACGGTCTGCGGTCCTCATGATTGCATGTAGTCGGTTGATTTGAAACAAAAATTTCGGAAAGATTCTCAAAATGTAATGTATAAAGTCTTTCACATCGTAAGATTTTTTGGAAGATATTTTTTTCAAAAGAAGTCGTCTGATTGAAAATCGGAAATTTAGAATGAAAAATGAACGTAAATTTTAATCGGCACCATTTTGTGTATTTTTTTTTATCCTACGTTGTGAAGGGCTTTATACATTACATTTTAAGAATCTTTTCGAAATTTTTGTTTCAGATCAACCGACTGCATGCAATCATAGGGCAATCCAAAGAAAACACGAGTAGGAACAAGAAAATTTAAAAACAAACTTTTTGCATCAGTCTAATGAACAATTAATAATTTTCAAACATGCTTACAGCACTGTTAGTAGTGTTCTTATGCTAGTCAGATCTCTATTTAGTCACATCTCTATTTTGCAGCAAAATAATTTTTTTTTCCTACAAATTTTCGTTGAATACTCATTTTTTTTATTAATTAATATATTTTAATTTTCGTGTTAGAAATATCAGTCGTTCCAATGAATACTACTTTTTCATCGCATGCCCTGAATCAAATAATCGGATTTTTCAGTTTTCCACTGAAAAAAGAAATTTCACTTTTTTCGGGGGGGGGGGGGGGGGAGGGGGTTCCGATTTACCCGGGTGTTCCGCTTTGCCCGACCTTTTCCTACATTTGATTATACTACGCTTTAATTCAAGAAGTCAGAAAAGCTTTACATGACTCCACAAGAATCAACTTATTTTATAGTCTTCATTGGCTGTCTGACCACAGCGATTATCACTACTTGCAGCTTATTCTCGACACTCTCCTGCAGTATACATGTCCCTATAGCTTTGCAAATTACGTCGTAATATTCAACCAAATGCTGTATAGTTATATTGATTTAGATCTGCACCCCGCCGCATCCCTTCATACTATAACTCAGGGTAATACAGTGGCGTGCAAAAGTTTCGGACCACCCTATTTTTTATGCACATTGAACAGAAATATGGTGGTGGGAGAAAAACAAACGAGTAATGATAACACGTAATCACTTATATTTAGAAACAATAGGTTGTATGCATTGATATTGATCTTAAATCATTAATTGTTCAACAATTTTTTATGACTGGCTGTGCAAAAGTATTGGGCCGCGTACTTTTGAGTATGAAAAAAATAACAAAAAACTTGAAAAATAAGGAAGCATGTCTTGGTCTTCTCCACTCGACTCAATACTTTGTTGCCATGCCCTTAGCAGCGATGACTGCAGCGCACTGACGAGGCATAGACCCAATTAGTTGTTTGATTCGTTCTTGTGGCAATTTTTCCCATTCACTTCGCGAATGGTTCCACAATTCCGTTTTGTTGGAGTAATTTTTCGTTCCAACACGATACTTGAGGTCTTGTCACAGGTGTTCAATAGGATTTAAATCCGGTGACTGTGATGGCCAGTCAAGAAGGCGGACTTTCCGGCTTTGAAGAAAATTTTTAACAAGACGCGAAGCGTATTTCAGATCATTATCGTGTTGAAAAACCCAACCACGTGACAAATTTTTCATTGCAAATGGGAGCATATGATCTTGTAGTATGTCCCTGTACATTGCAGCGTCCATATTGCCATGAATTTCCACCAGCGGACCAACGCCATAATCAGAAAATGCTCCCCAAACTTTAATGTTTCCGCCACCGTGTTTTACGGTAGGAATTTGGTACCTTAAATTATATCTGGTACCTGCTGGACGTCTTACGTACTTCCGACCATCATTTCCGAATAATTAAAATATCGATTCATCGGAAAAAAGTACTTTCTGCCAATCTGATACCGTCCAGCGCTGATATTTTTTCGCAAAGTCTAATCTAGCCTTCTTATTTTTTTTGCTAATCAATGGTTTTTTTACACCAACACGTCGAATCAGCCCCACAGCTTTCAGACGTCGAGATACCGTACTCCGACTAACATCAGCTAGATTTTCACTTCGCAATTCCCGGGAAACATCTGCAGCACTTTTTCGTGGATCTACAATGCACTTCCTTTTTATAATTTTGTCGACGCGATTCAAAGTTTTTCGCGGTCTACCGCTCCGATTTTTGTCACACAGTGAGTTTGTTAATTTATATTTAGTAATAATACGATTAACGGTACTTTTGCAAGTAGATAAAGTCTCTGCAACATCACGAGAACTTTTTCCTTCTGACGAAAGTTTCAACACGATTTCACGAAGCTGAATATTTGTGTGTTTCGGCATTGTGACAGAAAGGAGACTGATTTTCCATTGTAGGACATGTTTTGAAACTAATGAGGGAAAAAATGTAAACAAACCGTGCGTACGAAGCCGCGGCGATATAGTGGCCCGATACTTTTGCACACCGAACAAAGTCATTCCACGTAGTACATGAAAAATACGCCATTTAAATATAATATACGACGTTGTTACCTTCATTCTAACTCCCTTGAATATTTTGAACAATGAACGAGTAGAGAAATAAAATATTTTATCAATTAACTGGAAAAAATAGGGTGGCCCGAAACTTTTGTACGCCACTGTATATTTCGAAATTTCCATTTTATACATAAATTTAGTTCGGACATCATTTCAGGTTGACCTTAATTATTCTCGAGCATCTATTTACCATTGAAGAAAAGTGTTATACTATTTTCCAAAAAAAATGGATTTTTCAAACAGCAGAATATAAGGAAAGAGGAATAACATCCATCAGAAGCAACAATGTGAATACATGCGTTTCTCAGCAATAAATATTTTTCAATATCTTCATACCGAAAAATGATTGAAATCATCGATCCGATTTTTCAGAATAATTAAAAAATGAAACTTTCTATCTCCCCCATTTCATACTACGTTGACACAGTATGCTCTAAGCCATAAAGAAAAGATGCAATGAGCAAAAAATGAGTGACAGAAAGTAATAAGGAAGAAGAGGGATTTGAAAAACTGTAATGAAAAAGTGAACAATTGAGGAAAGAAAATCGTTGAGAAAATCCTGAGGAGACACCACGGCGATGTCGAGTTCGATGAAATTGTCGTCGATCCCTGATGGATGACGCTCAAGGGAGAGCCAAAGAAACCAGGTGATCGTCAAGAAAAATAATGAAAAAAGAAAGTGAAGAGAAAGAAGAAAGAAAAAAGTAGCGTCCAACCAGGGCAATAGGACGTACCAAAGAGCTTCCATTGAGTCGGTGCGTGGTGTACGGAATTGCGAGGAGTTTCCTTCAAAGGTGTCGATCACGTTATATGTTTCGATGGACCAGAATTATATAGAAAAACGGAGACACAGTGAAAGAAAAAAAGGAATAGAAATAGACAGGACGAAAGAATCTACTTTTTCTCTCATAGAGACCATTCGGGAGGAGTTGGAGATGGAATATGGAAAGTTTACAAAGTAAATTTGGTCAGGGCTTGCTCTCACTCTTGTACTCAGCATTGTGATGCAGCGCACACCTTCGAATAGCTAGTGACACCACCGGAGCCACAAACTGTGAGGGGATGAACAGAGGAATAACTCGATTTCGAGTTTTAATTCAATCTCTCTACTTTCCCATAGTATAACCCCTCGGGACTGTGTCGCAAACAAGATTCTTCAGCTTGCATTTATTCTCTCTTTTTCACTCGTCTCTTCCTTCATTCCAACGTCTTTCTTCTTGAACGAAAATACGAAAGCGCTGTTGACGAAGCTTCAATAGAATATTCTCTCACACTCCGAACCCCTTCATCTCTTTTCGTAAACCTTCGTTTCAAACAATATTTTTTTTACCATTCCTTTTCGTCATCTGAACTTCTTCTACATCTCCTTAGACCTGCACTCTTCCGTTGTCAAACTTTGTTAGAATTATTCACTCTGAAATGCGATCTTCTGTTCTTGAAACCATGACGAGTATCCGTAATATAACGAATCTGTAAGGAAATTCTGCTCCTACTTTGAGGGACGCGCGGGACACCGGGGGTCCCTGTGTTTAAATACAGGCTAGCCGCACTGCTGCCAACCTGATTTTTCTATCTTCCTCTCTCTCTTTTTTCTTTCGGTTTCTCTTTTCTGCTCTGCGAAGTTGCCGCTCCAAAGGCTTGTGCGGCCATATCTCAAGGAATTCGACAAATTTTTATAAGTTAATTCGTTATATCTCATGACATGCCTGGTAAATCAGGTTCATTTTTTTCTATGTCACTGTAATATATAAGTCTATACTTAATCCAATTTTCAATGAGCCACCACCTTTTTAACTACATAATATTAAATCATTTCTCACGTCAAAACAGTACGTGTCATAAAGCTCTGTGCAATTTGGAGGTAACTTTACGATTTTTTATCTCAGAAAGTAGGTGGTCCATCTTGTTTGAATTTTGTAGGCACACGCGAAATATGTTTCCAAAAGTGCTATTAAAATTTCAAAGATCTGCCATCTTTTAGAGATTCGAGCAGAACTTCCTTAACTCATCCTCGTTGTACATGTAACGATAACCTGAGGATTGACTCTTTTTTCAACGTATTAGAGGAGCAGCTTTATACCGATGCCCCTGCAAGATATATGATTAGGTAACAACAGTAATTATGACTGAATGATTTTTCCATTAAAGAGCAGCATCCGATTAATCGAATAGAACTCTTGGAATCACCCCAATGGCCATTTGTATTTCTATTTGTCCTCTTTGACTACGCTTGTAGATTTATCAACAGTAGTGAAAAGCTTGACTTCAAATCACTTCACTCTGTGAGACAAGGCGATATTTTGTCTATATGGATATATATATAGACATAGTAAAGTTTGTACGTATTTGTGGGCATTCGGATGGTAAGTATATCCAAGGACATGGAACCGAGAGGATTTACGGGATCAGAGATGGTGGACCTCTGTACTTCAGACCCACTGTATTCTACCAAGACGTTCGTGAAACGATAGAATCATAAGGGCGGATTACCTGCCAATGCGGATAACGTTCAACTATCGATCACAAATAGGTTCTATTAGCTTTTGCCGTAGGGGAGTTTGAGATTACGAGGGGCTGTTTCGGTCTAGATGATTTTATGGCATCTAGATGAGTTAGTTGAAAAAGCTAGCCTGATCTATATGGTGTCTGATAATATCCTGAAATTACATGGTAAATTAGAATGTTTGATATAACTATCAAACTGTTGGTTATCATTTTCTATTTAATATTCTACTTCTACAATCCTGGATGTTACTTGTGTCGAATACAATTTTTTTTATTTTATAATTTATATCGAAGCCCGAAGAGTATTTTGTTTTTCACATTGGAACGATGAAATTGTGAGTATTCACTCGAGGTATTGAATTAATAAGCATCAGAATAACCCAAACAGATGTGCTAATTTCCGGACACGAAAAATAAACTATCACTATTCCACCCTTTCGTAACTGATATTTCTTTTTATTTATTTTTTAACAAAGCTAATCCCAAAACTTTTATGAAACACGAGCACCCTCATACGATCAATAATTCTTTATCGAAAAGAAATTTGTGTCTGCATACTCGTGAGTAAAAATTGAAAGAGGTATAAAAAACAATGAGAATAAAAGAACACGCAAAATGAACAATAAACAATAAAAATTACGAGTGTATGATATTCATAAAACAAATACGAACTTTGTCCTCATATTTTTCATTCATGAAAATAAATTTACCACGGAAATGTAACTCAGAGCGATCAACGTAAAAATAAAAATTCATCCAACGAAAAGTGATGAACGAGAACATGACGAGTTTGACTTTTACACGCGTAACGGTACAGGGACAGTTTAAACTTCATTTTTTACACGGGATGAATAAAATAGTTATTTTATCAAACATTTTATCTCCAATACATGAAAATTTATGAAAGAGTGAGATATATGTATAAATAATACACGAACATATATCCATATGTATATTGTATATATAGTACATGTACAACATCGTTTTTTTCTCGAACTTGTTTCCCAATCTCTTCCAATCATACGATGCTTCATTTGATCTTTTAGTTCCCATATGTCGAGAAGCATAAAACAAAAAATAATGGCATCCCACGGATCCATTTGATTTCGACAGTACTGATGGCGGACGTCAAATATGGGAATCTCAATATGAATACATGTGAATACGAAGGTACGTATGTTTATACGGATATAAACGTTCCATTACGTAGACCACATTTATTTCCGTGTCCGAGACACGAAATTTCGTATATACACATTTATCGTACATTGTATGTTGAAATCTCACGCATAAATAAAAAATGTGAACCACCATGAGAGAATTCACGTTATCGATGAAGCGTAAATATAATGTAATAAAAATACATATTGATGAGGTAACGAGTGATTGATTTCACGTCCCTTCCTATTGACTCTAAGCTTTAGATACGAGCTTTTGACGAGTTTTATCCTCTCTCTCTCTCTCTCTCTCTCTCTCTCTCTCTCTTTCTCTGCTTCCGCTATCACTTCTTTCCCATCATCCTCAATCGATCTTTTTTCATGCCTGTCTCATATCACGACGACCACACGAACCAACCATACACCCTCCTCCCATTTTTGTGTGTTCCATCAAATTCGAGCGGGAGACTATGGTTTCCGACCTACGATAATATTCCATGCCGAGTAAAGATAACATAAATGGAAGCCCAGGCTTGCAAAGAGCGTCCGATCCAATCGTATATCACGGCATATTCTATGTTACATACAGTTCGTGTACTGATATAAAATGTGGATAAAACCATATCCCGTGCGGTATTGCTCCACTTTCAAAATTTTAACAATAAATACATAAAGTAAGCTATACATGTAAATGGATCAGATCCAAGCAAAGAGGTACATCAAAAACTTGACGACGATATCGTTCGATGATAAAAATCACTCAAAGAATTTTAATACAATGAACTATCATTTTACATCGTTTTTGTCCTTATAGCATAAAATCATAAGTGTCATTAGGTTAAAAGTTGAGACAAGTGCATTTACACCCCCCAAATAATTGTTCTGGTAACAAATCCCCTTCTCAACACAAAACCTCCACAAAAAGTTATAAAAAAGATTTTCTCCCAAAAAAACCAACCTTGCAAAATTTCTCTGATTCACATCAAATCTCTTGAAAAATGATAGGAGAACCCCACAAAAATTTTGTCAATAAATTAGAAACTCACAAAAAGTTATGAGCCTCACAAAAATTTACCAATCAAATCATAATGTCACAAAAGATGCCAATTCAAACCTGCCCAAAAATTAAGTCTAAACTTTACAGAGTCATTAAATAAATTAAAACGATAATAGCATTAATAGTCAAATACATTAAAACCCAATAAGAAAGCTTTCAACTATTTGAAAATACAGTTATTCTATACAACAGGAATAAGAAGAAAAATAATTATGAGAAAAAATTTTCATACAAAAAAAGTTTTAAACGATATACATTAGATTGAAAAAAAAATTTCAGCAGAAGCACTTGGTGAGTTTTTTCGCTTAATTTACATAATACATCACTTATGGTTACAAACTCGCCAAGTACTTCGACCAACATTTTTTTTTTCAATCTAATTTTTTTCGTTTGAAATTTTTTTTGTATCGAAATTTTTTCTCATAATTATTTTTTTATTCTTATTCTTGTTGTGTAGAATAACTGCTATTTTTTTCTGATTTCGACTAAAAATGGATACATGATCGAATTTCGAGCTACTGTACCGCTACTATATCAGGACTAAAAATGCATTGTGAAATATTTCTCTAAGAAGTATTCAAGTGAATTCAAACTTTGTGATTAACCGTCGGAAATTATAAAATTATTAGACTTGCAGTAGCTCTGAAAAGATACGACGCATAAAAGAACTGCGAACAAATAAGGACAAATTTTTTTTTTAATTTTGTAAAAAAAAATTGTTTAAAAAAATATTATACTGAAATATACATACCAACAAAAGTAAAATGCACTAAAAGTGTTCGAATTGAATAAAAAATCTAAATAAAACAAAATTTTCGGAGCAAAAGAAAAAAATCGAATTGAAAAAAAAAATTGTTAGGAAAAAAAAATTTCGTATCGAAAAATATTCCATAAATAATTACACCGAAAACATACTTCAATAGGTTTAAAATGCACTGAAAGTTTTTGAATAAAATAAATGAAAACGAAACGATATTTCGAAACAAAAAAAAGTATGCGCACAGAATATCGAGAGCAGAAGTTCGATTGGAAAAAAGAATTTCGGCCGAAGTACTATACCAGTTTTTTTATAACGTTTATTGATCACGAATTTTATATTATGAGTAATTGGTAAAAAGAAGAAATTGTGGAAGTACTTATGTAATTCTTGTTTTTTAACTCAAAATTATTTCGCACCACTTGCTTCCGTTTTCGAGTTTGTTTCATTCTGATTGTTTTTTTTTTCATTTCAAAACTTCAGATGCATTTTATTTCTATTGGAATATTTCTTCATAAACTTAATCTTTTTTTGAATTAGCGAAACAACCAAATTTATGCTGACAAAGTTACCGACTAAAAAAATTTGGATGCAAAAAAAATTTTCGACCGAAGTACATAGCGAGGTTATGATAACGTTTATCAATTATGTATAATATATTGTGTATATTTAGCAATAAAAAATGAGCGAACTACTTTAAGCCAATTTTTTTCCAATAAAAATGATTTTTGTTTAACTCGTCAGCAGGCGCACTACGTACACTTTAAGCATTGGGCGCGCGATGAGAGACTTTCTCACATGTATAGCTTCAAGTGCTTAATTTGATAAATAGAAAGATTAAAAGAATTTTGCTACAGTGATTGTGGCTATTAAACATTTTTATTTAAAAAAAAACCATAAATACAACGATAATTCACACAAAAAACCAAAAAATGATAATTAAAAAAATTGCGCCCGTGACTGACAGGTCACGGGCGCATCACTATTCGGTTCTGTGTGTCAACTCGAAATAAAATATCTTTAAAATGTCAAAACAACGAGAAGAAAAAAAAATCTACCACTGGAAGGGCCGCAGAGTAACAGAAAAAATGTATCGAAAGAGATTGCAACAAATTGAAGTGGCAAAAAAATTGAAGGGAACTAGTGGCAAGTCCGTTATAACCTCTTCGCGACGTTGCCACGTCTATACTGAACTACGATATAAACTACGATACATTTGGGATATTTATTTGCTAATAACTATTATCACATGCTCTCAACCTGTATTTTTAAGGATGTAAAATGTTCCTTATAATATTTTCTCTTATTCTACCCTTTTTTATTGAAATCCGAACGGTACTTTTTGTAAAATACAATGAAAACTGTGATTTCTCATAAGACTCAATGTTATCTGTATGAAATTACCAATACCAATATCTTTTTTCTGGTTCTCTGTAGCCTCTTGAAAATTTAACTGGATCTTTTTCTTATTATAATCTATTGCTGTACCAAATTTGATTAAATTCTGAACGGTAATTCTATAACCGACAGTACTACCTTAAAGCAATATAATATACCGACTCAACTGCCATGAGTGCGAGATATATAGCTGTTTTCATGTTTCCAATTTTACTTCTAAACAACATATATTTAGAAAAATATAGAAAACCACAACGTGATTCTTATTATTTACTCGAAATGTAATCCATGTAGTAGAAAAGTTAGAAATATAATCCATAGTAGGACAACCGAGGTTTTTACCGTCCGGAAATCCCATAAATCGTTCGGTCGGTAAGAAAGTATATTCATATGAAATGACACTTGACTCCCGCACAATCACATTAAATAAATATCAAAACTAATGTGATGAGGCTAGTCACCATTAACTGTCAGATCCACGATCTTTATAGCCTTACTATAACCTGACTATTTTGTAAAATAGATCGCAATCAGCTGTCCTCCTCCGCAAACGACAATTCAAGTATTACCAGAATGTTACCAATATTACTAGTATCACTAGACAGCGAGTGCGGAAAAAATATGAGCATAAAAATGTATGTGAAAAAACTGTCAAAAAAATGATTATTTTTTTGATGCAACGAAAAAATAAAAAATTACTATCTTTAAAACGCTTCAAGCTACAAAGTTTCAATTAGTTACGATCGAAACAAAAAAAAAAAATACGTGAATTCGAAACACCCTTCAAAATTGTGTGATTAAATAAATGTTAAAGAAATAATTTTCGAAATAATTCGAAAACAATTGGAAACGTGGTGCTCGGAGTAAAAGAGTCTTGTAGCGACCGTTCGTCTTTGACTTTGACTTTGACACATGAAGATAGCTGTTTTAAATGTATACTTCTCTCGAGTCGCTATCACGACTCTTAATAACACTACAACCGGAAATTAATCTTATGTACGATAATTTCTCTTTTTTGGATTCATATTCAGATATCTTTTTCTCGTAAGAAAAGGAATACAAATTAATGGAATACAATTATTGGTGACTTAGTAAGCAATAATTTATAGTGATGAACAGTACACACTCGTGCAAAGCGAAAGAAGAAATGTCTAAATACATACGAGTAACATAAAATCGATTAGAAATTCATTATGAAGTACCCAACTATGAATGCCAAATAGAATTTTGAGCTGAAAAAGATTGAGATATCATAATATTTCCATCGGATGCTGCTATAATAGCTTCATTATTTGAGTTCATTAGATACATCACCATAATTATTTTTGAATGAAAGTTAAAATAAGATAAGAGCCTATAATTTTTCTTTTTATAATAAAAGCAGGTTACATTCTGTTAACTTTTCGTATATAAGGTCTCTCGTTGTCAAAGAAAACCCCAAATAATTTACGAGAAAAGGGGTAAGATAGCATTCGTATGTTAATACAAAACTTGTATTTTACTTGAGTATAAAAGCTCTGACAAAGGATGTAAATTCTGAAATATATACGAATCGCATAACGCTCCCCTAGAAAATCGAGAAAGTAGAAAGAGACACAATTCTGAGAGTATCTTGTCCTTTCGCATACCCCTGAGCTATCAAAGAAATTGCCTTGAGAACGCACGTACAGAGAGAATATGCAAAGTGGAAAAGTACATGCCAAATATTGAAGTACATCGAATGTTTCAGTTTTATACGACATATTTTCTACATGGAAATATGAACATGAATAAAATCAAAGATTTGTACCCAACCATAAAAAACCATTCGAACCAATCATTCACAACAATTCTTGATTCTACTGAAGCAGTTTGGCTCCAAGCTTAAAAAACTGATAAGTCATTAGAAATTTAACCTTTTCACGTCGGAGCACCTAATTGTTGCGTATATTTAAAATTCGACCATGTACATTTTGCAGAAAACATAGCACGGCGGCGATCGCAATAAAATGTCTAAAGTTTACATAGAAAAACACCTTTTGAAAAACCAACAGACAGGTTTTAACAACTTGTCTTAAGTATTATCATGGGCACCAGGAAACTGTCGTTATTTCTTTGTTCCTACACCCTCATTCGCTCTTAGTTTCTCCAGGTACCCATCAAAACCACATCAAGTAGAAGCTAATTAATTGATAACAACCTTGATGGAAAACATCTTTCAATCCTTCATTAACAATGAAAATCAGGCAAATCAATTTTTAACCTTCTCGAGAACCGAGCGAAAGATTAAACTTAAAACTAACTTCTTGAATAAATCCACAATAAAACCTTCATCAACCAGGAACACTGAAATTTCTAAATAAAATAAAATAATCACGATACAAACTTGTGTTCCCAGCTTGCAGATTGTGTAAGATAATTAAACAATGATGCAATAATCATTCATAATGCACTTATAAATTCTATTTAAACATTTATGCAGCATATGTTCAGTCCCTCTTGTTTATTTTACATGCAATTAATTTATGCCTTATACTTTAAATAATAGATTCATCGTTATTAATATAACGTGTTACAAATGAATAATGCATCATTCGTGTCACAAGCAGAGGTTTACAGCCCATGAAGTAAAAGTATGACAATTGAATTTGACTAAACAAAAAAGTCCTTTCTACCCCTAGATGACTATACCTTTGGGATTTCTGAATATAACTCTTTCTAACTCTAGATGACTATACCCTTGGGATCCCTGAATATAATAGATGACATTCTCGTTGTTGTAAAATCTCGGCAATTGCTACCTGTTTTTGTATGTGATTGTAGTAGTATCTGATTACAATAGTATATTTAGTAGAAAACATAGACTAACAATTACAGTAACAATAACTGTAAAACGAGGAAAATAAAGGAGAACCTTTCTCCGGGCACTCTAACTGGATTTCAATCTACTCTCACTTATGTTTTCTCTACCTTTTGTGTTCTTTCATAATCCCCATTTTCTCTTAACTAGTAACATGTACATTTTAGGAGCTACGTGGCACTCTAGAGATTCAATGAAATGGTGAGCCTCTGTTCAATATCATTGCCATATTGAAATGATTAATCTGGAAAAAATCTTTTGTACTTTAGAACAAAAGCGAGTTTCTCGTTAGTCCATATAAAGTTCTGTCCTTTGACGTACACACAAAAAATAAAATCTGAAATGGAAACTAATATAAGCATGGATACAAGCAAATCCGAATAAACTACAAAGCTAACTGTAATGTATAATTTAACCTTTGACCCTCTGTAGCAGAACTAATCTCTAACTCTAGCCTTCACATGCTATAAACTATAAACGTACGTCTAATCCTCGTATAACTGAGCAATCTCTGGGAAGCTCTTCTACACGTAGTTTCCATTCCCTGATGAATCGGAACCCATATATCCCAACTAAATCGTCATCCCTCGACGTTACGATTCCATGTACGATCTTGCGAAACATATATCTACATATACTCACTTGGTATCCATAGCTACCAAACGATGAGTTCATTACTACCAAACAAAAAGGCGTAAGTTAACGTCAAATTAGTATGCACTAAGCAGTGTAAGTCAAGCCTTTTTGTCTAGAAGCAATCGTCGATATAGTATTACCGCAATTTGTCACTGTTACAGAGGTTTATATTGCACAAGTATGTATAGGAAGTGTGCGATATATAGTGTAAAACCCAAAATTACGTATCCTGCCAGAGCCCAGTAACGAAGGTACAGAGTTCGCTGTAGAACATTCACTAGTGGTTTCGTAGTCTCTCCTACTTCTCTATCGTCATCAGCTTTCCTTCCCTCTCCTTTCTCAAACTCTGTCCACTCTGATTCCACGTCTACGAATATTCCTTCCCTACCCACGCATGTATACGAATATCAACGACGGATTAATATATACGAATATGTTTCCAGGAGTCAGTGCGATGTAACATTGTCAAAACTATGGGCCAATCTGCATCGTTCTAACATCCGACTGAATCATACGCTCGAACACTAACGAAATCCTCTACCCACTACTCATTCTAATACAACATGTTCCCTAATCTACATGGATATATATACAATGTAACTTTTTGGAAGCCCACATGGGAGAGGCTTCCAAATAAGGAGCCCCCCCCCCCCCCCCCATAGAAAAAATTTATATTTGAAATATATTGTGCATTATATAAAAAATATATCCCGCGCATATAAAAAATACATATTTTTATACGTTTCATATATACAAATATATAAATAATATATTTCTTTTTATCCATAATTATGCCGATTTTCGTATATTAAAAATGTATTTTGAATATTTTATACTATTACTACTAGTATTTTTGACATACATTTTTTATATATTAAAAAAACTTTTTTCATATATTAAAAGTATATTTTTTTTGTATTGAAAATAAATCTTATTTACATTAAAAAATTTTTTTTACATACTTATGTAAGTATTTTACATACATACATGAGTGTGGAAAATGCTCTTGTCTCCAAGTACATTCTGCACGAGATTGAACCTGAGGAATATGATCCAAAAAATATGCTCAAAAAACACTTTTTAACGTGCAAAAAATGTATTTTAAATACACTAATAATAGTAGTACTGTACATGCAGAGTATATTTTCAATATACCGAAATTGGCAAAATTATCTAATAGAAAGAAAATATATATATATATATTTATATATAAAACGTATAAAAATATATATCCCGAATATATTTTTGATACGCGCGGAATATATTTTTTACATAATGCCAAATATATTTTAAATATACATTTTTTCCGTGGTGGCCGTTTCCGTGTCAGTGACCCGGAACATCTAATGGTCATTTAAATTGTCCTGGAAAAGATAAAAATCGTACGTATTATAAAATACACATTGTATTTCAAACAATTAATGTAATGAAACCATATCGCGATTTATTAAACAACATTTGCTAAGCATTTTTGCTGGTTAAAAATTAGACATGTTCTTCCGGTGCCCTGTCTTCGTATTTTCCTCCATATTTTCATGCATATGAAACTATAGCACGCGCAAATCTATATATGAGAATATGAATATAGTACGTCTGAACAGATGTTCAACTAACTTATCTTGAAACGATATCTCTATATTTCCAACTCGCCTTGCTAACCAACCAATACTCAAACATTCATTCAACTAATATGAACTCAAAGAAATTTCAATTAAGATGTTTGCTATAGTCTGCCTTCGAGCACGTAGCTCTTGGATCGTCGAAAGCTTGCATCCTCAAACTCTTCTTGGAATTGATGAGTTTTGCCACTTTTAGTACGACAAAGATATATTTTCGGATACCTCGAATATATACGGAAAGAACGTTTTGATAAAAAAAAAAATTGGTGAAAAATTAATTATCTACTATCGAAAACATGTTGCTATGTTTTTTGAAATATGTTTTACAAAATTGAAAATAACTAAAATCTTTTAACGCATCTTTGTTGTATATTTCATATCCTTTCGCAAATAGTGGATCAAATGAATTTTCATCACTTATGAATTACTTATGCATTTTCGAATTTGACCAGAATTCCATGCAGTTATTTTATATAAATACGTATATGTGCATATGCACAGGGTCAAACAGGGAAAAAGCGATGTTTATTTTCCTTATTTTCTTTTCTCTTTCTCATTCCCTCTTTCTATCTTTCTTCATTATTCCACGCTTCCTTCATTTTACCTTTTCGACTCCCATTCTCAGAGGGAATCTCCCCCTCAACTCTTTATATACCTTGAGAACGTCACGCTGTGCTCTTACGACCGTCGCTCTCCGGATTACGACATTTTGTGCTATGCAGCTTCCGCCAGTTTCACCGTGGTCTACGAGAACGACAAGCTTCGGAGATTCTGCTCTCTATGTATGTATATGTATGCATGTTACAGGAAGCGACAGAGGAAGAGAAAGACAGAGAGAGAGAGAGAGAGAGAGAGAGAGAGAGAGAGAAGAGGGTAGTATATAAGGAGCAGAAACCACTCATTGCACTCCCAAAGTGTTCGGTGGCGTTCTCGTAGCCGTTTATTCACGCCGTTGGTAGCAACTTAATGCGACTTACCACCGCCCCCCTGAAAACGGCGACGACGGCAGCAACGACAACAGCTTTTAATAGTCTGCTGCATACAGTATTCGTTGCTCCTGCTGCTCTCCTCACGTGTATACATATATTTGAGTTTATCTGTATCGTTGAGATTGCTATATAGTGCAGGTAAACAACTCGTTCGTGTCTTTTACCTCCCAACTGTTGGCAGGCAAAAAGAATTTCAAGTATATGCATTTTACTGGCACTTAAGCAAAATGCAGCAATTTTTGATGTCACCAATCTTCTCATAAATGGCGTAAAATTACTTTAAGTATTCCACTCGCAGATTTTATGTTACCCACGAAGTATATATTAATTCCGTGTGATCGTATTCGCAAGTTCACCGTATAAAAATTCTTACGCAATGTGCACCTGGGAGATGCAGAGATATTCTGTTATTGGGTCAATTATAAATCAATTATGTAACTTAAAAAAGTTCTAATCATTCGTTTTTCATGTACAATATTTCTCATTATTCTCAAGCAAAACGATCAACCAAACCTGTAACATGCAAATTGTTGTAGCTATATGGTAAATTAATCAAAAGAAATAGGTTCAGCAATTTTCCATAGTAGGCAAGAAAAAAAAGGATTTTGAGAAAGTGAAAATCCAAAAGGTACCATGTCCTTTCTACTTTCTTATCTAATGTATGTATAAATATGTAGAAAAGGTACGAAACCTTTTGATGTCGACGTCTTCATTTCATGAGTGCGTCTATTGTTTTTGTCAATCCTGTTTTCATTTTACACAACTCCAACAGCTGCAAAAACGATGTAATAAGAATCATAATCATAAAAACTGACGAGTGACAGTGATAAATTGCATCGAGAAAATGGGTGAAAAAATTTCACGAATTTATTTCTTATTTCGTAAAAAAGTTTCACTGAATTCGAGAACATCGAGGCCTTGAACTCTGGCGAGAATTGATGGAATAAGCCAAATATATGTGTGTCTGTGTGGGTAAAAAGTACCCCCTTGCCAAGACCTAGCTCCCTCATTCGCTCACAATTGTTTCAAATAAGTTGTTTCTGTACTATGAGGTCAGTATACAACGCCGTTTTTTATTGTCCCACTTGTTGTATGCTTCTTTTATTGTATATTTCCTTCTTTTACAAGAACCGTTCTCCGTATTTCGCGCAACCACATACTGGTTTATTTCTACTTTCTTCATTTTGGTTTCAACAAAAAATTTTATAGCCTACTGAAAGAGAAACGGAAGTGTGAGGCAGAAAAAAGTAGTGGGACAAGTGAAGAAATAAAGGAACGGAATAAAGGACAAGGATAATACTTTCTTCACGATTTGTTGATGTAGGAAGGCGGAAAGGCGTCTTAGTACTCTTAGTATTGAGTCCAATATAAACACACATATAGATAGGAATGTAAACTGTATCAACAGACCCCCGAGACAATGTCCAGTGAGACATCCTAGTGTTCAGCTCGAGAAGTTTTCCTTAATTCGCTGCAATCCTCACACCCTTCTGACAGTGCTCTATATTCGTTGCAGGGTGGGTTAGGGTGACGCACTAATAGAGCTACTTGATCTTTTCGTTCAAATTCGTATCATATCGGTTGCGTTAGAGCTTCTATACGAGTATACCGATAGAATAAAAAATATAGTGATTTAATATAACAGAAGTTAGTATTATTTATTACATACGTAATAACATTCAACGAATATGAAAAGTTAGTGATTGTTGGTTTTCTGAATCTGACAGAATCCGGAAGTGCTAATTACACATTCGCTATTGTATAAATTCTCTTAGTTTTATTTGAAAAACTCTTGCTATGCTTCAAGTGAACATAAATATCGCATTTCCAAGCCAGTTAGAGAGAAAGAAGGCCATTTCAGAACATAAATTGAAATTTTTAATTACAAGATTTGTTAGTTGGTGAAAAAGCTAACTGAATGCTTTATATATCTGTTTAACTACATTATTTTTTCCTCGTACAAGCTGTACTAAAATTGTTAACAAGCATCATTGGTGAATGGACACCACAGAACTGTGTCTTTTTCTTCCATCTCTTGATTTTCTCTCTGCCTCTTCAGTTACCCATCAAAAGTAAATAAAGTGCAAGCTAATAAATTGGTAACGAAGTTAATGAAGAAAATCCTTCGAGAAATCCCCTGCAGCGTGAAATATCTCAAGTTCTTCTTTACGTCTTCAGGAATGAAAAAAATAAAATCTTCGGATAAGCCAGAGAGTGTGAAAAGCAGTTCTTTTCTCTCCTCGTCGTTTGATTTTTCTTCTGCTCATAGAAGAAAGTTTACTCGTACGGAGGTTTGAATTTTCTCTTTAAAACTTGACCGAATCCAGTCGGATTTCTTGCCGTGAACACGGACTCAAGAAATATTTTTCGTCTAAGAGAGAAAAACTCGAGCTTTGAAACTTACGATTAATACACATAGACCTATAAATTTGTTTCGAATCCAAGTTATGGAGTAACCACCTATACGATGACCGGTGGAAAGTTTACTGGCTGATGGAATATACAATTTGCACCAAGTTTTGCTCCTATCTTATCACCTCTTTAGGTCATGATGTTTACAAAACTGTTGTTCTCTATAAAATGTTGTAAAACATTAATATTGCGTTAAAATAATACGGAACTTCAAATTGAAGAGCATTCTCGCCCTGGACAACGTACATTCTACGAATTTCCAATATATCTTAAGAATGTATCATTTCTGACCTTTTGGAATTATTTAGTACTAAACATTATCAGATACTCTCAACAAAATTTCTTATTGCCGGCTCGATGAAGTTTAAAATCAGTTTTTCATCAATTCAAAATCACCTCTAATAATTCTCAGATTTGTTAACCAAAGATATATCCAAAGCATATATGGTACCACCTCTCTCTCTCTCTCTCTCTCTCTCTCTCTCTAACTCTGTAATTCTGTACTATATACTCTCCCTCTCTGTAACCCTCTTTTATCGCCATATTTTTCAAACGCGTAGAAAATATATACAAAACACTCTGCGAAGCCTTGGGTTATTGTGGATTTACGGTTAAGAGTTTGAGCATCGTTGAGTGAAGAAGGGCGTGGATGTGAAGAGTAAGGTGGCAGGGAGAATGCACCTCGAGGGAGAGGTCGAAGTCCTTGTAGTACAGCGAGCAAAGGCAAACCCGGCGTCGAGCCCGTTCCCAAAAAGCAGATAAGCGATAAAGGCGGAAATTGCCGCAGGCAACCGATCACTGATAAACTCTGCTTGTACGTAATATAGCAAAACTCCCATCCTTGTCGTCATCGTCATCGTGTTGAGCTACAGAGTGACTCTACCTTAGGGTCTTTGTAAAAAAGAGGCGGAAAGGGGTCGAAGGGCTATCGAATGAGAGACTACCCAGCATGGCTATCCTTTATTTCAGAGTTAACGGTTGATGGGGTGACCTTAACCCCAAAGTGAGAGGAGATTAAGGGGAGATACTCGGCATACCCCTATTCAGCCCTTTGGAACAATCGAATTTGTTTTCTCCTAATACCTTTTTTTTATTTTCTCCTCTTCGCCCTTTTTGCTGTGTTTCCATATGATTTTTTCACATCACCCGGCAACATCGAAAAATGAGCCCTCCAACTAACTATTTTCCGTCTTTTCCTCACTTTCGCCTTTCGCAATTGCCCACGTCAACATCTCGACTGTTCGAAAAAAACAGCATTGAGAAAAAACAATTTATGAAGAGCCAAGTTTAGAGAGAATGCAATATAATGACGATTTGTTGTAACAAAACGAAACATTTAAAAAGAAGGAAAAGTGGAGGGAGTAGTTGTATAAATATATATGTTTGCAGTGGAAAAGAATTTCAAAATTCTCTACGACTATGTCGGAACAGATGGCTTCAAGCCGTAAAAATGTATTAATCTATTTCCTTAGTGTAATCACACCTATAGGTCAGTTCACTCAAAATATGATTGTAACCGAAAACAATTAGCGACGATAAAAAATTATGAAAACGGAGTTGCAGAGTAAATTTTAGAGTGAAACTATGTTACTTATTTACATGATGACATCGAGCGGGGTACACTGACCACTGAGAAGGGTAATAAAAAGGATAGAGTGCAGATGAGAAAAACAGTAAAAAGACAAAAGGGGAATTGGGTAAACAATAAATGTAACGAGCTCAGAGGGAGTCTGGAGAATAAGGTAAAATAGCATTAGGAATTTTATAGTATGTAGTTGTATACCTAGGATGAAACATGATATATCTATATATACATTTTTATTATTTCAATGCTATGAACGCAAAACGTAGAGGAAAACAGGAAAGTTTTGATCTTGACGATATTTATCAACCGCGGTCTAGTTACGTACCACAAATATAATAAAAAGGAGAATATTTTACGGGATGTAAAAACAGTGCCAGAGAATTGTAATCATTTGAGTAATTTTGGTCATTGGCTCAAGAAAAAGAAATTCGTCTTTCGTATAAAATAGAGGACGGTGTTAAAATGAACATTTTTCGGATTCTCGCAGTAAATTAAAAGCATCCCTTGCGGTTTTGTAAATGTAACGAGTAAGCGCATTGGTAGCATGCACAAACGAAAAAGGTCACGAGATTTTCAAATGAGGAAAAGTAGAAGAAGCGGAAACGACTAGGATGAAACTCACGAGAGAGTTCAGAACGAGAGAAATCTCAGTTCAAATTAAGATTCCACGCAGTAAAACTAGTGTAAAGGTGGAGGGTACCGAGGGATGGCTAGGAAATTAGAGATTATTTGACTACCAGGTATGTAAACCTCGCCTTATGTAATATATGAGCAGGTACATACAGCACGTATATTATATACGAAAAAGTAAATCGAATATTCAACCCGCATCTGAATGACTAGAAATCTCATAATTTTTGTTATGCCTTTGTTTATTACATTATGCAGCCTACTGTATGGAGTAAAAGAAAATAAACACTAATATTCACATGTGCAAAAAAATCCGAATTTAACGTTTCAAGTAGCAGGTCTAATATATGAGCGCTACATGAGTAATGTTAATTCGTGGGGGTGTTCTTTGGAACCTTGTAATTAAGTGCGGTTTCATAGTCCTCATCGGTGGTGGTTATGGTTAATTCCCCTGATGTTATTTTACTGTAAAATCCTCCTTTGCGCGGCTGTTAAACGTGATCGATCTCTCCGTAATTAACCGAATACCAGAAAATATAAGAATGTCTCATTACGCAACTTGGGGTCTGATGAGATCTTAACAGATAAGCGTGAGAGAGGGAGAGAGAGAGAGATTTTTTTATTTGATTTGATTACATTTATTTGTGCCCTAGTAATTACTGTGGGGCAAGGTATGAATTACATTCAGTTACATCAGTACATAACATGTGAGCGCTTTAATAGTAAATAAGGTTATAGCTTGTGATAATAATAATAAAAATAATAAATACAATACAATTCCGCGATAATATATATTATCATACAATAATAGCAATAAGACTACGACTACATTACACCTTATAATATTACACTCATCCATACTCTCTCACTCCAAGAACGAATCCCTATATCCACACACTAAGTACTTCCCTCAATAATTCTATGCTTTTTATCAATCAATATATCGATCGGTTTCGCATTTTTAGTATTAATCTAGGATCTAATAATATTGACGGAGGACGTGAATTTATATATTGAAATGCGGTTTATTTAAGTGCAAGTATAGTGATGAAAAAGAAGAAGAAAACAGATCTTTTACTCATACTTATTCTGTACCTCTTAATAATGAGTGATTAGTTTTGACAGGGCTGATACATCTCAGGTATAGTGTATCAAACAAAAATACACCAATATTTAAATTTAATTTCTGCAATGAACATGCACAATTGCAATCATGACAATAACAACTTAGTCAATAATGATGATCTTGATTGCAACTGCGACTACAACCCTGCGGCTCGCTCACTTATTTCAGTTGATAAAAGATGGTCACGTAAACGCTCCTCAAGGCTAGGAATCATACCAACTGAGCCGCCATGAGTGCAAGAGAGATAGCTACAAATTTCGAAGCGAAAACTTTTCAACACCGTTCGTCCGATCGGAATAAAAAAGTATGAGCCTATTTTTGCCATTTTTCTGCATGGGCTGATACTTTTTTTATTCCGATCGGACGAACGGCGTGGAAAAATTTCACTTTCGAAAATTCGAAGCGGGCGGGGTGATTGATCTTAAGGCGATGGGTCAGTTGCTCGGCCCAGTTGGAAATTTCGAAAGGAAAATTTGGCCACACCGTTTAACCGATTAGCATAAAAATTGAACTGTGGATATAGTGTTATGGCACAATTGGACTGACAGAGCGATTTTGCGAAATTTTGAAAAAAAATAGATTTTTTGTTACCATTTGAGTTATTATGCAATTACTCCAAAAATAATTGACGGATCAATTTTTTCTCCTGTCAGCCCAAGCTCGATATCAAAACAAACATTTTGAGCCCTGTTGTTTCAAAATCGATGCAAAATTGACGACAAAAATCCGTTTTGAAATTCTTTTGAAAAATGTTATCGACAATATACCGACATCGTTAAATTTTAGTTCACCAAAATTCGAACTCATGGAGCGAACATCAATTCCCAATTATCGATTATTTTGCCGGGCGGGCCGGACGCAATACACATACTCACGCACCGGGAGCGCGCGTGTGTATGAGTACACGCGTCCGGCAAAATAATCGATAATTATGTTTGTTTCGATATGGCGCTTCCCAGATAGCTAAGTGACCGTACAGTATACTGGTATGATCAGAGTACGCTGTACTATTGCGTGCTAATATTATATCTATATTATGCCGAATCGTACGTTTTGCTATCTGTGTATATCTATACTATTGTTACGTCCCGGTATGTTTTGCCACTAGCTTTTACAGTCTTCCTTAGGACTTACCGTGGTCGTAGGACGAAATAGAGTTGTTGTTGCTCCGGTTTTAGATTTGTAATGACAAATCTGGGATTGGAGCCAGTTGTCAAAGGAAATTGAATTATTTATGGCGCGAGGACGATATTGGTAAGGAACAAACAATTGGCCCATGAAACTGGGTTTAAACTTAAACAACGTTTTATTCTCAATTAAAATAATAATAAGATTACACAACCCAAAATCTGCTTAATACTAGAATTGTCTCGTGCACAATTCTTGTTGGTTTACACTTTATAATGAACCTTATTGGTCGGATACAATTTGATTTATCACGGTGACCTCGACCGTACTGGTCGAGGCCCCGTTTTGGACTTTTTTATCAATTTACTCTGAGACTTCGATCATTTTACATCGAGTCCTCAAGTCCGACTGCCAGCTCTTGCACTTCCACCTCCGTCTTCGACTGGTGGTCGAGGTAGGCCAAAAGTGCTTAGTCCGTGGTTCCCATGATTTCGATGCAATGCATCCAGCATCTCCTCATGACAAACCTTCTCACGGACTCGGCTGATGCTGAATTGTTATTTTTTATCTCTATGTGAGACGTTCGCGAGTGGTGCGTCTCGTGGGAAAACTGTTTGAAAATAAGCGTGGATATGCGAGTTGGTCAATAATCAACTCGCATATCATTAATGATATTATTTCATAGTAGTTTAGCAATTCCATATAGCAAGTACATGTCGAATACGTGGAAATAATTATTTCAGCATTAATTTGTATATTCTTTAAAATCGATTAATAATTAAAAGTACAAATTATCCCAGGACGTAACACTATATTATTCCCAATCTCACGTTTTGCTATCCGAGCAATTGCATGATTACTCCGATGGTAACAAAAAATCAAAATTTTTTTCAAAATTTTGTAAAATCGCTCTGTTAGCCCAATTGTGCGATATATATACACTATATTCACAGTTCAATTTTCATGACAATCGGTTGCACGGTGTGGCCAAATTTTCTTTTCGAAATTTCGAAGCACGCAATTTCCCAATTATCGATAATTTTGCCGGGCGCGCATTTGCGTGTGAATAAGTATGCGTGTGAAACGACGTATACGTATCACGAACTTGTCGGGTGTATATGTATATTCATACATTGTTGGTCGTTCAGAGTTAAGAGTGGCCTAGGACAAATATATATTTTTATGTACAATACAAATTTTCATGTTCAGCTACACCTTTGTATTACAATATCTAGCAAAGTATAAATGACGCTCAATACGCTCAAAAAGATGCTTTCTATTATTCCAAATAAATTTCAATCATTGTAAACTCAAGCAGGTTTGACAAACATGAACGATTTTCAAGATAGATTTTATAATTGAGAGTTTGGCCAAGTGATAAGAGTCTCAGCTCGCAAAAGTATACATTTTGAGTTCAATCCCTGGTGCCTTTTTTTTTAACCTATTCCTTCGGTATATTAATTCTTTTTTTCAGTAAGCGAATAATTATAGAAGATTATTCCTGTAATATAAAAAGAAATATAATTGCGTGAACCGCTAATTTGTACGCGACTAAATTCTAAAAGGTAAAACACGTTGAAAAGAAAAGAGAAAACATGAAAGTGAAGGAAAAGAAGAATAAATATATTGGATAAAAAAAAAATTTCCCGCTTCTGGAATTGAACTCAAGATACCGGATTTGGGAGTGGTGCCCCACCACTTAGACAATCGTTCAATTGAAAACTTAATCTTCAAAATCGTTCTTATTCATCATACCCACTTGACTTTACAATGATTAAAATTTGTTTGCTATAAGAAAAAGCATTTTTCTGGGCGTAATGATCGTCATACTTTGCTAAATGTTATACTATAAAAGTGTGGCTAAATATCTAAAAGAACTACTGGATTTTTCAAAATACGGGCATTTTGACATTCCAAGGTTAGGTTTGTCTGGGACATCCGATCACAGGTAATAGCAATCGAGGCGCATGCGGCGACATGTTTCTCCCATTGTTTTGTAAACAGAAAGAAAGAAGCATAATCGAGATTGACGTTCAGTAAGCCTCGTGAATTTGATGGGAAGTTTATGATTTATTGAATTGGTGGATAAATGTGGTATTGTGAAATAAGACAAAAAATATAGAGAAAAAAGTGGAACGAATGTATGGATAACAGGCATAATAAAAATAAAAAAATGCGGGAGTATCCGTACTTCTGTCCGCAATTGTCACACACACTCACGCGCGCGCGCGCGCGTGTATGTGTGTGTGTGACAATTGCGGACAGAAGTACGGATACGACTCAAAATATCTCTCTCTCATCACACACACACACGCGCGCGCGCGCGCGTGTATGTGTGTGTGTGATGAGAGAGAGATATTTTGAGTCGTTCTCCCTTGCTCTCGAGTGACGGAGCGCCTAGGAGGCGTCTTGTTACATTATATATGTGCATTTAATGTATATGTATATTTTGTGAAGAAACATTTCATAATACCCGATCTCTGGTTCACATAGCGTGTAGATCCGCGAAATAATCCTTCGATGGATGGTTAAGTCTTATACCAACCTCTCTTTCTTAGGCTCTCATCTCCTTTCAATCTCTCGTGTTTGAAACGGATAACGCGACCGCTTTGAAATCCCCTTTTTTGCGATGCAACATCACATTTCAAAGTTTCCATGAAGCTTCGCAGCTGGTTCTATTCAATGCTTTTCCTTTAGTACGCTTAACTTTCCTCGCACAAGTCCTTACGAGCGATTAAATGACCGATTCAAAAAATATAGACACGAACGTGCTTTTCCAGTTCTTTTATAGAATTGAAAATTTATTAACTTAACTGGGATAAAGATAAATCTGCGTGAAAGTATTGCATTTGCATTTGTCCAAAGAATATTTTTAGTCTTATAGTGTAATTTTTAGTATTTTGTCACTTTTATAAAATCTCAATGGAATTTTATTGCAATACGAAAACCAAAAAGAAAATCTAAGGTTTTTATAAGCGTATTATTTTATTCTAAATTGTTTAATTTGAGGCACTCGCGTCTAGTGCGCGAGACAAGAGTGCAAGTACAGTTATTACTCCGATTCGATATAATATATATAATGACAATTGTTATATTTCCATACAAATAAGGAGCAATTAAAATAATGCAAACGCGAAAAAAGTCGTTCGAAAGTAATAATCTTAGGAAAAATGTATCCACATGGAAAATCAGGGACAAAATGGTTGAAAGAGAAAGCGGTTAGATAAGTCTTGATGAGAACTTTAATGTTTGGTTTTATTGCGACGGTATTGGAATTGAGAAATGGAGCATGATACACACACACACACACACACACACACACACACACACACACACACACACACACACACACACATGTACAAGGATTTAATATATGACGCGGAGAATTGGAATTCTGACGAGCGGGGGGTTAATCAAGATGAAGCCGAGGAGATATATGCAGTCCAATTATGCGATCTACATAGCGGTCTAAGATGACCATCGGATACATGAATATGCGGACTACTGTTTCATGTACACGACAATGTCCTGCTGTATGCAATGTATTTTACATACAAACATATTGTTCATACTTTTAAGTATACAGCGTATATGTGTAATCAAAAAGAAATTTCTTCATTAAAAAAATCTACGATGAAACAAATGATAAAACTAATTTGGTAACCAATCATAATTTCATTCGTTATTTTGCATGTTTATTCGAAATTCTTTTGATCATTTATTCCCAAAAATGTTGATCATGCATAGATCAAAATTTATATATAATTCTACGCCAATCGATAAACCGTGAATCGATCCTAAATACGCATCTAGATAAATGTATATAATTATATTGGAGAATTGGGGATGTCAGGACTGTTAGAAACGAAAAATAATAGTCTCGAGGTTATTTTTCAAGGAGAAATGAATTCTGTTGATATTTTTAACTCCCGACTGCCTGCATGTGTAAATGCCGGGAGTTATGCGTTTGACCGTGATCATCTGATTTTCACGTATTTTTCGTACAGAATGTTTGTGAAAATGACAAAAAATTACTTTATCGAAATTGGAATATATTTTCCATTATTGATTAACGGACAACACCACTGTGACGGCTTCAAAAAATCGATTTTTTGAAAACCATTTAAAAAAATCTAAAATACTTTTAAGATTGAAATGCCGTTGGACCCAGGTCGAAAAAATAATTATTTTCGTAGATATTGAATATTTTGTAGAGCGGTGCAGCGGTCCGCGACGCTCGGGGTCCTAACTTTGAACGCGTTTTTCTCAAAACCACTTTTTTGAGTGCGGCACGCAGCAGAACTCGAGCAATTTTTATCCGATCGACTTCAAATTTTTACTGTATCAATAAAAGTAGAAAATCTAGAGAAGTACATAAGATTTTTTCGATATCTCAATAATTATAAAAGTTATAGCCTATTTTCGATGAGAAATTTTGCTCAAAAATCATTCTTTAATTTCAAAGGCGTGCCTATTTTTTAAAAATCAATATTTTTCCAAATCCCTATGTACTTCTCTTCAAAATATCATATTATTAACGAAAACACTCGGTATTTTTTTTCAGATCGACGTTGAAGAGAGTTCTGCTGCGTGCCGCGAACCACTGCGGAGATGACGCGAGAGCTTCCCCAGCGCCACCATGCGGCGTGAAAAATGTGAAAAAAATGTTTTTTGATACATTAATAAACAAGGAACATAACCCGAAAAAATTTTTTCGAATATCTCTTTTTTTCCGACAAAAAAAAATTCTTGAAAAATGTGAAAAAAATAGGGGGTCACAGTGGTGTTGTCCGTTAACATGGTTCTTATCTATAATTTAATGCGACCATGTGAATATTTATAAAAATATCAGCATAACAAAAAAACAGTTGAATTATATCGAAAGAACAATAGATGATGCCGCCATAACTACGTTCACTCGCAACAGTTTCATTTCGGCATATTCCACGTCGTTGCCAACTCTCGTAACTCTGACAAATACCTGTGTGTACATTTTTTTATTGGTTATTATTTTTATTAATATTGTTAGTTCGAGATCAGTGCAAATTTTATATCAATATTTTTCAAGTTCAGTGCGTATTTTAATTTCGTACATATTTGAAGAATCCATCACTGAAATTAATGAAAATGTAACCTAACAAAAAAATTGAGAAATGTTAAAACGATTCACTAAAAAAAAATATGTATAGCCAAAAATCATAATCCAATTTAGGGAATATCGGGAGATGTCTTTTCTATCTTTTGGTCACGATTTTGGAGATGTATCCCGACATTTTCTAAATTCGATTATGATTTTTGGCTACATATTTTCATTTAGTCAATCCATATTAGCTGCTATAATTACATTTTTTCATTATTCCCTTATAGATTTTGTGGATCTGAAAAATGAAATTGTAAGAGAGTTACTCTTACACAGTTTATTATTTTCATCTTTTCATTGGTTTTTTTCAAACGATTTTTTTTTACTTAATTTTTTACATTTAAAGAATTAAAAGATATTTTAAAACTATTTTCATATTTCCATTTTTATTTTTACTGTTTCTGCATAAATCTTCTTTTTTGGAACTATTTTCTTATAAGAAATTGATATATACGTATTAGGGTGATTAATAAAAAATTGATATTTTTTTTTTGGAGCTCCAACGAAAAATGTTAGTACATTGGCAATAAGTAATTTTCCCAAAATTTGAGTCTTTTGAAAAAAAATTTAGATAGTGCTAAAGCGACTTTTCGATATTTTTTATATTTTTTATTAAAAATCACAACATTAACATTTTTTTTGTGTTTTCAACCATGAATCATGAGATTAACAAATGTTTAGCTTCAAATGTCAATTTTTTCTTCCTCTCAAAATGAAGGGTGTAAATATTTTATAAAAATATAATTTTTTTCAAATTTGGATGCTATAAGAAAATTTTTAAGTTAGCTCAGGCGATGGTTTCCATTTTCTTGTATTTTTTATACATAAAAACTTCATAAGGTATTTCACTAAATCGCTTTAAATTTGAAACCGTTTTGTAGAATGCCATTTAAAAAAACGCACAATTCCAGAATTCTCTTGGATCATCTCTTGGATCAAGTTTCTAGTAGGATGAAGCAAACAAACACCAAAATTATAAATATTTCCATAAGCTATAAAGTATGAATTTTGCCCAAATATGATAACCCCTCAAAAAAATCCTTCAGAAAATCAAATCCTCATAAAAAGTGAAAAGAGTGACCTCTCGCAAAAAAATTATCAAAGAAAGTCAAATCACACAAAACAAAAATGAGTCAATCCTTGCGAAAAGCTAAGATTGAATTTAACGGGACAGACCTAGTTAGAATTTTCGAAAAATCGATTTTTTTTTATTTCATTTTCAAAAAGTAGAATCTCTTACGAACATTTTCCGCCTAGGTAAATGTAAATCGGACCATTATTCGCCGAAATACAAGACTTTGTAGCACGTCGTGTCTGAGCCATAGGTAAGCAGGTAGCGGACTTCAAGTGCGTTTTTCTCGAAACCATGTTTTTGAAGTCGGTGATCACTGTAGCTCGAGAACGGCTTTACCGATCGGGTTGAAATTTATATCACTTCTTCTATACATGGTAGTCCTCCATATGAACGAAGGATTTTTTTTTTGGATAATTATTTTTATTTTTAATAGCAAAAAATGGAACTGATATTTTGGTCAAAAAAACACTTTTGACTTTTAACGGCCGCCATTTTGTGAAAAATGGAAATTTTTCAAAACCCTTCGTTCAACTGGAGCATTATATCATTAACTAAAAATCCCCTCCGTTTTTTTTGTTTCAGATGAGCCGTTGCAGCGTGAGCTTGATCACCGCAAACCGTGTTTTTTTTTGCAGCGTCCTCGGCAATTGACGGTCACCAGCTTATTTCGATATGTATTGCGTTGAAAAAATTGCAACATATACATTACATATGTATCTTTTAAACGGAAGAACTTTTGTTGTGAATTATTTTATCGTTTGACCAAAAAAAAATCGGAAAAAAGGCCTTTTTTTTGACGTTCCAACTAGGTCTGTCCCGTTAACAAAAAGTTATTATATAAATTGAGCTCTGTTAAAATATATAATATATGACGAAAAAATGAAGATCGAAAATGCAGTTGTTCTACCAACCAGAACAAGAATAAAAAATCAGTATGAAAAATAGTCCGATTTAAAAAAAATTTGCAAACGAACATAAATTAGATTGAAAAATAAAATTTCGGCCATTTGTAGTATCAAAATTGGAAAAAAAAAACATGTTTTTGTAAAATACTTATACCCTTTGTTTTGATAGGATGAAAACAATTGACATTTGTTGTTAAACATTTATTAATCTTATGATTTATAGTTGAAAACACAAAAAAAAGCAAATTAACTACTTGAGACAGCTTTTAACATTTTTTCAGACCTACAAAATTTTGAAAGAGTCATGATTTTATGAAACAATAACACTTCTGCTTTGAGAACAAAATAAAAAATTTGAATGTTGTGATTTTCAACAAAAAAATATAAAAAATATCGAAGTCACTTGAGCACTATCCAACAACTTTTTTAAAAGACCCAAATTTTGGAACAATTACTTTTTTTTAGTGTACTAACATTTTTCGTTGGAGCTCCAAGAAAAAAAATATCGGTTTTTTTTTTATCACTCTAATACATATACAGCTTGATTCTTACTGGAAATTAGTTTTTAACTTCTGTGCGCAATTTTTTTTAACCAAGTCTCTTGCATTTTAACGTCTAGTAAATTTTACTATTTTCCAGTTTGTGCTCTCAAGTTATCCAACATTTTTAAGGGATTTCCTTCGACAATGGAGATGCACAATCCTCTACGATTGCTGTTTTTTGTATGGTTTTTAGGGTGGTTTTGAAATAAAAATTATTAAAAAATCAACTAAAATGGGCAGAGGTCAACAGAAAACGATCTATAGGCAACGAAAAGTGGAAGATTCCAGACAAAAGTGTATAACCAATGAAATCTGAACTGTTTATAGAACATTACTGGGCAGCTATTCCCGTGACGATTGCTTTAATTACTATTGATTGGTTTTACTCCATCGCTCCATTCGTTTTAGGTTTGTATTTCGACCTACCCATTTTACCAGGAGGAGGTCAGGCAAAGTGAACAGTTTATCTTTTTTGGTTTTTTTTCTAAGTCGGTTTGAATTTTACACTTTTTATTTATCTCGTATTCGTTTAAAACATGATTTTGTTTAGAGGATTATGAAATTGAAGAAAAGTTTTCGATCGTAATTCATAAACGTCGGTTCTGTCAAATTTTACCACAGTGTTTTACCCGGGCTTTCCCTATAGCTATTTGTGCGTTTGCATCTGTGGAATATAATGGCTCTAAATGAACGAAAAATGACAAAAATATGGTAGAAATTCTGGCGCGGTAGATACGAGATCAATAGATTTGAAATTGCGCTTTCCAGATTCAAAGGTCAGAATTGTGTAATTGATTTAACTTCAATTGCTAATTTCATTGAAATTTGTAATTAGTGAGAGTTGATTTCGATTAAAGCACTAGTTCTACTGGGCTTAGTAATTAAATACTCATTTGATTGGGTTTAATTTCTAATAAATTAAAAATAGCGAGTAGTTGGGGAATCAAGTAGAGAACGCTGTTGAAGACACATGCGCGATGAGCTTTGGTAGAACGCGACTGCCATAGTTACACCAGGCTATTTCGCAAGGCATGAAATAAAGCGAAGAGAGATGAGATTGGAAAGAAAGAGGGGCATGGAATGGGAACAGAAAATAAGGAAAAAGGATCTTTCAAGGGTACCAGAGACAAGAGGGATAAAACTAAAACAGGGATAATGACTAGGTGAGAAAAGGAAAGGGGGCAACATTTTCCAGGCGAGAAAACTATCGACGGTAGAGGCAAAAGATTCAAAAGTGGAGGATGAAATGTGATGAGCAAGATTGAGGATAAAGATAAAGAAGAACAAGCATGAGTTGGGGGAAACAGAAGAGCGATCTCACAAGGAGGTAGAAAGTTCAAAGAAGGGTGGCCAAATTATTGCTCAGGTATTTAAAAAGCAATGGGAGCAGCGATGGCAAAAACCATAAGATTATCGTGAGGCTGCAATGCGGTAACGAGGCAAGGGAGACATAAATAGAGGATTAACTGGAGGGAGAATGCTGATGAGCTATGTTGAGACGAGAAATAGAATCTGCGACATCTGGAGCGGTAATGTGAAAAGATTTCAAGTTTAGAAGGAATAATAAAAAAACTGTTAAGGAAACCGAAAAAAAAGAATAGATAAGGGAAGAGAAGTTGAAATTGCCAAGGGAAAATAATGCATCAATCTATTTTCCTGATAATATAAAAATAAGAGTATTATTATATGCTGTAATAACAACTATCAATAGCATTATGCTAGCATAATTATTTCGTTTCAAAAAACTCATTTTGATTGATTTATTCGACCGATGTGTCAAGTGAGAAAGCTTAGAGAAAAGCTGCAGTAAGGCCCAATATGGGTGATGAATGTGGCAGAATAGGGCAAATTCCCATGCGAATAGCGAGAACGAGATAGTCTTGATGGATAAAGGATTGCGGATGCAGCACGAGCGCACGTAATCGGAGAAAATCTGTAGGGTGGATCTTTTGCCATCTCTCGGGAAATGCTCGTAATCCTCGCACTCTTGCTGGAGCAATCGTCTGTGCACTTGGATACGAGAAAACTCGCGAAAGCTAAAGCCTCTTTGACAAACGTGAGAAATAAAAACGATGCCAAGGTAAAGAAATATTGAGCATGCATAAATTCGTTACATAGATATCGCCATATTTCGTATGCGATTATAAATTAAAATTGTTTTTTGATTTTTAATTATTCGATATGTTCATGATTTATCTTGAAAAATTAAATATGAAAGATTTTTGTTCCGGAAAAACAATTCGATATATATTGAACTGATAATTCACGCAATTAAATCGGAATAGCCCGTTTGACATTATCACCAATTCCAGATTGCTTAAAATCAATATTGTATACGCATTCATTGAATTCGTAGCCCAAAGTAATGTTTAAATGGAATGACGTTTCGTTTAATTCGAGCAAAAATGAACTTTGTATCAAATAAAATTGAAACGATATTTCCACTAGAGGCCAAAATATATATACAATTTGGATATGAAAATTCTCAGCAAGTTTGAACCTCCCGTTCATTCAGTAACAGAATGTTGAACGAAAATCCGACACTGTCAGACACTAGAGAAATTGTTGTTCAAGATTTACCATTGCTACAATGTGATTATACATAAGATTAGCGCTAGTATAATTGACATCTATTGGGGTAGGTAGTTCTTAAACTAGCATTAAGGGTAATTTGTGCAAAGAGATTACATCGAAGTGGAAATGAGAGTTGGAATGAGAGATACACGTCCAATTACTTAAACGCTGGAAGGCCAAAAAGAAAATTAAATTCTGGAATGTCATTTTGTAACATATATACCGACAATAAAGGGTAGATATGGAAATGGAAATGAAGTAACATGCAAAGGACCTCACAAACATTTGATATACTGTGCCCATCAGATTTCTGGAAACCCCGTTTTGTTTCTAATAATCAGTGTAACGGGCCGCGCTGGAATTAGATCGTAACGAGTTCATGTATATCATTTAAAGAACAGAGAACATACGTTTGCTAATCAACAAACAGGCGTTGCTCGCGGTAATTTTACTAACAAGATCTTGCACGCTGAGTTCTTTTGTGAGCTCGTACTCCATATTCAGACACATTGAATTCTCTGTTTTTATAGTTACGATATGCCATGAGAAAAAGAACACATTGCAACACATGAGAACACATTGATTGATATTGAATTCCACTGACAAGATGGTAAAAGGAGTAGACTAGAAGGTAATAGGAATAGACTTTGAAAATCGACCCATTTTCTTCGTATAATATGCAATATTGGTCAGTAATGTAATATTCGATCAAAAGGAATATTTTTTCTATTTACATCGGTACTAGTTATATTTTTTGTCAGCTTTATACTTTTTGTTGTTGTCTGAGAATGGTATAATAATTTTTTTTCATTAACTGATCCACATGAATAGACATTAAGTACAGAAGTGGCAAGAAATCATTTGAAAGTTCACATGCCACTTGTAAATTGTTTATTTTTAAAAAGCCTCAAAACTAGAATTTCTAAAAATTGTTCACTCGAAAAAATACTGGTACATATGGTAGAGTCGAGCCCCACTTTCAGGCATAAATGCTTCATCATCGATAGATATTTGATGTTCCACTTGAGCAAAATCGATAATGCGGGAGTAAGTCTGAGTAATTTTTAGACCAGAAAGACTCGATTACTCGAAAACAGATTGAGCAAGGAGAGATTCCATATTAGACAAATGTAGCGGTACATCTCCTTTATTTCCTGAAATAATTGCATATGGTACAGGAAAATCAGTATTATAACTGCTGAAATCGATGCAACCAAATATATTTTCAACTGCTCGAATTAATGAAACCAAATATATTTTATGCATTCTCCCATTATTACATAAGACCGATACAAAAAGTACAAAAATCAATGAACCAGATTCGAATTATGGAGGAATAAAGTTTCGAAAAAAGCACTGTTACATATTCAAAAATTATTTTGAATTTATAAAACTCTAACTCACACATTCAGGAGTAACATTTCTAAGATTTTCTTAATCCATTGAGGATATTTTTCTCATATATATTTTTAAATTCATAATTCATTTTATATCATTTGCAATTTAATTAAGACGGTCCCAGGAAGACCGAAATAGCTGCTGACAAGAAAATTGCGGTATCGAATATCACAGGTCTTATTAAACGTTGCCATTTCATGCGCCTACTGTGAAAAAATGGCGTGAATGAATAGAATTTGACAGATAAGACGAGTTAACCAATTCTTTAAAATTTTACGTCTCTTCTATTCTCGCTAATAGACATGATCGATAACTAAAATAAATCCAGCCTGGAAGTAATCGCAAAAAAATATACGGTCTATTCTGGGGTAAAAGAAAACGAACGAGAGAGAGAGAAAGACAGAGAACATATAAGAAGCTTGAGCTTGAGACGAAAGTGCCACTTCCGGAACCCGTTCACGTTTCCCTATGAGCGACGGAATATCAGATGTGCATTGGCTATGTATACATAGCAGACCTCATCTAGCTGTATATATACGATATCAACGTAAAGATAGCAGCCACACCATCCGCGCAAGTTTCGCGGTACAAAATTGAATTTGGCTATCATGGAACCACCGTCCTGCACCCAATACCTCGCGCATGACGGTGAGTCTATCTCTTCGTCATTATTTTATCGAGCGGCGATACGTGAGACTGCATTTCGCCTCATACCCCTTGAGAGATATTCTTTACGGATAGGTAACAGATTCGAACGTATATTTCAAGTAAAAAAAAGTGAGATTGTGCATTCTTAAAATTGAATCGTACGGATTACAGTAGCGAGACGAGAATTTTTTATCATTCACATTCATAAAAAATATGTAAATATATATACTGAAATTACTTTTCAAATCATTCGTATTGACCAGACGCTAATATAAATTTATTACGCACCTAATCGAATTTTTCACGGTCGGTAGTTATATGGATTTTTTATTTAGCCAAAAAATATGATTTTTCGTGATTCGATAAAATAAAACCAGCAGATGATACAGCTGTCAAATGTACTTGTCCCGAGACTCTACCGAGTCTCTTAATGCACTCATCAGAATATTCTTACCATTCTTCAAATTATTTCGTTATTCACTTTTTCGCTACTTCTTGTATTTCTACAGACAAAAGAGGAATAAAAAAGTTATAAGGTTTTTCGGCGAATCTGACGAATTTAATTATGTTTTTCAAATATTTCAAAATCTTTTTACATTTATTTCAATATCAAAAAATGAGTATCGATTTTTGTATAGGCTGGAGTTTCGTCCAGTGGCTATCAATTTTTTGTTGTTTTTACAAGATGATAGAAAAAAACAAATATTAGCTTTATCGAATTGATGACATGAGGCTCCTCTTAGTAGATTTTGGTAAATAAATTGTCTTCACTAACTTCTTCATTTCAAATAAAATCATCGTAAATTTCGTAATCAATGTCTCTAAAATTTAATATACTGGAACAAAATTATCGACATAAAGTTTGACGTCTTAAAATAATGTGGCAAATAAACCAACTTTGCCGCAGCAAACTTAGAACACTCTACACCTTCTATGACGAAAATCGGCCCTCAGAATTTCCAATAAAACGTGATCGCTGAACAAGACTTATGGGAACGAAAGTCTTCGAGCAGTATTCCAGCAGTGATAAAATTCGTTATATTCAACAGAGCAAAACTATGCTCTTCCTAGAGTGATGACGAAAAAAAAAACGATTTGAATATGTGGCTACGCTGTCAAAGATATAATAGTGGCACAGTTTTATTCCAAAGGGAAATAACACGATTTCCTCGAAATTGTATTCTTCGCATAGAAAATTGAAATTCATCGGTATGACAGCTTTCACTTTGATAGATAAAAAAATCGGTTAAATTGAAAAATCTCCCGAATGGAAATTTATGCACTAAAAATGAATTTTCATAAATCAAACTGTATCGATGGAGATAATAATCTGTACTCCATTGTGGATGAATAATCGAGATTCGGGCCACGCATTTGCAACGAATATCTAAAAAACGGAGTTTCAGCCGTTGGAGATTTCATGATCGATAAATATAGATCAGGTTAAAATGATCTCAAGGTGCTTTGGATACCTGAATCGATGAGAATGTGAGAGGGAAATTCTGACGCATAAACAAACAGCATAAACACAAGGAACTGAAAAGAGATGAGAAGAGTACAGAAGAACTATCAGATGATTCCTTCTTGATGATTATGAAGTTAAAATTGTAATGTGTAACTGCGAAAGCTAAATCATGGTCACCAAAAAAAGAATCATATCTCAAAGAGCATAAACATAACTTTAAAATAAAATCGCATACACGAGAGGTAAAATATATGAAATTACAAATGTTATATCAAACTAAATTTCTTGAGAAAAATAAATAAGATTCAGTATTTAATATATTACGATTTATTGTTAATTATTGTAGGATAACAAGAAATGTCAAGAGGGAATCAAACAAATACGAGGCAAAATACACGTAATCAAAAAAAGACAAATGCATTTTTTCTTAAGGGGACTAGGCATCGAAAAATCTCGAATTTTTTCGTTTTTTTTGTATTCTGTTATTATAATCTTTTCCAAACATTTTGGCGCAAAGAAAACTGAAAAATTCGCAAAATTGAGCACAGGAGAGCAATAAAACTCTATTACTCCGCTACTGCCGTAGTACTGTGCGAGAACTTAAACGCGTTTTTCTCAAAACAGCATTTTGTACTAGTTTTGCCGCGATAACTCAAGAACGATTGAAGATATCGCCTTGATTTTTTTTTAATGTAGATATCAACTTTCACTAGAAAATGAACCGATGGCTATGTAAAATAATTAATTTATTATTATTATTATTACAACAAATGTTTTTCAATATTGTTCAAATTTTAGCCGCCATTTTTTTAATTTATATGATTTTTCAAAAATTTTCGGTTCAGTCTGTGGAGGAACATCCGCTGAAGAGAATAGCGTTTGGAAATTGCCGCAAACTTCAATCGGCCACTCGGAATCGTCGCAATGAGGGAGCAGTGCATGAGATGCGTGGTCTTCTTCATCCGCCCATATCACCCTTAAATATTTATATTTTTGAAACCTCAATCACTAAATTTAATAGCCAAAACTCCAATAAAAATGTTGCAAAAAAGAAAATGTATGCATGTTGTTACTGTTCTTCACAAATGCCATTTGAATTTTATCCCATTTTCGGCCTATTTTCGCTGCCTAGTCGCCTTAATGTATGGATATTAATGGAAATGTATAAGCCATATTTATTACAAAAGAATTCTTTGCACTTGATTCTCCCGAGTTGCAAATACTCTGACTCTCAACTCTCGTCTAATTGTTGCTTACCCCGCCGCTTACCGCTGATATTCGAATTGCTCTTCTTTATTGTTCTGTGCTAATATCGGATAAAAATGTCTCCTTCAACATTTTAGAACGATTTTCATATGTTGAAACATAACCTCCAGCCTTTCAGTATGTTAGAATTCATTTATGAGGCAGACGAGATGAATAATGGAAAAAACAAAGTACTTTGAAAAAAGAATAAGAGAGTTGCAAAAAAGATCGAGAACACCCAGGGATTTGGCAACTGGTTACACATACAGATACGGTTCAGAGGGGAAAGTGAAAAATTAGACAAAGAAATATACAGAATGGTGTATAAAGCAGAATGTGAAAAATTAAGTAGAATATTCGTACGAAAACGATAACTTCGATTTTTCAAGATATATGTATATACATGCATCCAAGTGCAATACGTTATTGTATCGTAGTCCGCTTCTTGGTGACAACCGTCGTAGTCAATGCAAGTACGCTCAGCGGGGGAAAATGAATGAGTGAGACGACGAGATATACAGGGCTCTTAAACCTTTCTCAAGATGTATGAATGCCCGAGGAAGGTATCAAGTACTTATGTGTACGTGCTTTCTCACAGTATGACACTGTGAAGTACTTATATGTATTCTATAGAATCCCTGCTCTGTCTGGCTCTGTCTCTCTCTCTCTCTCTCTCTCTCTCTCTCTCTCTCTCTCTCTCTCTCTCTCTCTCTCTCTCTTTCATTCTCCGCGAACTCTAAACTAAATTCTCCGTCAACCAACAAGAGGAATGTTCCATCTCATACAATCCTCTACGATCCTCTCAGACTTTAAGTTAGTGCTGGTACGCTAATGCCATATACATCAGCATATTTAAAAGCTGAAAAGGAATTAGAAAAGTTAAGAACTAATCTAAACGGTATATGCAAGTGTTCATAAATTGTGAATTGTGAAAGGGTTCATAAAGTGTGAATTGTGAATAGTATGTTAATTTAATTTGATAGGTGCTTATAGGCCATAGTGTGAAATTAACATGATATTATTTTATCGGTCATATGATGGACTCTCAGTTAAGGGTATGGATCAGTCATCCCGCGTGCTTCGGATTTTTGAAAGTAAAATTTTTCCCCATCGTTCGTCAGATCGGAATAAAGTTTTAGCCCGCCCAGAAAAAAAGCAAAAACGGGCTAAAACTTTTTTAATTCGATCGGACGAACGGTGTAGAAAATTGTCCACTTCAAAATGTACAGCTATCCCTCTCATACTCATGCGACTGATCTATACCCTTAAGATGAGAAAAAGCGAAAGAAATAATGGACAAGAAAACGACGATAAGACAGAAGGAGAATGTGGGATTTGAGAGAGAAAAGGAGGCGTAGATAGTAAAGAAAAAACGACATACCCCACGGTGCAAATGCGGAAAGGTTGTATGAGGTCACGAACTCGCGAGAGCTTCGGGGTCACTAAGGGCTTCGGTCAGGGCTGTCGGTTCACGTACGAGACCTATCGTCGTTACCTTCTCGTGCAGGCACTTTATACACAAACTATATACGTCCTACATACATGCGCATATGCATGTATATCGATAGCTCTCCATTATAAAGGCGTATTTCACTATCTTATGCATACTACCATGTGACATTCACTTTTGTGTTTTACTTCAATTCTATATATGAGGCATTCCACGCCATATCGAGGGGCCGTGGTCTCGACCATCTTTTATTTTCCTGAAATTTTTTTATAAAATAGTACCCCATGGAAGGAATATCCGCACCAATTTTTAGATTTTTATCTCACGTCTTTCAAGAGTTACAATTTTTCAAACAACCCAGATTTTAGAAAGTTCGGAAATGTTCTAACGCCGATATCTCTTAAACTAATCGACATATCGACAAATGTCAATATATCGTTTTTTTCATTTCGGTTCATACTTTCATGAAAATAAAGTAAAAAAACTATCAATTATCGTTGTTAACGTTTTTTCTGCATAAAGCCGATTGCCATTTTTAATCTTTTTCAAGAAAATCTCTAAAACAGTATGACCAATTATATGATTTTTAACGCTGGTCCGATCCACTTTTCCTTCCATTTTTTGTTGAACAAACTAAATGTTTTTTTATAGAAATTTGAAGTTTTTTATATGAATCATATTTTAATCAAAGATATAACCAATTGCATAGTTTTTAAGCATAGGTTGATTGTGATCAAATGAGTGTTTCCAATTTTCGTCGAAATTATTTTATCAATTTTATTTTTTTTGTCGCCAGTAATATTGGTAAGTATTAATTATAGTACACATTTACAATTAGTAATTATAGTACTCATTTTACAATTTTTAGTCAGATCCAATAAGTTAAAGATTTTTTTTCCATTACTTTCCTAGAAGAAATAATAGAAATTCTGAAATTTTCATTTCTTTCATTCATAAATTCTAACATAATTCATCATTTCTATTATTTTTTCTAGGAAAGTAATGGAAAAAAATTCTTTAACTTATTGGATCTGACTAAAAATTATAAATGAGTACTATAATTACTAATTGTACATGTATACTATAATTAATACTTACCAGTATTACTAGTGACAAAAAAAATGATAAAAAATATTAACAAAAAAAAATTGGACGAAAATTTTGAACCCAATCAAACTAGGTTTAACGGGGTCATCCCATGTGACAGCTATTTTTTTCGCTCTTTTTGGGAGTTTTTTTGATGAACCATTAAAACACACTATCTTTAAATTTTTTCCACACATTTATTAACATTTTTACAGTCCCTCAGAATTTTATCAAACCAAAATAACGAGTTGAATCGACTTTACACCGTTCGGAAGATACTCATATGTTGGTTAACGGCTGCCATGATTCCGGAGGTTTTGCTCATCTGAAATCAGAATGACAACATTTGAAATGTTGACAACAATGATTGATAATTTTTTTCCTTTTTTTTGATAAAAGTATGAACCAAAATGAAAAAAAACGATATATTGACATTTGTCGATAGGTCGATTAGTTTAAAAAATACCGGCATTAGAACGTTTCCGAACTTTCTCAAAAACTGGATTTTTTGAAAAATTGTAACTCTTGAAAGACGTGAGATGAAAATCTAAAAAATGATGTGGATATTCCTTCCATGGGGTACTATTTCATAAAAAAATTTCAGGAAAATAAAAAATGGTCGAGACCACGGCCCTTCAAAATGGCGTGGAATGCCTCATATACAGATACTATATTATACCTCTATGGTATTTCGGTCTAAATCCAAAGGTTCGTGACCCACACTGCCGTTTTTCATTTTAACAACTTTTTTTCGCTATATTTTTATACTACACTAAATAAAACTTTAAACTACTATTAGCGCATTTGAAAAAAATCTATTAACGTCCCGAGTGTTAGATATTCACGTTTTTTTGCTACATCTCATAATTGGTTGGTAAGATAATAAATGTTCAGCCCCGTTCGGTTGGCAAATGAAAGTGACATTTTATTAGCTGGCACGCTGTAATCCAGTTGATATTCTGCACGTAAATTGTTTGTAATTCTAAAAAATACAAAATATTCTAGAAAACTCGCTGAAAAAGTCGAGGATAATTCGATTAAGGAATACAAAATAAGAAAATCCTTCTTCTGGTTATAAATATAATCACGAAGTAAAATTTACACTGAAATTCAACACTAAATTTACGGAACAGTGTTAATTAGCAGGATTCTTAATCGGAAAACTAAGCATTTTTAGGGAATCCTGCAAATTTTATTTTAGCGACATAAATTAAAGTAATGCATAAACAAGGATAATAATTGTATTTTTTAGTAATAATAGTTTCCTTTAGCTTATGACATATTAAAATTTGAAAAATTAGTTTTTTTTAATTCTTAGTTTAAATTTTGTTCCGTTTCGTAAAAATTGTAATTTATATATTTATGTATTAAATACAATAGTATCTTTTGCAAATAACCATTGAACAAAATAGATTATCTCGTTTTTATTTCGAAGTGAAATCCCACGATGATCCTTTTCTCTCTCTCCTATTCAGGAACCTAAACCTACTTCGACGCTCAATCTCTCAATTTAACGGATGACCAGTCCTTCGATACGACAAATGTTGAAATTCCCCTGTCCTCAGAGACTACTAGGGTACAGTTGTGATCGGGTCGACGATCCCAGGATGAAAGAGCACGATTTCGTGTATCGACGAAACATTCGATCTCGGTAGAGACTTATATGACATGCGTTAATTACATTTAGTTCGACAATATCTTCATTCCGAAACAGGGTTACGAAATTTTTAATGAAAAAGTAATGCATTAACCATTACTTTTTGAATTTTCAATGGAAATTTTTTCCATTAACCATTGAATTTAAATTTTAATGGAAAAAATTTCCGTTAACCAATTAATTTAATTTTTAATGGAAATGCTTTCCATTTTATTTCCATTTAATGGTAGTAACTGAAGTTTACTTGATTACTGATAGCGGGAGAAGTGTCGGCTTGGGTCAAAATGACCCAATGGTAGTAACCGAGGTTTTCTTGGTCACTAGTAGCGGTAGAAATTTTATTCTGGGTCAAAATGACCCAATGGTAGTAACTGAGGTTTCCGCGGTCGCCAGTAGTGGTAGCGGTTTTAGTCTGGGTCACAATGACCCTATGGTAGTAATTGAGGTTTTCTCGGTCACTAGTAGCGGTAGAAGTTTTAGTCTAGGTTAAAATGACCCAATGGTGCTGGTAACCGAGGTTTTCTCGGTCACCAGTAGCGGTAGCGGTTTCAGTCTGGATCAAAATGACCCAACAGTAGTAATCGAGGTTTTCTCGGTTATCAGTAGCAGTATCGGTTTTAGTCTGGGTGAAAATTACTCAATAGTAGAAATCGAGGTTTTCTTAGTTAATAGTAGCGGTAGCAGTTTTAGTCTGGATCAAAATGACTCAATAGTGGTAACCGAGGTTTTTTTGTTCACCAGTTTCTTAGCAGTAGCGTCTTTAGTCTGGGTTAAAATGACCCAATAGTAGAAACCGAGGTTTTCTCAGTTAATAGTAGCGAGAGAGTTTTCGTTCTAAGTCAAAATTACCCAATGGTCGTAACCGAGGTTTTTTCGGTTACTAATAGCAGGAGTGGTTTTATATTGGGTCAAAATGACTCAGTGGTAAAAAACCGAGGTTTTCTCGGTCACCAGTAGTGGTATCGAGTTTAGTCTGGCTCAAATAGACCCAATGGTAGTAACCGAGATTATTTCGGTTACCAGTAGCAGTATCGGTTTTAGTCTGGGTGAATATTACTCAATAGTAGAAATCGAGGTTTTCTCAGTTAATAGTAGCGGTAGCACTTTTAATCTGGATCAAAATGACTCAATAGTAGTAACCGAGGTTTTTTTGTTCACCAGTTTCTTAGCAGTAGCGGCTTTAGTCTGGGTTAAAATGACCCAATAGTAGAAACCGAGGTTTTCTCAGTTAATAGTAGCGAGAGAGTTTTCGTTCTAAGTCAAAATTACCCAATGGTCGTAACCGAGGTTTTTTCGGTTACTAATAGCAGGAGTGGTTTTATATCGGGTCAAAATGACTCAGTGGTAAAAACCCGAGGTTTTCTCGGTCACCAGTAGTGGTATCGAGTTTAGTCTGGCTCAAATAGACCCAATGGTAGTAACCGAGATTTTTTCGGTTACTAGTAGCAGGAGTGATTTTATTCTGGGTCAAAATGACTATATAGTAGAAACCAAGGTTTTCTCAGTTATTAGTAGCGGGAGTTTTCGTTCTGCGTTAAAATTACCCAATGGTCGTAACTGAGGTTTTTTCTGTTACTAGTAACAGGAATGGTTTTGTTTTGGGTCGAAATGACTTAGTGGTAAAAACCGAGGTTTTCTCGGTTACCAGTAGCGGTACTGGTTTTAATCTGGGTCAAAATGACCCAATAGTAGTAACCGAAAAAACCTCGGTTACTACCATTGGGTCATTTTGACCCAACCTGAAACTTCTCCCGCTATCAGTAATTGAGTAAACTTCGATTACTACCATTAAATGGAACTTAAATGAAAATTAAATGGAAAGTATTTCCATTAAAAACGAGTCAAACATTAACCATTACGAGTCAATAGTTAATGAAAATGCAAATGCATTATTTGCAATCCTGCTCCGGAAGAATGGCGAAAATAAAATAAGAAAGTCACTTTATGTAGATCAAATGCCTCAGCAATAATGAGTCCAAAAGAACTTATTTTTCATGAAATCGCCCTCAAGAATTTCACAATCTAGAACACACCATACAAGCTATGATATAGAGGTATATACATTGTACTCACCCGGGAATGTATATACCACGAAAGGGCGTAAATCATACAATTTTGTGTATCCTACCGAGTAAACTTCGCCCTTTTGATGCCAGTAGTCAATACACGGCTAGGTCCACATATATATAGCAACGAGATTAGGGTTACATGTAGAGGAGAGTACAGATAGAACAAGGAGAACTAAGAGAAAACGCAGGGTAGAGGAAGAGAGAGAGAGAGAGAGAGAGAGAGAGAGAGAGAGAGAGAGCCAGGCGGTTGGCTACCGTGTACTGGCTAATCTTAGACTATCCCAGTGCTTCCGCGTGCTAATCGAGAACCGTGCAATTAATTTGAGCACGCACCAAACGTGGCTCGAGGGTCTGCACTTATATACCATACGGATACACACGAGCTAACACAAAGTGCAGACGATAGTACACCAGATATTCAAGCAACGCATTCTTCCCTCCTCTTGAGTATATATGTATATGTATATGAGAAGATTCCCTTAGGGAAGCGTTCAATCTCTCTTCTCCTGTTCGCGCAAAACCGCTCTTATGGTTGTTTCGTCTCAATATCGCAATATTCTATACGCATTATATATCCATATGTCTGCGTCATTCCCAAGCGTAAATTGGTTCATTTAAAACCCCATGTGACTCTGACGCGAAAACCCCTGTATTAATAACTATCCTTCGCTTCTTGTGTTAAGGTGTCTCCCTCTGATTCTAGGTTAAATATACTTTATATTTATGGATTTGCATTCTAACCACAGATATGTATAATAAAGGTATGAGGTCAGAAACAGAGAAAACTGGTGTTAAGATTTGTACCATGAAACACACAAAATAATATTTAAAGTTTACTTTAAATGTTTTATTTTAATTTGTTCCTTTTTAGAATTGGATAGATAATAATACGATTTAGGATACTTACAATTTCGTATAGGTCCGTCCTTCCGTTCGTCAGAGGATTATAACGCTTACAGTTTTCAATATATTGAAATGAACTTTAATTTGCAATTTATTTGCAATACACCTAATCGGCCCAAAAAACAGACATTAACCTTTTTTCTATTGTGAGCTTCAGAACTTCTATCACTTGTTCGAAAAATCACTATTTCCAACGGGCATTTTATTCCCGACGTTCATAAAAAATACACTATTCTCTGAGACCAATTACTTCAGCATAATTTCTTAACTGCATAAATATTGAGAAAAAGTCGAAAAATATCGACTTTTGACAGGGTGCAAAGGTCTAAAGTGTTTCTAACCTTGTCATTTTTGAAGGGCATCTTCGTCATACTTAATTCTAGGTGAGGGGAAAAAACATTCACATTCTGTTGGTGCTGTCTCTAAATCTTTATTACGATAATGTCAAAGTTTTTGTCAAAGTTTAAAAATTATCACTCTAGGGATTCGGTTCTTATATCTTGTTGATGAAATTTACAAACAATTCTCTGAGAAATATAACGCCGAATAGTCCAAAGGGCATTCTGTAATATGCAGTGATTGTTGGCACTAATTGAATTATTTGAGGCCAAACCAGTATAAAATCAGGATGTTTTCGTCAACGTAAATTTGCATGTCCTCTGAAATATCTTTGGATTAATTGATGTATAGCCATGATATCGGTAATTATTCAAGAACAGAGAAACTCTTGTTCTTCATGTAACATTTCATGAGTTTAAGTCCAGTTTCACAGTCGGTCGCTCCAGCTGTTATAAGAGTGAAAAATACAAAAATAAGATAATAACTATTCTAAGATCATATTATACAAAAAATATATTTGGGTTGAAATTAATAACTGTGAAAAATAATTAACATTTATAATATACTCACTGTGTGTCTTGCACTTATTAATTAACTCCTCGGCTTTGTCTCTTGGGACATCATTGGGAATCTTGGAGCGGGTAACTTCCTCATTGACGGTGCCATCAGCATTCATCTGAAAAATCCCAGTATACGTTGTTACATTAGTTAATGTTTATTTTTATGAAGAAATGTTTATTTTTGGGTAAACTTGCGATTCCGATTTTTTTCAAAAGACATGCATTGAAACAGCCTAGCTTGTCGTCGGTCTCGTCACCGCTACCGTTCTTCGCCGCATCGACCTTTGCTGTAAAGTGATCGAACAACAAAAATGAATATGAGAAATTAATTTTTTTGTTCCTTCGTTATTTTGAGCCCGTTTCATGAGAAATTTTTAATAATAATAAATAAAATTGGAAATGAATACATGAAAAATAATTGGGTCAGCAATGATTTTTATTACCTCTCTCAATACCGGTTTCTGTGATACAATGATCTCGGTGCGATGCTAGCTTGGTTTTTTGCTCATCGGTAAGAGCGCTCTGCAAACATTTTTATGATCGTTAATACGAACAAATATAATCGTACAGAAAAATAATTAAGATTGCGGAAGAATAAGAAAGAAACTTACGACAGCGACAACGAAGAAAAAAACAAAGGCGATAGCGAAGCTCTTCATTTTTAATTATGTAATTTAATTTTTATATAAACACTCGAAAATCTCTATCAAGTGGATTATCATTCGCGCAGCTTACACGTCAAACTGACTGGAACTTCTGGAAGTCTTGACGGTTTATATACACGAACTCGGATGGAAAAATCGTACGACCAAGTATTTTACATGATCGCTTTATATATTCGTTCGAAGGCCACATTTGTTCGTGATTTGATCCAAGTGGGGGATATTTTATTTGAACACATTGTGATTCTCATTATTCCCGCGATAAACCGAACGATAAATAACATCGAATAAGGCATATATAAATGAAAACGGGGATCTCTTACAGACGTCGTGATTCTGCGAGTGCAAACTCGCCAATTATATATTGTAACGAACTCTGCAGCCATTAAGGGGGACATATATGGTAATAATAATACTTATCACTTGCCAATTCAACTCTCACTCGGTCTCGAGAGCTCATTTCTTTTATTTTATTATTATCTTAGCATAAATGCTGTAAAAAAAGTTGAGACAAGTACATTTACTCCCGCGAAATAGTTGCTCCGGTATAAAATCCCCTTCTCAACACAAAATCGCCATAAAAAGTTATAAAACAGATTTCCTCGCAAAACAACCAACCTTGCAAAAATTCTCTGATTTACATTAAATTTCTCAAAAAATCATAGGAGAACCCCACAAAAATTTTCTCAATAAATTAGAAAGTCGCAAAAAGTTGTAAGAGCCTCACAAAAATTTACTAATCAAACCATAATCTCACAGAAGATACCAATCCCAAGAAAAAACTTTTAAAAAGTAAAAAAGGAACGCCAAGTATTAAAAAGTCGCGACCTTATTTATAAAATGATTACTCTATACTGTTATTATCACATTAAAATAAAAATTATGCTTTTATTCACGATTTTTATTTCTTTTTCGTTACATACGAGAAGTTCCTTCACCTCGAGAAAAAACTACGAAAATAATGTTGTCCTTTATTTCCAAAAAGAAATAAAATCATTCTTATCAAGCCAAGTACAGTGAATGATTTACAAAATTCCACAGGAAGTCATGTGCCCTTTAACGATGCCCGATAAAGGGTTTCGTCGCTTCAAGGGCTTCCGAAGAAAGTTCTAAAAATATCAAGAAATTAGTATTATTATATTATGCTGAACGAATGAAACAAAAATTATATAGAAAAGCGCACGAATACACGTTCCTACACGTACGTACCATAAAAATTCACTGCAAAAACTATACAAAAACTTGGCGTGTATGGTTTTCAGAAATAAGCTAAATAAGAAATAAAATAAATTAAAAAATTAAGTCTAAATTTCACAAAAAGCCCTTAAATAAATTAAATCTCTAAAAGCATTAATAGTCCAAATACATTAAAACCTATTGACATCTAATAAAAAATCTTTCAACAAATTGAAAATACAGTTGTTCTACACAACAAGAATAAGGATAAAAAATAATTTTGAGAAAAAATTTCGATACACGAAAACTTTCAAACGAAAAAATTACATTGAAAAAGAAATAAAAACGAAATGATATTTCGTTTCAATTTCGAAACAAAAAGTATGCGCTCAAAATACCGAGAGCAAAAGTTCAATTGAAAAAAAGAATTTCGGCCGAAGTACTACACCAGTTTTTTTATAACGTTTATTCATCACGAATTTTATATTATGAGCTATTGGCAAAGAAAATTGTTAAAGTACTTATAAAATTTTTTTCTTCAAATCAAATATCTTTTAACTCAAAATTATTTCGCACCACTTGCTTCCCTTTTGAGTTTGTTTCATTCTGATTGTTTTTTCATTTCGAAACTTCAAGTGCATTTTATTTCTATTAGAATATTTCTTCATATACTTAATCTCTTATTAAATTTGCGAAACAACCAAATTTATGCTGACAAAGTTGCCGACTAAAAAAAAAATAGATGGAAAAAAAAGTTTCGACCGAAGTACATAACGAGGTTATGACAACGTTTATTAATCATTAATGTACATTATCTACATTCAGGAATAAAAAATGAGCGAACTACTCTGAGCCGATTTTTTTTCAATAAAAAATATTTTTGCTTAAATGTAAAATACCAATTAAACTGTCATAAGCGCAAGAGTTATAGCTGTTTTCACGTTTCCAATTTTGCTTCTAAACAACATATATTTAGAAAAATATAGAAAACCACAAAGATGTTATCTACTCGAAATGTAACCCACGTAGGAGAATAGTTAGAAATATAATCCATAGTTCGGTCGGTAAAAAAATATATTTATATGAAATGATACTTTAACCAAATATCAAAACTGATGTGATGAGGCTAGTCACCATTAATATAAATGAAACTTAATTCTCGCACTATCACTATAATTTCCCTAGCGGATCCGGCAACCCTGAGTGACCGAAATTTCGGTCGAAAAATTGAACGAATCAACCGAAAACGATCGTTTAGGATCGTTCACGGCCAATTAGTAACCGTAAATGTGGTCACTGACGGTTGTCGGATCCGCTAGGATTACCAACCAAAAGTCACGACGGTCTCCCTAACGAAAAGTCAAAACTGATTCGAAAAAAAATGGCACCTTTACAAGCCTACCAAAAAAAAAGCCTACCCGTAAGAATCTCTACCGCTCGATCTCTATCAAAGAAATGTCAACCAACAAAAAAACACTATCAAGCCTAAAACTACCAAGATTTGTTCACTACCATGGTCATACTCTACCAACGAAGAATTACTAATGTAATATAACTATATATTACACTGTATATAGATATATACGCTAGTAATTCTTCGTTGGTAGAGTATGACCATGGTAGTGAACAAATCTTGGTAGTTTTAGGCTTGATAGTGTTTTTTTGTTGGTTGACATTTCTTTGATAGAGATCAAGCGGTAGAGATTCTTACAGGTAGGCTTTTTTTTTGGTAGGCTTGTAAAGGTGCCAAAAAAATATTCGTCAGTTCAGCTGTCGCATCCACGATCATTATAACTGCTCTATAATATTCGTAAAAAATATTGGCCCGTTGTCACATCTACGATCTTTATAACCTCATTATTGTCACTCCATAAACGAAAAGTCAAAGCTGTTCAGAAATATTATGGGTCAGCTGTCATAGTCACAAATGACAGCTTCAAATATCATCAAATTTTTTACCAATATTACTAGTATCATTAGACAGCGACTGCGAAAAAAATATTTGAGCATCAAAATGTGTGCGAAAAAACATTCAAAAAAATGATCATTTTTTTGATGCAGAGAAAAAATAAAAAATTAATATCTTTAAAACGCTTCAAGCTACAGAGTTCCAATTAGTCACTATCGAAAGAAAAAAAAAATTTTTAAATACGTGAATTCGAAACATCCTTCAAAATTGTGTGATTAAATAAATATTAAAGAAACAATTTTCGAAATAATTCGAAAACAATTGGAAACGCGGTGCTCGGAGTAAAAGAGCCCTGTAGCGACCGTTCGTCTTTGACCTTGACTTTGAGAAGTGCGGATAACTTTTTTAAATGTATTCGTCTCGAGTCGCTACCACGATTCTTAATAATATGAGTGATTCAATTTATTGTATTACTGGGTCACGCGATACAAACTTTTCGCGAGCTCTTTAAAGAACATTCTAAAAAAAACAGTTCCGTCAAAATTTTCAAAACATATTACTCAATTTTTACTTTTTTCTTAAACTCGTAACACTTTAGATGTCATACAGACATCAAGTGAAATGTTTCTAATGATTAATTTTTATGTATAATATAACTTCATTCTTGAAATCGTTGAAGTTAATTTTTTGATATTTTATTATTCCTGGTGTTTTTTCACAGAACAGTTCGAAATACTTTCTGGAAAAATTTAATTGAGATTGTTTTCGAATTCAGAAATAATTGAGTAGTTGTTCAAAATGCAGATACAATAAAAATTACGAAGTAATGCTAACATTTCTAAGGTTTTCAAAAAGTGCAAGTAAGCACATGAGAACAGCTTGTCTATACATTAATTACATCATGAAGTCTTATCGAATCATTAAATTCAAAATTACACAAAATAATATGAATGTATGAGAGATATTTTCACGAATAATATTGACGGTGTATTTTTCAATGATCAATTTTACATGCACACGTTTGTATCTATAATTAAAGATCATGGATAAATACAAAATTGTCATTTTTTCAAGTGAGTCTTTGAAAACCTGAATATTCACGTGTGTATAAACCGGCAAAAAACTTCATGTTCGCAATGGATTTCGCATTGTCGTCGGATAAAGATGAAGTTTGTCAGGATTATTCGCGCCATTGCGGTAGTTGCGACTTCTATAAATCGTAAAAATATGATTATCCACAATCTGGATCATAGGTTAGGTAATAATTTGAATTTTTGTTTTTCACTGGCTGCATTGATGCCTCATGTCATAATGCATCCAGCAAATACATCTAGTTGATTCAGCTAGGATCAAGTTAAATCAAATAAATTGTTTTCCTTGTCTCATGACCAATAGTGGTCTATTTAACTTTAAGATATAATTATTTTCAATCATAATATTTTTACATTCACGATTGATGAAAAATTTATTTCATTCAAATGATTTTTATGTTTCTAATTAATAAAAAATATTTTGGAATCAAAAGCTATTTTATTTTAATTAAAAATACATGTATGTAATTCGGACATATTATTGTGTAGAAAATTAAACAAATATGAAGTTGAAATAAAAATAATACAATATTATTTATACCGTATTCAATTATATTATTAATTAATAACATTTTCATGGATCTGCAACCCTGGGTAGATATAAAAATTCACGACTGACTTCTTAGACATAAGTAGTCGGAATAATAAAACTACTTTGGTTCCCGCAATTTATGAATATCCAGGGCGCAATTCGCATCCAACAATTCGTATGTGAGAAATGCCTCGACGCTCTGCACCACGTGGTGGCTGGAGCGAAAAGCTTCCATAAACGGACCCATATAGCATTATCTAGTTAATTCAAATACAGCTTTCTAGCTGAAGTTAATAGAAATTTTGTTGATTCAAATTTAAAAAATTCGAATAAACGATCCTAGTAGATCTGAATAGAACTTTTTTTCTGGGTGTGCAGACTGGGATAACGCTTCAGAGATGCAATCAAACTTCGCTTGATTGTGTTCCAATTTGTGAAATGGTTACTGCTTCTAAATTCCACTGTTTTCGAATTATTTTAACAAAATCGATTTTTCGGATAATTGTTTGGAAGTTGAAGACGTCATCGATCATGTCATGAATCAGTTGGATATATAGAAATGTCAAAATTTGAGGAATGATATTTCCTTTAATGTTTGTATCCTTTACGTTTTATTTTATTCAAAAATGTACGATTAATTTTGGAGGTCAGACCAGATGGCAAGCTGGTTGTAAACGCGGCGGATGATGTAAACGCGGCGGACAGAATGCTTCTACCTACTATGACTAGTTTTTTGGAACTATAAATTCATGTGCCAATCAAAGGATGAAAAATAAAGCAATTTTCTTCGTTAACATTGTAATTTTTAGTAAATTATGTTTTAATTAACCCTAGCTACACACTATAACTTTTAGTATCTTATTTAAACACTATCGGTCTATTGGACCGACGACTTTTATTGCTCTATAACATTGTAACAATCGCGTCTACTGAGGTTTAATTGTAGCGAAATCGAAACGCCAGATGCCGACTAATCCGAAGAAGTAATCAGTAAAGCCAAAAAATCGTTTGATAAAAAGTTATAACATTTATGATCAAGCATGTGGTGAAAAAAAGGTGAAAATGTAGTGTTGCTGTCGGTCCATTGGATCCCGTAGTGTGTAGCTAGGGTTAAATATATATTTAGGTGGGAAGAATAATTGTATTTAAATTGTTAACTATTTTTATTTATCTATTTTCTCTCCAATTACGAACAAAGTATCATACATAAAAATTGTCTTACTTCGTGCCCTAAAGCTAGAAGTAGATGGAACTTTTGAGGATAAGAATGCGGCCCCAGAATTGCCCTTAGGTGCTCCTAATCGTGACTAACTTACCGAAGCAATTGATTAATCTGCCAAAAACAGTACGCATTATTTCATGCGTTCTTTAATTATATTTTCATCGTTCATTTATCATTTTCGCTGTTTATTTTTTATTTTGCAGAGAGTGGAAGAGATTAAGAAACGGCTTCTCAGGTTTTAAAATATCTTGACGAATGTCCAGTTCGTCATTGTGAATTTTAATCAAAATTTATTTTGTTAGTATTCGTTATTCGGGAGCGCAAATTATTTTATTATTTTAATAGTCAAATTATGAAAATAAATTAATATTCTTCTTTTTGTTTCCCATTGTACAGTCTCTTTCAACAATTCAACATTATTATTATCATTACGTGCCCGCAAAAATGTGGAATCTTTTTTCATAGTTGAGAAACCATCGTATGTTACGATTAAAAAAAAATTATTTCATTTCAAGATAAATGAATCACTGAAAGTATGGAAATTGACTGGATCAAGTCTGAATACATGCGGAATCGTTGTATAGTCGAAGCATTAGGATACTTGACAGAGTAATGCGCCATTCGTTTGGATTAGAATATCGCTGAGTAGTCGAAGCAATCAGCATAAAAATGCGATCAAATAAATGTTATGATTGTCAGGAAAATTTATATCTCTCTTGTGATCCCAACGTACAAGATTTCAATTTTTCCTATGATATTCGAAGTCTAAGGAAGGTTTTTTCGCTCGGGGGTTTTGATCCCATTCAATGATCAGTCAACTACAATTCTAGATCAATTGATTATTTACGTAAGAAAATAAATGTAAATAATTCTTTAGTAAACCTTTCATTTACTCCACGAATTTATTTAATTAGTCTTAAAGGCAGAATCATTAATAAGCTCATCGTATGTTGTCTGAACAAGTCAGTGAAAATATTTATATGCGTAACAATAAAAATTGTAGAAAAAATGTAAAAAATTTAAGCATTTTTCTATTCACTTTTAAATGAAGCTAAATTCATGAATCAGATTATTTTAATTTATATACGATTCATATAGGCAAACTGTTCGAAAAGAATTGTCCACTTTAACACAGATGTTGTAATCTTATCAAATAACTGACAAAGAATTTGGATAAGGCACAAGAGGCAAATAAACATTGGTCATTCTTGACATTCAGAGTCATATAATAAGGTCACCATTTAACGCGACCTCACTATCATTAGCTGTGGTCCCAGAGCAGTAAACTCTCAATAATATTTTCTTTATACTTATTTGACTTTTTACTTATTTTATATTTATACTTATCTTACAATAGAATATTTTTGTTGAGTTTCATTTGAACTGTTTGGAGTAATTTTTCGTGAACGTCAAATGCAATAAAAAATCAAAGCTAACTATTTAAAAGTAAATAAATAAATTTAAAAAATCGAATAACGAAAACTCCAATGAAAAGGTTTTATGAATTCCAATGTACAAGCTGAGCATTCAATGAAGAAGTAGACTCAAATCTAACAGAAAATTGTTATTTCAAATCTTGAAAGAAGCTATAAATTAAAATCAGGTGAAAAGTGACGATTTTCACTAACAGCTATTTAACACTCATCAAAAAAGACGTTGAAATAAATCGAAACGTTAAATGAAGCTTTGAACTTTAATATGAAGGTATTTTTTGAGAACAAGAATTTAATTCTCAAGAATGTATTCAATTCCCTCAAAAGTACAATAGGTTTGAAACAAAATAACGCAAAAACAATGCTTGTATTCAGGGATTACAAAAATGTTGGGTAGCGATGAGAGACAAGCTTGATCGAAGTTATGACAACACTATTGGAAATAGTTCCGCAAAACGTTTAGCTGTTTTTTTTTTTTTTTATAAAAAGAGAAAAAAATAACTGCTCACATTTTCATAATGATGCTACAATTAGTTTACATCCTTATTACTACGTTTTGAAAAAGTGGTTGAAGCACGGTTGTTAGAGTATTTTAATTGCGATATAGGTGTTACGAAGCAGTGCGTCACATAGTCCACAGTCGTTACAGTATGATTGCGGCTTGAAAATGCAAATGTACTCGTCTCGTTTCGCTGGAGCGAATCTTAATTACATATGTCGAATGAAATAATCGCTTCATACTAGTCGTTTCATACTAATAATCGTTTCATACTAATACATACAGTCATGCTCACTTGAAACGCAACGATTGATTTTTTGTCGATCTCGGAATTTATCGCAAATTGACCGACTCGAAAACAACGAAGACTTTATTTGTAGCAAATTTTATCAGCTTACAAATAACCCTACTCTTGTTTTGATCGGATGCTAACTCGGATTGGCAGCCGAGTTGGTAAAAAAGTGCGAAATGCACCGTTGCCATATACTATTTTATCATTACGATTTTTCGATACAAGTGTTTTTGCTTTATTTTTCAATTATTGTAATTATTTCATCTTTGTCGATTTCAAGAATAGAAATGATTGACAGAGAAAATGGGTTGTATGTCACAAAGCAAAAAAATTGAATGAACATGTGTGTATACATTTCGTAATAATATTAATGTTATTTTTGATTATCATGTTTAGCAGAATAGAAAAATAAAATAATAATTGTTCTGTGTGGGATTTAAATTTGCTTTCCAGGAAAAGTGACTCTTGGTGATGTGAATAACGCATTGAATTGAATTATGCATGTGAATAGAGACTTTGACAAAGCCTTCAATCAACGTAAGATAAGAGGCAGGAATATTAAAAAAAAGAGAGATTATTCGGGACACGCTTTACAGTGTCATGGTAAAACGAACGTAGAGGAAATCGATTATGAGTGCGCTTAAGTTCACCAAGTCAAATTTATACTGAAGAGGGTAATGAGAAAACGAAGATCGTCGAAGAATAACTCTGAGATTAAAAAAAAACTTATAAAAAGACGAAGGAAGCTAGAATAACTATGACCAGGAAGAAGCGTTCTTCTTAATTCACGTGCTAGCACAGTCACGTTTCGTCAAGCATCGTTAAGGGGAAAAAACTCTTAAGCTTTTATTAAAAGCGTGGTTCTGGCTCATTAGCTACGAAAGTGAAGTTGTAAAGCGAAGAAAAAATGTTGAAGTGTATAGGTCAACCAAATACGTAAAGAGTATGAACTAGGAATAGGCAGAAGACCTCAAAAAAAACAAGTCCGTTTCATAATTGTGACCTGTCCCCAATCCTTATCGTGGATTTTTTTCCTTCCTCATAGCAGGAGTTTCATTCTGCGGGATTCTTCTTCAAGATTTCCCCATTACAGTTTTAAAATTATTCGCAACTGTCAGATAATCTTCTTTCGAACAAAAACTTTATCGTATCATTTACTCCAGAATATGATTTACCGAGATTTTTATTTTACCCCGTTTCTTTGAGAATATTTGTAGTTTTAATTAGATCCTGCGGATACGTCAATGAAAATTATTTTTGGTCTGTAAATGCCAATATACCTTAGAATTAATTTATAACGTAATTTTCTTTTAAGCAATTAAACCGAAAATTGAAACACGTAAATAATAGCATGGTTTTTTAAAGCAAGTTGATTTGTTCACTATCAAACATTTATCGACGTATTTTTATGTGACGTCGAGTTGAAGTTCAGAAGTAACCATAATCTCTTAAAAATCTGTTTCATTAAATTTCTAAAGCAAATACTCTAAAATAAATCGAGATGAACTCCATTCACCTATTTGAACAAATATTTCGTTGAAAAATGATTTCAAAAGAAACTTTTTTTCAACTCATCGCTAGATATTCTTGCTACAATCTGTATTACCCGAGAGATTCTGAAAATTTTGTGGGATTGTTGGAGATCGGAAGACAGGAAACTTGATGGAAATGTATGCATAATGACCGGATGGATGAACGCAGAGCCTACGGATAGAACTCTCCCATTTGCAAACGATTAGCATACGTTAGTGGATGATTTGCTTCATTTATTCAAAGGACATCGATGATAAGAGTCGTAGCGGCACCAGAAAGCTAGATTTTACGATAATACCCTTAAGAGTAAATAAACTATTAAGAGCCAATCTACTCGAAAAGTAAATTTTCTGCTGGGTGGTTTTGTACCCAATTTATAATTCCTTAACCTCTTCGCTGCGTATGACGCATACTGCATCAAAACACAGTGTTATGGCATAGGGGACAAAAATCGTTGCAACGTTGACAAAGTTATATCCGATTTGCCGATAACATCGTCAATTTTTAACGCTTCAAAGGAGAAAGCAATATAAATTAATCATCAATTATAATTGATGATTAGTAAATAAAACCCTAATAATTATTAGGGTTTTATTTACTTCAAGAACTAACATAAAAATGCCTGAAGCTAATAAATAAAGTCTCAAAGTTGTAGTAAACTAATAAACAATATCTTTTAGGAGGGTCGCTCATTGCATACGTAGAAAGTTTCAAATTCACGATACTTTTCGCTTTCTAGAACGTTAAGGTAATATGGCTGCTTCACACTAGTCAAATGAGTGCTAAATTTTCAAAGTATATTTATGCAAAATTTAATGCACTAATTAAATTAATTGAAGATTGATGTGTATTACAGCATGGCTTATTACCCTAGAAAAAATTCAGTAACGATGGATTTGCGAAATCATCAACTGATAACTGTAAAATTCCCTGCTGTCAAATTTTCATCGAGATTTTTGAAAGAATAATCCGTATTTTTCAATCAATTTCAATGTACCAAGTCTTATTTTGTTCCTCAAGAGATCCTCCACGAATTCACCACGTTTTTCTAAACTTGTTAATATGAAAATTACAGCAATTGGTTTATGAATATTTTTTCAGCCAATTAAACAATTGGCTACAACAGTAAAACGATGAAACTCAGAAAAAAAATCTATACGGTGAATTCGTAGAGAATCTCTTGAGGAAAGAAATAAGATGTGGTGCATTAAAATTGGTTGAAAAATACGAATTATTCTTTAAAAAATCTCGATGAAGATATGACATCGTGGAATTTTGCATTTATCAGTTGAAGGTTTGAAAGTTGAATTTGAAGTTTGTAAATCTAGTGTTATTAATACTTTTTTTAGTTTAATAAGACATGGTGTAATACAAATCAACCGTCAATTTAATTAATGCATTAAACTTTGCATAAACGTATTTTGAAAATTTAGCACTCATTTGACTGCATCAGCTATTTAACCTTAAATGTTTCCTGTCCACAAAAGTCTCCGCAGATCCTCTCCACAGAACTTCAAATATGATTTTTTTTATTGTAACAAACATTGACATGAATGAACATCTAAATATATGTATATCTGATCAAAACGCATAGGAATACTGATATGAAAATACAACTCAATCTATGTTTTTTTTTATTTTCATTTTTATTTCAATAAAAGAAAGAGCAAAACAAAGTTTATAAAATCCATTTTCCATATCTTTGTTTATCAGGCGTCGAGCCATCGTCGGAGAGTTATGCTAGCATTGAGATTTGAATTTATTCTTCAATCTGCTACCACGCTTGGCTTGGTTCCGTTCACTAATTTGTCCCACGTTGAACGCCGATCGTAAAATTGTGAAAATCGAAGTGTCGATAAATTCTACTATCTCTGAAGGACGTAGGATATCCACGTCATCAATTTCACATGGAAACACACTTACACACAATGCCAATCGATAGAGTCTGACTGACTGGCGCGAAACATCACCGAGAGCTTTAGCTTCAAAGCCATATACAAGCACGAGAGGACTTGCGACCGCAGCTGACTCGGTTCTACAGGATAGTCCATGGCTTCTCTTGGTGCACCCTAACTCTTCCCTCTCTCTTTCTCTGTACCATCTCTCTATACTCTTCCTGTCTAGTACTCGGTCACCGCACCGAAACTACCTGTGATTAGATTCGTTAATGATCGCATGCATCGAGCACAATTCAATTTCGCGTTGCGTTAAACTCTGTTTTATGTGTACCTTAATAGACGTAGAAGGTACGAAAAGACCGACCAAACTAGGTAAAGCGATGAGTTGGTTCGTGATTCGAGACGCATATCCTGTTGAAAATAGTATACGAAATAGAACGAATACGAAACGGACTTTATAAACTAATTATTTGATAAAACTTTCCTTACGATTAATTAGAAGTACTAATTAAACATTTATATTCAATTATGGACAATTATCCTACATATAACATGATCATTTCCGTAAAAAGACTCGTTCCATGTAACTTAAGCGTAAACACGATCATAAGTCATTTTCGTTGACACTTTGTCGAAGACACATTCCAAGTGTGCAAATATAAATCATCAAAGTAAGTCAAATGTACTTTGTCACGCATACATGCAAAGTTTCCGAGAGGAAAAAAGTTGGCATCGAATAAAATTCACAGCAGGTAAATTTTGTGAATTTCTTTCAGCAATTCACGGATTTCACGACAAAGCAACCAAGAAGCCCCGAGTAATTAGTCTCTGCCATCAGACTAGATTTCTGTATCATGAATGAAGCGTCTAATTAGTATTGCTGCTTAAAAATATATAAATAAAAAATATGTAAATAAATAAAATGACTGTATTCGATTTTTTATAAAACTTTTATTTGGCTCGTAGCAAATGTTTGCGTCATCCAATTTTCTTTCCATATACACTGAGAAAAGAGACCAGTTGACTCAACTAAGTGGTTTCGTAAAATACGTCAAATGTAATATTCAGTTATACGAATTATTTATTTTATTAGATCAAAAATATTTTGTGTTGATTCAACAAAATCCAAGACAACAAAATATATTTAATTGGCCCAATACATATTATTTTTTAGTGTAATAAAATAAGTGATTCGTACAACTGAAAGGTTTTTTGAATGAATGAAATATTACATTCGACGTATTTTACAAAGCCTTTTTTTAGGACGGAATACGAAGACGTATTACGAAGAATTTACGAAATAAATTCAACAAAACTCTTTTATCAGTGTATATCGTGTTGTTACCAATACACCGCACAATATTCTTCATATTCTATTAAGAAAGCGAGCGTTGTGCATTCTGCAAGATTCATGAAAGTACTATAAACTCGTATACGTGCAAACTCTGCCGAGTAGACAGACCTTCGTACAAGCAGGATTTTGCCACTTGCCTGAGCCTCGACCCTTTTCATACCCCTTCATTGCTCCTTTTTTGCCAGGTGGTAGCCTCTTTTCGTTGAAAACTTATGAGATAACCGTGTCAGACATATTCTCGAGAAAAACTGTACCTCTGACTTACACGTACGAACAGTTTATAAATATAGTTGAAAAGTAGAAACGAACAAGTCTGCTGTATTCGTTTGATTCAGTGGCTCCTGTTTGCAATACAGTGCACATCAGCGTTAGAAAAATTCCTCTGTATCAAAATCACCTACGATTATTAATCCAGCAAACGTTTTCATCGAATTTTTGCAACATCTATTCGACCGTAGAACGACCTGTTTCAATCATCCTCATTTTACCCGAATTTATTGCTTATACTGATTAAATAATAATGTCCGGTTGATTTTGGAAAAACAACACGTTGTATTTGGAGTCTATACCTAACTAAATGAATAATGATACGCAGGACTCTTTATTTCCCGCAGGTAAGTAGTGTAGGCACGTGCTCGGTCAGACAAAGAGTTCATTTCAGATAAATTATACGAAGCTACCCAGCTTATTTCGTATGCACATTTTATATACGGTAGAAAAATGTGGGCTGGGAATATTTTGTGATTTCTGGTTGAGGCAATAAGTTTAAGGAATACCACACCAACAAAAGTAAAAAGCGGAAAAAGCTTGGAGCTCGAAAAATTTAAGAGAAAAGGTAGAATGCGTTCCTGTGAACGACGTAAAATACACAACGCTTCGATTTATGGTATGTTCGAAATATTGTAAGGCAATGGACAATTTATTACTCACATGACAAGTTCCTTTCACGTTCTGAATCACTGTAGACAGTGATTCATTAATTTTTTTTTTTTTTTTTTCATTTATCAGATTCATTGACTAAGTGTTCCTTGGCTGCTGCTAAGGAAATGCATTAGGATTGTGTAAATAAGCACGAGCTTATAATATTTTTGCAGAACCAAAAAATCATTGACATACAGGATGTGCTGCGAGTAATCGACGATAAAACCAACGAAAAAAATCAAAACGAAAGAAAAGAGTTTGAACGGAGAATTTACTCAGAGGGAAAATCTTGAGAAGTTTTTTGACGTCATGCGTGTTTAAGATAAACCGAAGAAGATAAGAGAGGGAAAGAGATGTAAGAGAGAGATAAAGAAGGGAGAGTAGATTTTCCGGCTCTCTCTGTCGATGTTTGTCGTTCAAACAAGTAAGGTGAACGTCACGTACCGTGTTAGGTTCTGAACCAGCACAAAGTTGTGTTGCTGTATAGAGCCTTCCCATCGTCGGAAAGTCCTATCTCTCGCTTCGCTCTCTTCCTCTCTTTCATCTCCCTATTTTTATTTCCCTCTTCCTCTCTTTATTCGTTCCTGCATCCAACCACTTTTCTTGCATCATCGAAAGCGTCTTGATGTACCTCTAAGAAACCTCATTTTACGAGGCAGATGGAAAAAAAAACTAAGAGAAGCGTGGAACCAAAAACTCTCGGCAGTAGTTCTTTGAAAACTCCGAAAAGATGAAGAGTAAAGTGTTGAGATGAGACTTTGTTTATCCGGCGATTAAACCGAAAGATCCATGGAGATTTTCATTTCGCCAATACTTTATTTCTCTCTCTCATTCACACTGTTCTATCATGTGGTTGGAAAGTTTTTCGTGGATATTTTTTTCTTTTCACCCTTCTGTTATTTACCTTTTCCACTCGATTGCCGATTACATCAGTGTAATCGAGAGAAATTGAGAGTCCCGCAATTCGCGCACGTATTCACAGCAGTTATCTTAAATCTTTGATTGTTATGGGTGTATCATTCATGAATACGTGAGAGATACAGGTATGCTAGATGAACAGAGTATTCTCGCGTACGGATAACAAAAGGATATTGCTTATAACCTCCGAAACCGTCTTGTGTTGCATTATTGGGCGTATGCTTTGACTATCTTGCTTTTCGTCTCTGCGTATGTTATACAATATTTAAGATGCAAACGTGACCCGAATAAAACGTGTTTCAAGATGAATTCGGAATTGGCTTATTAAGTCAGATACCTACCTATCGGAATTCACCTTCAATCTACTGACCGGCGTTTTATTACATATTTTTATACGTTAACCATTCATTTAAAAAAAAATATTTATCATTTTTCCGTCGTTGTGCATAATTCGAAATATAAACTCTTTTTATGATTTACATAAAATTTAATTTGTTATTGATTGAAAATTATTTTGATGATTCACACTTTTGGGATTTTTCTAATATAATGAAATATCAATTTGACGTAAAAATCTGATGCATCCTACAAAGTCAGAGCCAGTTTTTTATTGTCAGTAAAATAATAAAGTGAAAACAATTCGTAAGCCACTTCTTTGAGCTACTGAAAATGTTGGATATATTTGGATATCTTCGAAGTTTTAAATAGATGTTTAAGTATGTATACTCACATCGAGTATTAAAGTTAGAAAGTAGCTCGGTTTTGGAAAATAAAACAAATCATACGAGAGACTTTTTTTACTACAAATAGAATATTACACGAGGCTTATTGTCCTGTATGAAATTCCTACAACAACTCTTCCTTTGTATTGCGCATAATGCCGAGGAGCACGCAAGGGAGGGAATTTTCGCTTGTGCGATTTCCAAATGCGACTGAGACTTCAAAACAAAACACATTTAAGTTTCCAACGTGAGTTTTCTTCCTTCTATTTTCCCTTCCTCTTTCATCCCGCGTGCTCGTGAAAACACTATAAAATGCAACACACGCAACTTCGAAGGCATGCCTGGTCGAAATGAAAGAGAGAGAAAATTGGACCAAAGAGAGTCAATCACAGTAGAAATAAAAGTAAAGTTTTGCTTCAAAAATCTTAATAGATCTATTCAGATTGTCTTCAGAATAATTATCTTTTTTGTGATATAGAAGAGTTGATTGAGCAATCAGTCAGTTAAATGACATGACGGAGATTTCAATAATGGGACTACGAACAAAAGTTTTCTGAATCTATCGAGCTTTTTATCACGCTCGGCTGGACCAATTGGAAATAATTATACGGGCACAAGCCAGAGTGAAAAATATGATGCAAACGGAAGATTTCTGTAGCAAACTCACCCAGTCAAACGTTCACATTGATGAATTTTTTTTTCACAGGATGTTCGTTTTCAATGTGGAACATAAATTGATATGAACATTTTTCATTCTATTCGATAGCATTTTTCATTGCTCTTTTCTTCTTGTTACAATTAAAAGTTTTGATTCCTCTGGATTATAAACTTTTTGATCAAACTTTATTCCAAGCACAATTTGTTTATTATTTCAATGTTTTAAAAAAAATCATCTCTAATCTGCAAACATTCTCAGTACTACCACGACACTTTGAGTTTGTTAGAACTCACATTCGATCTCTGAAATCAGATTAAATTTATGTATACAATACATTCTCATTGAATATACACTCGCATTTTTTTTTCAAGAAAATGTTAGATTTTATGATGTGCTTTAAGATTTATGAAAATTTAAAAACCACAGTTATTCAGATCCCCCCATCTATCTTTATCGTTGTCGATCCCATCGTTTTTCATCTTGTCCATTCTGACTTTGTTCCTACACGTTTTGACCACAAATCTCACTTATCCCGCTTTTTTCTCTTCTTTTTTATCGTTCTTCGCGTTAGCATCGTATGGATATCGTTGGTGTATCGTTGCGCAGTTTTGTATGAGGCGGATTTGTACAAGTTCAACGTTGGCTATATGTGCATAGGATAAAGGGTTAGATGCGATATACTCTACGCTCAATTAATTTTAACGAGGTGAGCTTTTGCAAGGTGATTCGAGTGAGCTCGGTCCAACGGATCATGAGCCATCTCTCCCCTTATTCCCTCGTTGCCAGATCATAGAGTAAAATATCATAGAGTCACGTTCTTCGTACGTTCTCCCAGGGGATGGAAAATTTAGCAAACCATCGTGGGTGAACCAGAAGGTCGCATGGAGAGGACAGAAGGGAGAGTGAATGAGAGACAAAACTGGAGTTTTCCAACGTTCCAATGGAATTTTTTAATATACGGTGGAATATTTTATCCTTAAAAATATTGGCTCTAGTAGTTTGGGTTTGACGGTGAAATTCAACTTTAACACGCTTGACATCACGTAAATATACGAAGGAAATAACGGAAAGCGATAAATTTCACCAATTCGTAAATAATACGAGAGTAAAAAATAGAGGGCACAAACAAAATAGATTTTTCAAGAAGGATTCTTTCGATCGGAAGCTATTGATGTTTTGAACACACGGCCAAGTAATATTTTTCACACACGATTATGTAAGCCTGCAAAAAAATTGTATACTTCGTGTATGTATGAAAACTCATACATATCGTTATAGATATACGAGGTAGAGATGTTGTGATGTCTACATGTATGTTTATGGAAATACCGCGAGAGTAGGCATCTGTGCAAGGATATATCAGGCGTGTGGAAAAGGCGGGATAGCCGATCGAAAGTTATTCAGAAGTATGATCAATGTGTTCCAGAGCTAGCATATCGTTTTGCATTCTTCTATTTTTATTTGCCTCTTTCTCTTCAATTCTGTGTCAGGAACGTGAGTACGCATATATATTGGGTTTTAAACTTAATTCCCGCTGTTTTATATGCAATGGGGTAACTAGTATTATTTTCATAGAAGTAAAACAAACTATACTGTGTTGAAGTATTGGACATAACTTGCAATATTCAGTATTCGAGAGTGAATTCACTTGTACGCACTACTTTTTTTATAATATCAAAAATGTCAGGTTTTGAACCAATGAAATAGCATATGTAGGAAGCTTTGCTTTTTTGCTTTAGTTTAAGAAAAAGTGCTGCTGAAACTCATCGCTTGCTTCAAGAAGTTTATGGTGAACATGCTCTATCTGAGACAACGCGTAGAGATTGGTTTAGACGATTCAAAAGTGGCGATTTTTACCTTAAAGACAAAGAACATCCAGGACAGTCGAAAAAATTTGAAGATGAAGAATTGGAGGCCTTACTCAATGAAGATTGATCGATGAGAAATGGGTTTATTATGAAAATTCCAAACGAAAAAAAGCATGGGTACCGCCAGGTGAACCAGGTTCATCAACGCCAAAATGCAATATTCATGCTCAAAAGGTGATGCTGTATGTTTGGTGAGATCAAGAAGGTATGGTGTATCACGAGTGTATTCGCTATAAACAACAATTAATGAAACTAAACCAGGAATTGAGAAAAAAGCGGCCTGAGTACGCCAAACGTTATAACAAACTAATTTTGCTCCATGATAATGCTCGGCCACATGTAGCAGAAACCGTAAAAAAAGTATACAAAGGATATGAACTGGGAAGTCGTACCTCTCCCGTCGTATTCACCGGACATAGCACCGTTTGATTATCAATTGTTTGGAGCGATTCAGAATGATTTGTCATGACAGCATTTCAAGTCTTTTGAAGATATCAAAAAATAGATCGATGAATGGATCGCCTCAAAAAGCAACGATTTCTATTCACGTGGAATCCATTTGTTGCTTGAAAAATGCGAAAAGGTCGTAGCTTCTGAAGGAAAATACTTCGAATAAAATAGAATGTACCATAAATTATAAATATTTTTTTTTTTAATCGAAAAACAGCGGGAATTAAGTTTAAAACCCAATATATAGATATTATATGCACGCGTATACACATGGGTGAAGTATTGGAGCTGAAATCTTGAACTTATCATTTGAAAATTACCTTCTAATTAGAGATACACTTCTGGCAACTCAAATGACAAACTGTGTAATTTTCAATTGATTTATTTTTATTGACAGTTATTCCATTTCATCAAAACGTTTCGAATGAGGTCAACAAAATTCGTTCAGAAATCACAGATATGGGATTTTTTTTTATGTTCCAACGCCATGTAACATTATGCAGATTACAGTGATTGACTGCGCGCAGCCCAGCAGCGTTTCGTAAAATATAATTGAACATTTTTGTGGTTAGGCTTATTTGATAGAAAAATGTCATTATAATTCTGAAATAAAAGGACAAGATATGGAAATATTTTCAAACACTAAGCCGTTGTTTGAATTTTTATGAAAAACCGAGAATCGACAAAACGTTTCTCTTTGCGCCTAGCTATCTGTAATATGGTTCAAAATACTAGACACATCCCTTTCACAGCATACTTTGAGTTCAGTCTATTCATCCACCAATCCGACGGATAATTTTTATTCATAGGAACGTTTTAAATTCCAATGGCAAAATTGTCAGGATCTGTATGGTCTCCATCAGTGCAGTGTCCTACACGATGGGCTTCAGCCCTCGTCTTTTGCCATTCGTAATATATACTATTTCTTTTTCTCGAGCTGAGGACGAAACCGATTATTCCATCGTTTTTTCGGGCAAAATCGAATAACGATAACAAAAGGGCGAATAGAGATCATCTGGGAAAATTTAAACAAGTGTATACAGAGTGATATGATATTTATTAACCAGAACATATTGGAATTTCTAATGGCATGGTGACAATAATGTTTTTCCAAATAAAAGCGCTTCAAAGAGCTATTTATGATAATTTTGTTGTTACAAATGGAATGTATACTTTTTTTTCGTCTTCAGACAAATAATGCAGATTTGATAATACAAGTGCATCGGATCAAGATTTCAAGCACACGATACACAATGGATTTTTTATTCCAATTTAAACTTAAACTTACAGAAAAAAGTTCAAGCGCGTTGCCGATGGCTACAATCACTTTTTTCAAGCAAATAATTCAAACAAACATTTCAAAAAAATGAAATTGAATCAAATTTTAAGTAAAACAAAGCAAGCAAAAAAAAACAAAACAAAAATTGAATTGTTACAAACAATTTTTTAAAGCGTAAGATTTACTTAACATTGAAAATTCATTGTTTATCGTCTATTTTTAATCTGGATGGATGTACTGATATGATGAATTATGAACAGGCCTTAATCGCTGCCAATTGATTGGGCCCTGTCAAACATGCGATTTTAACCAGGCATCCGTTCCTCTAAACATTATAGGTTCGAATATTTCCCCGATGCCAATAATTATTACCTAGTTTTGTATATAATTTGGTTAAAAAATTGAGATAAATTTTTTATTTCCATGCAGCCTTCCCGACAAACCCTATAACTTTGAATGCTTAATTGATTTCTAAGTTCTCGATCTCGTCATATGTTTTTCTGCAATCTTTAAACATGGGACGAACAGAGAGATAAATAGGATGGTAAAGAGCGTGAGGGAAAAATGTTTATTCTGAATTGTGACTTTGAAACAACGAAACAAAAATTAATTTTTTCAACTCTTTCATTATACAGAAGAATAAATTTAAAGAAAATAGAAAATATTTAAAATGCTTATGCCATTCGACATTTCCGAGTAATCATTGTTTTAATTCAAGATTATGAGAAGAAGTCTCGCAGCGTAACCGCGCTGACGGATTAAGAACACAAAACTTATAACGACATTCCACGCTGACAATATTTAAATTATCAAAGATTTCGCAAGAGTTGATTATTCAATGTGCAAAAAACAGGGACCGTGAAGTCGCTTGAAACTTTGTTAATATTTATAATGCAGTTTGAAGGTAGAAGACATTACGAAGTTTAGTAATACGAATTAACGTAGTGTTTACGGTGAAGTCTCAAAGACGATAACCCTTTGATCATATTTTCTGCGTTGAAAAGACACGAAATACAGAGATAAAATTCGAGGTATTGTCAGTGTTAATATACGTGAATGCTACATTTATCGTGCATTTTAATGTTATACTTCTCTAAGGGAGACTGGGGTCAAGTGAAACAATGCGAATAACTCAAGAACTATTAACGTGAGCGTTTTTAGCCAGAGCGGAGAAATCCGCTCCAGACTTCCGAGTCCAAACTTGTTAATAAGTGTTTCGCGTGGCCGCGCCTGCAAAGTTTTTTCGGCAGAGGAGAAACTATATTTTCGAGAACAAATGAAGTACTTCGGATGTTATTAATTGCGTAATTATTCTGTTTCCAAAGGACACATCGTCGTTTTTCTTTTTCCGTCACGCGGATATGGTAGTTTAGGCGCAACAATTTTCGCTTACCTATACCATATAATTCTTAATGAAATTTCAGTTTCAGAAAATAAGGTCTGGGGTAAATTTCATAAAGAATTGTGAGTCTGATTAATCCTTCGTTGATTAATTTTTTGTTCTTCATCGTAGGGAAGTTTGTTTCGTTCGTAGATAAATTATACTGAAATTTATCAAACATTACCTCAATTTTGGAGACGAATTTATGTCTATTTCATTAAACTATATTCACGGTAAATTTTACCGTGCTGGGCGGCAAATTTTAATTTGTAAATAAATTGTACGATACTTAAAATTACCGTGAATATCACCGTAAACATTATTGTTTAATTCTCTCCGTGTAGTTTCTATAACATATTGTAAAATAGTATTGTTCATTTATCGTCAGATACATAAACGTCATAGAACACTAGCTGTTTTTATTTGAGTCATAATGACGTCACCATAAACTGTCAAATTCAAAATTGTCCATTTGACCTCGTTCTCCCATACACTGGAGACCCGAGACGAGTCCTTGCATCAACGATTGAAATAATCACACCAATCTTGGCGTAACAATCCTCATAAAAGACCTGAAACCCTGTATTTTCATATACGTGCTTAAAATATATAACAGGAAAATGGTGAATGAGAAGAGCTGATATCTGATATAAGGAAATCCACAGAATTGCGACTACCTCTGAGGATCGCTTCAGCCAATCTACCACAACCTATTGAATATGTAGGTTCGGATATATATACATAGTTGACATGTACAACTGTACATCGGTTATTGGAATACCGTGAGGTTTATCGACGTTACCAGGCGAAAGGGGATGACAGTGGCCATTGTAATAGACGAACCACGTACTTCTGATATGAACATATAGTATAACCATCAAACCATTGTGCTATGTACTCAACGGGGTTGGTTTCCTCAAGTTTATGGCACACTATCACAAGATAGTTAAATGCCTCGATCCGAGAGAGACAGTTGCAAAACGCTGGTTGTACGTTTCCCAAATCAATAAATTATTTCGTAAAGTTAAGGAGTTTCGGCACAAGTGGCAAAATGTAACCATTTACTTCAAATTTACACAGTATATTCTTTGACATATACTGGATGTGTCGTCCAAATTTTAAATCGATCGTCTACACCGTTTTTGTGAAATTAAATATCAAAAAAACACTTTTTAACATGGTGAGATGCCTACGGTCATTGGTGAACGACAGTTATACGAATGGAATACTGAGAAAAAATGTTAAAAACTAATTGAAAAATTAAATAATTCGTCTACATGGTTTATTAATTATTCATTTATTCATCAACGAAAACGGTGAGTTTTCCTCCCATCGACCGAACGAACAGGCTTTTTTTATTTGTTTTCGACGAAATATTGCTATGTGAAGTTGGCGCTTTGCTTGAAAACAATATAATTGTACCGAAACCCCTTAAGTATTTAGTCTATCTTTATCAAGAAACTATATAGGCTCATGTCAGATCAATTTTATTCAGAAATGCAAAAGCATGTAGAAAAATGTTGTTTTCTAAAAAATTTTGAAGCAAGTAAAGCGTATGAGACAGCGTCTTATATTTATTTAGTTACGTATGCGATGTGCAACTGTCCTCGTGGTGCCTCCAGGTGGTCATGTTTGAAAACGGCTGCCTTTTTCTTTGTACGGTGCCTTGCGGTGTAAATAATATATTATTTAATAACCCAATAAATTGTTGTTGGTAATTGATTGAACCCTTTTTAACTCCCAACTGCTCGCACGGGCAAAAGCGGGGAGTTATGCGTTTGACCGCGATTAGCTGATTTTCACGAATTTTTTGTGCAGAATGTTTGGTGAAACGGCAAAAAATTACTTAACCAAATTTGAAATGTACATCCTATTACCAGTGGACATCGTTCTTAGCAGTAATTCGATACGACCATATGTATGTTTGCGGAATAATTAGCATAACAAAAACGCTGTTCAACCATATCGACATAACAATAGCTAGGTGATGCCGCTATAACTACGTTCTACGTTCACTCATAACAGTTTCGGCATACTTCACGCCGTTGCTGGCTGCTCGTAACTCTGACAGATGCCTGTGTGTACATTTTTTGTTGGTTATGTTTTTTTTTGAATTATTTAATTTTTAAACGTTCGGTGTCTATTCTAATTCATCGTCAATAGTTATAATGAAAACAAATTGTGGACATGTAAACGAAAAAAAAAAGTAATCAACTGCAGTGCGTAAGAATTCTGACATTGGAAGAATTAACGATACTACAATAAAAAAAAACCAGGCCACAAAAATTGTATTATACTTAAAAAACGGTCAAATGAAAATAGTTTAAAAAAACTTCTTTTGAATTTGAAAACATAAAAAATGAAGCAAAAAAATCGATTGAAACAAATGTAAAAATAAAAAAACGTGTTTTAAAAAAACAGAATTCCCAACTGTGCGTAATAGTATAATATATCACGAAAGTAGTAGTAAATAAAAAAAAAGCAATAAAAAAGATGAAAATAATTCACTCGGTAAGTGTAACTCCCCTCCAATTTCATTTTTCTGATACATATCGTCTACAATGAAATAATAAACATAAAGTCATTGTAGCAGCTAATATGGATTGACTAAAAATAAGTATGTAGCCAAAAATCATACACCAATAATATTGATTAGCATGCCGCGAGAGCCTCTAACAATGAACCTGCGATACATCCACGACAAAGTTATAAGTATTTCAATCTTAAATCGAATTAACATGTTCGCTTTTATTGAATCCTTTCAGATTAAAAAATCGATGAATGTCTCGAGTATTTTGATTCATTGTACGACAAAATGGATTTTAATATACTACTTTCCGTTTATCTTTGATCTTTTTATACTCTCCAATGCTTCTGATATTCTTGCCGAAGAATTGAGAAAAAAAATCATTCGAATAAAGATCGAAAGTTGTGAACGAAACGCTTTGTCAAGTTTACATCCAAAATAATATACTGCAATGTACGTAATCAATTGACGATTATAAATTCTTCATTTACTTACTGTCCTATTCGAATATGTTCTCTCATTGGCCCGAAAGATTAGTAAAGATTGGAGGAAAGGATATTGAAAGCAAAAAGAATGCATGAATGTTAAGCCGCGCGGCGAGCAGCACCTAACGGATGAATACAAGAAAAAAAAAGAAACGATCTTGAGGCGTGAGAACACGAATGCCTTGAAGGCTCTCGTCGACTAATTAGCGAGGGAGCCACTCGAGAGCTTTCCTCGCTTTTGCCTCTAGCTGTAAAAATAGCCGGAAGAATGATAACCGTTTTTTTAGCGTTCTCAAAGAAGACGACATATCGGACAACAAACGAATGTTTTATTCAGGGAAAAAATGGATAACGTGAAAATGAAAAAAAAATAAAAATAAATAAAGTACGGAGGGAAAAATGAAGAATTCGTGGTAATTTTCAACGTTTCATGTTGCTTTTGAAGTAGCTCGAGTAATATCGAAGCTAACCACGCGAGTTACAATCGGAGCTAACCACGCGAATCATTAGTAATTATACTCAGGGTGAAAAAAAAAAACAAAAAAAGAAGAGAGTTCTCGCGTGTTTCAGACAACGTTGTTGGCGTTTGTACGAGACATTTTGTACCCCGCCACCCTTTAGACATTACTATTATCGTATACTCTCATTGTTTCGCTGCCAACCTCGTTAATTAATTACCGCGAAACAGTGCGCGCTTTCGTGTTTATCTCGTGTGTTAGACTTCCGGGATTTTCGCACTGGCTTAAGCAATATATTTACAGAGTTCACTGCATGTTCCAATTTTGTCATACTATTTATTTACTTCTCGCCTTTTCTTTTAACCTGTGCATCCAGACTATTCAGAACTTAAGTTCCACCATGATTGAGATGTAATTGCGAATTTTGAAAGTGTGTATGTGTTTTTTTTCCAAAAGCGTTTAAACTCAAGGAGGTACGAGGCTCACACTATTTATTTCAAAAGTTATGGATTTTCTAATAAATTAACGACTTCGAAAATATATGGACATCGAAGAAAATTGAATTATTCCAAATTCCTCATGCCCTTTTGTCCGATAACAATGACAAAATAGTGTTTGCCTGAATGGAAAACAGTCAAGTAGAAAAAAAAGTGACCGAGCGAGTTCCGCATTGTTTTTTCATGATGAGATGATGATACGTTTGTCGTTCGTATGAGCTGTATCACGTGTCTAGCGCCATGAAATTCATCATGAGGGTCATGGGGGCATATTCAATCGAGATGTTACTCGGGGAGCAGAAGCGAAAGAGAAGAAATGGTCGAGTAGAAATGTATTAATCATTTTCAAAGCTTTTGCGTGGCTGATTACGTATGAAATGGAAACAAATTTTCAGAGTCGAAGCTTTTAAAGCGTTATTAATATAATGAGGGCGCCGTTAAAAGTCAAATATATTCAGAGGTACTTGCCACGATTTGTTAATAAATATAATTAATTTAATCAATTTAAACAAATTTCACTTTGACCCTTTGCTTCACGTTGGGACTCTAAATGACCTATCCTTTTTTTTACAGTTTTTTCATTAGTTAAACTACTTTTTCAACAAATATTGAGTTTTTTTGTTTTCAAATGATGCCTACAATATTAATAAATGCAGAAAATAGGAGCAGTCATTATTTGTTAATTGCAAAAATGCCATGTACCAACAAATAGTCGAAATTCGTACTTCTTCACGAAAAATATGCATATTCTACTAATTTGTTAAGAAAATCGAAATCAATATTTTTGAGCAACTTAATAGAATCCAAAGTAGTTTACAAAATTTTGAAACATAAGCAAAGAAGTAAATATTGATAGGTATTTTACTAGATTCTGCCATAAGCTCTGTGTCAATTTTTACATTTTCAAACTCGATTTATTCCAAAACGACGTAATCAAGCTCATTGAAATTTAACCTGGACTTGTAGGATATTATAAACTATACATGAATAAAGTTTAAAAAAAATCTATCGAAGAGGGTGTTTTGCATAGAACTACCTTAAAAATGTTCAATTCAATATTCCAGTCCAGAGGAAATTTAATACAAAAAATTACCACGTGTTTATAGTGAGATAAAATTTCACCAAATTATCTCGTTTGTTAACATTTTTTACATCGATTATTTGATTATCTCCATCATATGTATAATTTTAGAAAATCATACGTATGTTTTTTGAAAACCCATGCTTTTTCCTAAATGGTTTGAGGCAATTTTTTGTACAGTATGCATCCACCGTGTAAAACAAGAGACTCAGGTACGTATAATAATAATGGAGGATGTCCCACTAAAGAAAGAAGGTGAAATATCTGAAGGACGGTTAGCTTAGAAAAAATGAAATAAATTAATTTATGTGAAGAAACGAATGAAAATTCATTTGCCTCTTCACACTCAAGTGTCATGAGCGTAGTTTATCCATAATCAAATTCAATGAACTATATCGGCATATTTTTTTTTCTTCTTCGTCTTCATTGGCATTGGTCCAGGCATTTTGAATAATGTACTGAAAAAAAAGAACGAAACAAAAAAATTGAATTATACATTGATTTAAAAAAAGTGATTTAAGCCTAGTTTACGACCATTTTTTTTAAGCCTTGTACATTACTACCATGGGTCTGTGAGACCCAGGCACTTTGCATTAAAATTTTTGAAGGTACTGGTATTTTCCGACTTTTTTTTATTAAAGAATAGAACTAAGCGAATGTTGAAAATTGATTTGTTTCACTGCAGTTAGAAATTGAAAAAAAGTGCAACTCAATTTAGTCGAAAATGACGGTTTCAGCCTGCTCCAAAATGGTAGTAACTTGGGGGTTCACGAGAAAAAAGAAAATTTGTAAAGTCCGGTGGACACTCTTACGTACTGGCAGGTTGTACAAATCGGACTGAATTTGCAGAAAACTGTAAGCACAAAAACATTCGGAAATAAATTGTGGGAATGTACATTCATAAATAAATTTGTAGTTTTGAAGACATTCGTTGCAAAAATCGTTTAAGCGATCTTACTTGATAAACAAACAGAACAGACGTATCCAATATCAATGAGTTCATGGTGACAAAAACAAGCAGCCCTGTAGTCAACTTTTACCGGGGGTGGTAAAACGAGCTTCGAACGAACTTCAGGATCAGGCAGAAAAACCCACTGTCAAACATTTAAGATTTTTGCATGATAAAGAAATGGAGCATTTATTTCCTTTGTGTCCTTATTAGTTATCTGCAAATTCTTTTAGTTTCAGATTAGCGATCAATAAATGTGATGGCGTTTCAGTAGCTTTGCAGGCGTCATTATTGTTGAAAAAAATGCCTGTAACTTCTCAAGAGTATAAAAAAAAATTTATAAGAACTTTGGAATGGATTCACCAGGTTGTCGAATAGAACATTTAAAAAACGTAATCTTATTTTTTAATAAAAACAAGGTTCATCAAGGAGAATATCAATAGAAAACAAAGTGCTTGCATATTACCAGAAGATATTGCAAGAGGCCAGCAGGTGTAGGAACTTTAAGATAATTGCCACCCGTTATGTCGCAAGCTTGTTGCAAAAGTGTCAATTCTTGATCTAAGCTGCAAACGTCCAATATCACACTCTGAAAATCAAATATTTTCTATTTAAGACCAAAAAAACAAAATTAATACCGCAACAATTTACAAACGGTCTACAAACCATTTTCTGGGCAGTGAAAAAAATATTCATGTAATTCATATACTGAGTAGCCGAATCGTTGCTTCCTGTGATGACCAATATTCGACAATGAAGTTTTTCGCCTGGGAGTTTTTCACGCTCCAGTCGAGCGGTATAGCAAAGGGCCATCGTGAGAGCACCAGAAATCAAACTTTCGCTGTTAATTTGTCTGTCGTTGAGAATGTCGCTGACTACCTCTTGTAATTTTTGCCTAACGTTACGCTCAACAAGCGTAAACTTTTCATACTGCCCATCGATCTGTCGTACTTCGTCTGGCTTCTCATCAGGATACAAAAATTTGGCGCCGCTCGCGTGACAAGCCATAATAGCAATATCATTACTGGATGTTTGCATGAGATGCGCATTCGCGAAAACAATCACAGAATCTAGGCAATGCGTCAATATTCTTGCATCTTGTTTGACTATTTGCTGCGCAGGATTCACATCGAGAATAACTATTAAGAGACTTCTCTCGATTTCTGTTATTAATAACACAATAATTGGGTTAGTTTTGAGTGCTTTGACTTTTTGACAATAATTGTTTTCAACAAACTAATCATATGAACGAATGTTAAATAAAATTTAGCAATCGAGCTTTTTTTTATTATTTACAATTACATGTATGTAATACACACTCAATTGAGTATAAACGATAATAAACGAAATGGCTTTTAGATAATAATTGAAAAAGATCAACTTTGTTCGTTTTATGGCCATAAAAAAAATAAAAACTATTTGAATAGAACATAATTTTTCATATAAATTTCAAAAACATTCATTGTCATGATTTATCAGTGTTAATTATTTAAGACTCTTACCATTCCCGCCACTCGTTTCCATTTATAGATTTGAAGCTTTTTATTACTGCAGTAATGTTAGATAATAAATTATTAATAAATAAGCAGAGAAATTCGTATACTTAATAAATAAATGAAACAAATAACTTAATCGTGAGTAGCATAATCGTCAAGTTGGATTCTCCGTCGAGCCGGTATCACCGGTAGGGATAAACATCCAATCAGTCATTCCGAAATTCCGATTTTGGCTGTCATGAATCAAATGCAACAAGTCGGGAGGAGAGCTTCGAAGTTATAGCAGCGATTCTTTACACGTAGCGCCCTTTCGTTGCGGTATACTCGCGAACATTTAAAAACGTCCAACACTACTCGATTGAATTTACAGACTTTTACGATTGTTTACCAACGAGTATTTCGGTTCTTCTCGTAAATTAATATTATTCCATTTGCATACACTCAATTTATGAATAATGTGAGAGGTCATTTTAAAAAATAATTTCCATCCACTGAAACTTGGAATTCTCGATTTTTGACGTAAAAAAAATAACATTTTTTTAAATACAATATTAAGTTGGGCTGGCAATTCCATTTTAAGCACGCACTCGAGAATATCATATTTTTTATCTGGAAAACAAGAATCGTACAATTTTTAGGGGATGTATAAATTTTGAGGATATTGTGCGAAGCTACAGGTTCGACCGAGTATGGACAATTTCACAGCTTCTCAAATTGGCCACTACATAGCGCCACGTTCAAGGAATCACTATAAAATCCCATCATCGGAGAAATGCATTCCTGTTAAATTCTTAAAATACAACTCTGTGATTGGTTCAATAAGATTCGTAAAAGGTTGCAAAGTGCGTGGTAGGTCGGTAGGTGGTACTGTGAGCGGCGTGCGCGTTTTTTCGTATTAAACAGTTGTTTATTAAACCTTTTACTAATGAATAAACAATAAACCGTGAAAAAATGCCGAGAAGTATACCCGAAAGGTGAGCACAAACTTCAATACATGAGATAATGTGTAACGAATGAAAATTTGATTACCGAGTTTCGTGATTGTTGCAAAATATACTCTCGTTCGTTGAGGTTATGGTGCGTGGCTATTTTCCTTTTTGCTCAGATCAAACATCCAGGCCTTGCGTGTTGTGTATATACGTTTATGAGTTTTATCAACGGCTTAATACTAAAACTAGCACATCAGTCGAGTCGTTACGAGTGCGAGAGAAATTACTGTCTTTACTGCTTCAATTATCGTTTTTGCAAGATACTGATTACTCAAAAACGTAAATGAACTTGTTCTATTCGGTCCTGAAGGAGGCTTTCGTCATTCGCTGGAAATTTAAATTGTTTTAATGAAAAATCGAACGTCGGATTTTTAAACGTGTGTCATCTTTGAAAATCGTTTAATTTTTTTTCAAATATACATTTCACATATAACCTCCCAGATGGTCAAGTGACCGTACGGTACTAGTATGATCGCAGTACGCCGTACTATAGCGTGCTAATGTTATATCTATGTTATGCCGAATCGTACGTTTTGCAATCTGGGCTCTGTTTACTTATAAACTGGTTTATCGACCGTGACCCGACCAAAAATAGGATATTACTTAGAAAATAATAAAGATAGCGCTGTAAGCAAAAAATATTTCCGTTTCAGTTTCCTTCTGTTGGAAAAACAGTTATCTCTGTTACTTTATCATCTGTCTGTAAAGTTTCATTGACTTTTTACCTACAATACTTATCATAACAATTTTTCATGAGCTATAATCGGTCAAGGGGAAATGAACATCGGGTTTTCGGAAATGGTGTCTAAAAAGAATCTTCTGGTTATAAATTCACAAAAAAATTATTCAAAAGAAATATAATTATTAATCGGCAAAGTCCGGGTATTAATGGCTTTTCTCAGTTGTACTTAATTACTAGTTTTTCGACGAAATGACAAGCAAAATTATTTGTTTTTTACGAAAAATTTATTGATTAGGAGAATATTTAGAATCGCTAAAATAGCGATCTCTTTAATTGTTGCTCAGTCGGTACATAGAAATGAGCTATAAATTTTACTGAGATTTTCATTGATACTTTACAATTTTGCACATTAGTAGCGCTTCCCGGATACGTAAATATCAATATTTCATGAAATTTTTAACAAATTTGACAAGTTTCTGCGGTGAAATGTGCTAATACCGTAAATGACATAATATAGACTTGGCGAGCCTCGGGCCAGCAGACGACAGAGCTGTCAATGTACTTGTCCCGAGACTCTACCGAGTTTCTTGAACAGTAAACTCTCTCTAACTCAACGCTCTGCTCTGTAGTAGGCTATTTCCGGCCAATTCGCTCTGTTCGCAACACAACGATTGGGGAAGCGTTACCCCTACTTTCTCTTATTTATCATAATGCACGCGCGCGGTCATGTAAATCCTAACCTCAATTCCAGTTTCACTAATGTCGCCGATGGGGTTAAGCCCAAAGTGCAAATATATAAGTCGCACGACAATAAAGTACTTAAAAATAATTAATAAAACACAAAAAAATGAACATGAAACTGAGGACGGAGCTTGATCCACAATATATTTTGCACAAAAAAAACATTACGTTAAATTGTATGTACCAGCCAAAGTAAAAGAATAAATACCAAATTTTGAACTTGAACTTGAACTAATGTCGCCTAGTAGCGTGGTGGGGGATGCTCTCTACTAGGCCACTCTCTCTAGTACCACGGAAGTTCAGCCCGAAAACATTGAGTTAGAACAGAGTTTACTGTATTACATGTTCATCAATCGATTTTTTGGCAATACAACAACTCCTATCAACTCCACTCTTAAACATTTCTACTCTTAGAATTATATCGGATGAGTTCCACTTAACGCCCGTGGCGCTCATGACAACCCTCGGTCCTATGCTGTAACCATGGTCGTGGATACGTCGTGGGCGCCGTGGACGTCAAGTGGAACGTGCCCATCATCTGCACAATACAATATGTCGACTCTTGTGTCATCTTCAATCTTAAATATGAGACTAGAAATGTTAGAGAGTAGAGAGGTTAAATGAATATAGCATAGAGATGTTCAGAATGGCGTTGTTACCGAGTAGAGCTGCAATAGTAAAGTTGGTACATTGCAGTAAAATATATAACAACTCTTTTCTTCACAGCTCTTCTGCATAACAACACAGCTCGTAGAAACTTTATACAGAGCGGAGTTGTTATCGAGTTGATTTGTGAATAGTAGAGTTGTTACATAGCTGCAATGTAACAACTCTATTCTTGCAGCTCTTCTCGATAACAACTCCGCTCTCAAAATCCCTAGAATCGAATGTATTAAGTCTCTCCTCTTCAACGTGCCTACTCCTGTGCCATCTTCAATCTTTAATACCTCTGCTCGTCGTAAGGTATGCTCCAAAATATTACTACACCGATATATGCCTACTATATGTGATATTTTCAAGTAGGCATATTTCTAAGTAGTAATATTTTGGAGCGTACTTTACGATGAGTAGAGATATTGAAGATTAGAGATGTTATAAGAGTAGACGTAGACGATGTTATGAATTTTAAGAGTTGAGATGTTTAAGAGCGGAGTTGATAGGAGGAGAGCCGTAAAGAAAAGAGTTGTTCTACTGCCAGAATTTTTATATGGTCGAACAATAAAATGTACAAAACGCTACATTCATCCCGTTTTTATATTGTGAAAACGTAAAAAGTACATGAAGTGATACACTAAATTTGTTCTTATCAGAATTATCTAAACTTGACCATAAAATTTTTTATAACAAATAATATAATAAAAATTGTCCACTTATAAATTCACTCTTTATCATTATTGATCATACTTTCTAATATCAATCATTCCCGAAATAAATTTCTATAGAAAAACTCTCTTACTTACACGGGGATTCGATCTGATCTACCTACCTATCTACGACCTAACGCAAACGGATATTACCCATCACAGCATTGTCTACTTGACAATTTTTAGTAAAAATAATGATACATTGCCAACTACACATATAATCGGTAGCACCAGTGAGTTATCTATGCGATAAAGTCTTTTGAGGCAAGACAAATTTGGAATTTGAAAAAATTTCGTCACCGATATTTCTATATTGGGCCGAGAAAATGATTTTTCTTTACGTTTATAAAAAATAATTTGTTTGAAGAACAAATCCTATAACAAAGCCTAGATGTAAAGATCCTCTGTACCAAATTTCATCGAAATCGGTTGTTTAGTTTTTGAGTAATGGGTACCGTTTTCAAAAACATAATTTTGAGAAAAACGCATTTAAAGGTTTAAGCATTATCTAAAATGAGATTAATTTTTTTTCTCGTACTCGTAAAATGTCATGGATTCCTACATTTTTTTCACTAAATATATGTAAAGGGCGATGCTATCTAATAAATATTTTTTCGCAAAGTCGATTTTTTTTGACCCCTCGAAGTGTATGTGATCCCTTAGCGAACTATCACATGCCGATGAAAAACGTATTTTGTGATTTTTTAACCATTGCACGAGATGTAATTTTGGTAAATTTGGAACATTCCATTTTAATGAAAAAAGGTTATAAATAAATCACATCAAACATCTTCTACAATTGTCTCTTTTGCACTTGTACGTCGAAATATGGGTTATGACACCTGAGCTGTAATAAAAAAAAACGCTTAAGGATGTATATAAGGTCAAATCCGCAGTACATCTATTTATTTTTTAAGGTTAATCTTTATGTCGAAATGTCAAGTGCCGAATCATTCCTTTTGTTTTTTATGATGTCTAATGAAAAAAATATGTCATTTTGTATAATAATTTACGATTTTTAATGAAATTGATATGCAACTTGATATATGTGGCCGAGTACAAATTGAGCCAATCAGATAATTTCATTTCTGTCCCGAGAAAATGTGGCAACAATGCTACACCCAGCCATGACAGTCAACTACAGCTGATCATTCCGAGACCGGCAGTTGAAGCGTGCTGCGTTGCCGCATCTACGTGTCCGATATGATGGACGTATTAAATTGAACAACAGTTTACAGAACGCTAATGAAACGTTAAAAGTTAACCATGAATATCTTCACAACGACATCGGGAACAGTAGTTTTTTTTTTCGTGAAAAAATTGAAAAATGTATGAACTTTCTGAAAATTCTTTTTTTGGCCAAACATTGACTACAATACATATACTTTTTTATCATTTTAGTTTCATTTTGTCAACTTCCGGTACAAATAACACGGAGTTAAATGAGGCTTCAATTCTTAAGTATTTGTTTCAAATCATCGGCTAAGTGCCTTTTTCTTTTTTCCGAACAATGCAGCGTGATAAACTCTATCATATTAGTCATTTTTATGGAAAGTTAGACGACTTGATATACTTTACATACATCCTTAATGTTGTATGAAACACCGATTGAGCCACAATGAGTGTACGAGAAATGGCTGTTTTCATGATGTTTTTAAGTGTTGACCTAAGCAATCGATATTTAAAAAAAAAAGTAAAAAACCCCTCTCCGCTCTGTTCAAAGATGAAGTGATTTGTTTTTTTATTTTTACTTCAATTATTCCTAATAATGAAATATATGCATGAAAATTATATATGAATGAAAAATTCACAATACATGCTAAATCTTATGGGCGTGATTCGGATTGGAATCGTAACCTTTGTTTACTAGGGTAATCCATGCAGGAGTAAACTTGAACAAAGGATTTTAATCTACTGAATGTGTTTTACATTACCTGATATTTGTACCATTTGAGGTTCTCAAAGTTTCAACAAAAATTGTCGCGTTTATACATGTAACAACAAATTTACAGATGGCTGGCATACGAGCCTTATGGGGCGGTTATCGACGGCACGAACATATTGGCAATCAAAGTTCCTTTGAAAGAGGTGAGTAAATGACTATAATTAAAAATAATAAATCATTTGAATTGAATGCAAACAAATAATTACCGTTAAGATTAGTAAATAACAAAAATCTTGGAACTGTTGTGGTTTATGTTACTACTGATTAGCGATGTAAAAAAAATCGTTTTTTATATATTCACCGTTTACTGCCATGTCTCAAGGAATTGTGAACTATCGCTCTAACTTATCATTCAGCTGGTTTGAATACCTCATTTTTGTTAAAGGGCTGATTTTGCATCATGAATTTTTGTGCGCTGATTACGAGTACCTTCGTACGGTTCATGATAAAATCTGAACAGCGTGAAGTAGGTGTGGTCTAAAAGTAAGAAAAAATAAATAAAAAGTATTTGAAATGGTGTACAGTGCATTGAGTGCAAAGGTAACCGCTTTCGTATAAGTTGGACTGATTTATGCCGTGATAAATCACTTGTTTGGTGGCGGTGCGGACACGTCGGCACGCTCGTCTTGCCGATTCTGTACTAACTACATACACAAACACAAAGTTCATTTCCAAAGAAACTTTTTTCGCCGTTGTATGATGTATTATAAACGTACATACGAATATATATATATATGAGGCATTCCACGCCATTTCGCGTGGCCTCAACCATTTTGGATTTGCCTGAATTCTTATTTCGGAGTGGTATCCCATGAATGGAATATTAATTCCAATTTTTAGATTTTAGTCTCGCGTCCTTCAGCAGTTACTTGTTTATAAAAAATTTCGATTTTCACAACTTTGGAAGTGTTCAAATCCCGATAACTCTCAAACTAATCCCGATAAATTTCAATATATTGATTATTTCCATTTTAAAGCAAGCTTTTATTAAAAAAATAATTTAAAAAATGATACATGATATATAAAATGACCTTTTTTTTGAAAATGGTTGAAATTTTTACTTTTGTTTTTAACAAAAAATTCTCCAAAGTAGTATGGCCAATTGCATGATGTTCAATGCCAGTCTAATCGTGGGTTTATTTTCTTTCTATTTTTTTTCGAATTAATGTATTTTATATTTAAAAAAAGCTATATTTTTTGTTACTCATATTATTTTACTTGATAATATTATCGCTTGTATATTTTTTATGCCTAATGTGATTGTGATCAATTTAAAAAAAAAAATCTGGACTCTTCGAAATTAAATTAATGTTCGTGCTAATTCAAACTTTTTTCTTACAAATTACCATCAACGTTATTAGCAATTCAACAATTAGAGTTATCGGCGTTAGAACATTTCCAGGGTTGCAAGAATGTTTTTTTTTTTTTTGTAAAATTGTCATTCTTGAAGAACTTGAGTTAACAATCTAAAGATTGGTGTGGGTATTCCTTTTATCCTATAGTATTTTACAAAAATATTTTAGGAGCATTAAAAATGGTCGGGGTTACAGCTGCACAGATGACGTGGAATGTCTCATATATAGGGTAGAACATCCAGTTGCCAGCCATGTACCAGGAGTTGGCCTCTGTCCATACTTTGTATGAGTCCCACTCATACAAAAGACAATTTTTTTTTTTTTTTATTGTAAGGACTACGAATGGAATTAATATTTTTTGAAATTCTTATTCTTTTCCATTCTCGAATTGGGAATATAAAAAATAGAAGTAATACAGAATTAAAGATGTCGTTCTGTGCATCCATGTTTCAAAAATATACATTTTGGGGGTTGGAAAAATGGAACGTTAAAAAATACAGCAAAACTGTCTCATTGATAGAAAAAATATTTTTTTTTTTTAACTTAAGCGAGTACTCGCCCAAATATACTCTTAGAAAATGGCTATTTCAAACTTGAATTATTTGGAATCAAAGTTGGCACTGTTTGTACAAATTTGCTGTAGAAACCACTGCCAATGCCATATCTTCCCATATAACATTGATATGGCTGCCATGGTTTTATTGAAAAACTACAAGGTTATAGCTTCTTATATTTTCGAATATATTACTCAATATAATTTGAGATATATGTTCGGAAACATAAATGTCTACAAGTTGCTAAAAAAAAACAGAAAGCAGTTGAAAATTCAAGGACATTCGAGACCAATCATCAAATCTCACGAAATCTTCTAAATTATTTATAAGTTTTCTAAAAAAGAAAAAAATGTTTATGGAATGATTGCAAATTATTCGAGGTTATAATCCGTAAATTCAAGGGATTTTCCTATTTTTTTTTTTTCAAAATAAGTAAATTTTCTAGAACATTACGTTATTCTAGAAGTTTTTAGAAAACTGACGAATTCGTAGCAAAATTCCAATTTAGTCGAGAATATTCCTTAATCTCAAAGAATTTTCCTGTTTTTTTTAAAATATAAAGTGATTTTTCGAAATATTAGAAAATCATAAAAGTTTTTGATTATTTTAGATTGAAAAGCAAGCTAAAATTTTGACAAAATCTTCAGAACAAAACTGCCTCAAAGATAGATCAAATCACTGGCATAATAAATACCGAAAAAAAATTGTATGTTGCGTATCTGAGATACCATTGTAGAAAAAAAGAATATTCTGAACAAATTTATTTAACACTCGTGGCATGAGTTGGGTGGTTACGAGGACATTGTAGCAGAAGAACTACCTTAAATTGAGCACAAATAAATAAATAACTTTCTTTGTTGCTCATTCAAATGAAGCCCCCGCCCTCAATTGGTCTTGTTCCTCAGGCTTATCCTATGCTTTTTGTTTCCTTTTTCATCACACTTTTTTCGCCATTTAATCAAAGAGAACTTTGCGGGAGTCACAAGGTGTTCAAACGGGTATAGCGATACGATCGCCATCCTCGGTGCAGACTCCGAACAGTAAGTTGTTTTCATCTTTATGGGGTTCGTTCAAGGTGACCGTGAACACACTGTCGGTGTATAATACATCACGGAGATGCACGTGCGTGGTAAATCAGGGCTAGTACTTTTTACCGTTCGCTCCAATGTGATTTTTTGAGTTTCTAACAAATATTATTTTCATGAACGCTCTTACGTCTAGAGATGTTGCCATCACCGCTGCTCTACCAATCAGATGATCTGCTCAATTGCTGTACTGTTGTGTATAGTGTTTTTGTTTCTTATTTCGTTACTTTACAGTGCAAACTGCTTTATCACCAAATGTCTAAATAACCTTTATGTATATGTCAGCAGGCCACAAAATGTACAATTATTTATTCAGTTGGTTCTCCATAGCGTACGTAAAGACGTAACACATTTTTTTGTTATGCTACCACTATTCTGTATGTTGTATCGCTGATCGTACAAATTGCATCCTCATTATAATGCAGGATGCCTGAATTAAAACATTTCAATAATTTCTCAGTGTTAATCGATCTGTCTCGCATAAGGCCATTTTCAGAAATTTGCGAAGATTTGTTACGAAAGCAACGTTGTTGTCCTGACTTTTTGCATTTTCGTGGTGAGCAAATTTCCGATAGCTCATTTAGCGCATGATGCGATCGTAGATGTTGTATTTTTATGAGCATTCGATACGTCATGAGAAATCTCGTCATTATGTACGCGTGGAATGCAAGCGTTCAACACGTTTACACCATATTGCCAATTCTCCATCACGACTTTCTGTTCACACGTATAGAACTTCTCATTTGACGGCTGAGTTGATGATGATTATGTGGCGAAAGCTCAAGGCATGTAGGCACGTGCGTTGCAAACATATACAGATGGGTGCAAACACTCGCATGTGTGAACGTACAAGATGTACAAGCGAGAAAGCCAATCGCCTAATTGATGGTACCGCGGTGCGGAGTTTCGCGGGACATAAACCATTTTTATGCCTTTGCTGGTTCCCGTTGAAGTGTATACTTCATTAAATAACGAATTCATGTGCTTGCTAATTGTCCATACCCTCACAAACTCGCGGTATAAATACTATGAGAGAATCCAATCGCTCGTTCATCAAATAGTTCTCGGTTGCATCGAAATATTCGCTTGCTTTTGGACCGGTTTGGTAATCATTATTATACGGATGTATTGTACATACGTACTTGTTATTGGCAATCAGTTATGGCGTCAATGTTATTTCTGATAAAAAGAATCCAATTTTGAAACGAGTTGTTGGTACCTTTCATACCGTTGTCTTGTTTTCATCTTTGGCTGGTGTATGGCCAAAATTCAATTGAGGCAACGTGGAGCCAACCCAAGATCATTTAATTCTTACCTATACCAACGGCAAAAAGGAAAAACCGGTTCTCACATATTTTCGCGCTATTGGGAACAGGCATTCTCACTTTTACATGCGGAAGACGCCACACGTTCTTCCCAACTTTCGGGTCTATCCGGTTCCTTACACTACCCGGTCTGCGAGGCGGGATTTCTCGCTCGGTTTGATTAAATCTATATATATACGCAGCATATATGCATACGCCAAATAGGTGGTTGCCTCGACTAATTGATTCTGGCGTCACATAAGGGCTTTACATAAAACAAGTTGACGGTGAATCTTTCTTGAGACTCCATCGAGAAATATGCTCTCGGGCTTGGGCTTCACGAGAGTATAGGCTGATTGGGCCCGCTGGGTCAGCCGGCAGGGGGGCCCTTGTTAATAGGGTACTCAGAGATTCGTATGAAAATTCATCTCCACGCTCGGTGCATCATTTGAGAAACCATGGACATTTCCATGGTTCTTTTATTGTAAATCGTATGTGTAAACGAGATGATTCCTTGTTTCCTACTCGGTCAAAGATTGTATGATATTCATCATAGCTATATAGCTCTCGGTTCACACTTCATTCCTGTTTCGAGTTCAATGTATCAAAGGCACGTTCTGTCACGCGAGTTTTGAAGCTTCTGCTATCTGAACTCATGGGCTTGATTATTAGTTATTAAATGAAGATAGACATCGTGTAAATATACTGATACAAATAGGTAATGTATAATCGTTGTTTATTACAAAGTTCACAATGTAGTGTCTTTGTTTTTGCAAGTCTTTGAATTCCGAAAACTAGTTTGAATTTATAGTGCGACAATTTTAGTCGAAATGACTGCGAAATATGCAAGGTAGTGTAAAAGTGATGGGGATTCACTGTGTAACTAATTTCCAGTGTCCGATATACCTTCCCGGCTAATATTTTCTGTGTTAACTCGAACATATTGCTGAGAGATGGAACCCTGCCGGTCTCAACGTCGCTTAGAGATATAATATAAGCACGAATAACTGCCGAACCAATTACAGAGGTCGAAAATGAACACTCGATCGCTTATTCTCTCAGCGTGCATTTAGCGTTCAGCAGGTTTTTGCATAGATGCATGTTTTTGCCACAGTCTGAACCGAAATTTCAATTTTCTATTTTACAAATAACCAATATCGTAAAATAAAACAACTGAGAAGGGATTTCGTCCTTCCCGTTTCTCCCATCGGCGTTAAAGGAGCTTTTTTCTTTAAACAATGAGTCATGCAGCCAAGATCGCGAAGTAGTAAGGAAGAGAAGAAAGAGAAAAACTGGTTAATGTTGGATGGAATTTTTTCGATGTGAGCTTTGTCTCATCTGTGCATCCACTTTTGTACGCGTACCAGGCAAATGGATAATTATACCTTTAAGGACGCACACAGCGCTGAATCCGCTTCGGATATATTACGACTGGAATAAAAATCTTTTCGCGTAGCAGATTCGCATGATATATACAGGTTTCTTGTGGTAAAGACCAATAGCATACTTACCGTCTTTGTACAAACAACCGCCGTACGCGCAATCAACTGCGTAAATCAACGGCGATGAAGACTCGCAACATCTTGACCACAACCAGTGATTTCTACGGAAACCACCTTGGACGCCCACGTAATTGCCCTGCGTTATCGCGCGATTAATTTGTCGCATAACTCTAAAGGTATTCGTGGATCAATACCCGATGGATAGTCAGTGATTTTTTCCAACGTTTCGCACCAGAGATATGAGGTTAGGTGTATGAATATTATATTAAGAAAAAGAACTGAAGACTTCACATTATTTTAGAATGCATTTGATGTTGGATCAGTCTAAAGATCGAAAACTTGTCAGGATCGCGGCACATTTGCATTTTCCAAAATATCTGGAAGACGTCTTACTTCCTCTACTCTTACACAAGAAACTTTCTCATTTTATTCCAGCTATTGTTGAAAATATTACGAAAACCATTGTTTTCACAAAATTACCAGCCAATTTATCAAGCAAAAAGCTGTCTCTAGTGCATAAAGATTTTTTAAAGCCGAACGTGACAAGACAAAAGTTCTCTTTTTAATTTATATCTATTTTCATGTGAATATATTTCTATTTATTTACATATATAATATGAATTTTATAAATTTAAATATAAATACACATTCACGTATGTCAGTCATAAATTTATCACTGACGTACACGTTCGAGTGAATCCTTTGGAGAAAGAAGGAAGGCAGGAGATGGACAGAAAGAGGGAGAAAGAGAGAGAAAGATAGAAGGTTAGAAAAAGAAGAATGACCGCGGAAGGACCTGGTGAAAAGGTAGCATTTCTTTTCTTTCTAACCGGACGTGGAGACAATATATTTTCCGAAATATTTCAGAGACAGCTCAGAGACACAAATTTCTCTGTCAGAATGGATCCCTAGACCTTTCACGCTAGCGTTCTTTCACCTTTCCACAGCAAAGCCCCTCGGTTACCTCCCACGATCACGGCAAACGAATAAAGCATGTGGCAAACGGAGACGTCGCGTGTAGTCGCGTCTTCTTGGCCCATGAAGATTCGGGTCTTTCTCGAAAGGGAAAGGGAGAGATACATAGCACGAAATGTTCGGAGCTACCACACGCCCTGGCTCATTTCTGCACGAAGGGAGAATATTAATGGGAGATGGACTCCTCTCTGTCAAACAAAAGCCATAGTGTTATAAAACCACACATAGTTCACATGCCAAAGCAACTGCGCCCTTGTTACGGGTCGACCCTATTCGTCGCGGGTGATATCTCTGTTTGAACGCTCTTCGGGAACCCTAGTCCTTTCTTCTTGACATTCAGATCACTATCGAACGATCCGACTTGTGAGCTGTACAACCATCATTCTTGTTGCCGGCAACTTCCCCAAGAAGCTTGCTCTGAGAGACTATATTAGCTAGCCGCACATTGTTTGGAGAATTTTCCCGTGCAGACACTGCATGTCGTACATATACATTGCGTATTCAGTACAACGGGTGTGCGAGTGGCAAACATTCTGCATTTGCTCTTTCGTGCAGTCCTCTACTATTTTTAAATATCGCTCTGAAACACCAAGAGACAATTGACATAGACTGATATATTTTATTCTTGCCTCTTCTTGTGGTTGTATGATCGTACGAGGAATCTATATAAATAACCCTCCTATTTTGTCGTCGCTGGACCTGACTCTGGGAGCTGTCATCCGCATCACGCTTCGACATTAACTACATCTTTTTCGTTTGGCTTCCCCAGTCTCGCAAGAAAGTCGAGGGATATGTATTTAACCACATCTCTGCTAGTGTATAGTGGAACCAAAACCCGGTAACTTGTTTGATTAATTCCGTTATGATAAATTCTGGAATGTGCCGCCGTCGAGACGATCCTCATAATGTACCACTGTCGCGGATGGATGCCGAAGTAAATCCTCGTCCTCTTCCGTCCGCTAGCCGCGTTCACGGTCCATTTTATGCTACAGATACTAATTCTTCCGAGTCGATTAATGGAATTCGAATCTCAACCAGCTTTTTAAATTTTTCTTCAACTATTTTCTGCTTTTGTAATATCGGTTTTAAATGTATAAGAAACTTAAACTATGACGATGTTCATGGAAATGCTTCACATACATACGATATCAACATGAGGTGCAACGTATCGTAAGCCATCAGGCTCTTTATACTTGTCAGGGAAAACGCCACAGGTATTTCGAAGTCAAAGTCACGGTCCAAGAGACAACTTTTTCTTTTAAAACTTTGGATATTCACGTGCATGAATAGTGCAAATACAATGATAAGAGAGCTAGCGTATCAGATATATATACGCGTTGAATAAAGGAATCACTGCTTGATCGCTTGATCGTGCGATTTCTGCATTCGCTCTCGATGAAATACGGGTAACCTATGCCGAAGTTAGTGAGACACTTTGTTGATTTAGGAGAAAGCATAACTGATGATTGTTATTTAGGACATCTCCGATAACATGCTTAGGTTTCATCTAGTTGCTTCATTTATACTCATTTACGTCCTTTCGTGTTTTCTCGTCTCTTAGATATCTCTAACTACATCCTCTTTCATAATTTTTTGGTGTTGTGGCCGGAGAGTTGAATGATGAGAAAACGTGGCGGCTTCAGCTCGGCCTTTTACCCCTTAAGGTAAAATTAGTCAGTCATTAAAATGGTCTTTATGACGTGAAGACGTTGTGGATACGTTTCGGCTCATGGTCACAGCCCTCTTCATAATGTTTATTTTCTATAGTACATAATAACTTTTCATTTCATAGTAATTGTAACATACTTATTTGTAACATATTTGTTTAATTCATTTAGTGTCAATTTTTATTTTATAGTATTCATTCGCATTATAACCATTTTCAGTTTTTTATGTATTTTTATACCCGTGATTTTTTTTCCTATATCTTTTCCTTTTATTCTTTTTGTCGATAGTCAAGCGCTGTAATAAAGTTGGTGATGATAAACGTGTTAGGAATGTTGTTTTTGTTGTAAGGCTGTGCTTTTCTAACATCATTTCGAATTTTTAATCCTCCTTCCTCCTTCCTCCTTCATTTTTGAGTTTTCCTGCAATCATTGGGGCCAATCCGTCAAGAGTTAATTGTTTTACATTTATTACTAGTACATACATAGTTGATAACAACAAAAAGCCGTGGTCTGTAGTGGGTTTGTTCATGGATCGACCAAATTTACCTCCGGTCTTTAGTGAAAATAAAAAAATCATCGAGTGCAGAAATTAACTCAATTTTTTAAATCATTGATCATTAACGGACAACCCCACTGTGACCCCCTATTTTTTTCACATTTTTCAAGAATTTTTTTTTGTGGGAAAAAAGAGATATTCGAAAAATTTTTTTTGGGTTTTGCTCCTTGTTTATTAATGTATCAAAAAACATTTTTTTCACATTTTTCACGCCGCATGGTGGCGCTGGGGAAGCTCTCGCGTCAGGTGCTGTCATCTCCGCAGTGGTTCGCGGCACGCAGCAGAACTCACTTCAACGTCGATCTGAAAAAAAATACCGAGTGTTTTCGTTAATAATATGATATTTTGAAGAGAAGTACATAGGGATTTGGAAAAATATTGATTTTTAAAAAATAGGCACGCCTTTGAAATTAAAGAATGATTTTTGAGCAAAATTTCTCGTCGAAAATAGGCTATAACTTTTATAATTATTGAGATATCGAAAAAATCCTATGTACTTCTCTAGATAATCTACTTTTATTGATACAGTAAAAATTTAAAGTCGATCGGATAAAAATTGCTCGAGCTCTGCTGCGTGCCGCACTCAAAAAAGTGGTTTTGAGAAAAACGCGTTCAAAGTTTTAGGTTTGTTAATTTATGGCATCTTCTCACTTTAAACGCCTCAAAAATAGGCTGTTTTTGCGATTTTTTTTCGAGGATTTTTGCTTAAAATTATGGGATAAAACGGATCCTATGTAATAAACACATCTTTCAAGTACATGAAAAAATTTTTATTTTATTTTTTTAAACAATTATTATAATACATCAGTAGCATTGAAAAACCCGTGTAAAAATGTTATGGTCGTGGCTTGTTGATGGTATCTCCGAGACGGGTCGTCTGAAACAAAAAAATAAAACTGTTTTAGATTCAGTATGTCAGTGGCTATAGCGCATATCATCAGATTTTTGATATTCGCGAAAATAACAAAATGGCGCACGTTTTTCGAAAAAGTAAAAAAAAACCACGATTTTTTTGCAGTTTTTTGTAAAAAAAAAATTCTTAAAATCAAAATTTAAAAAATCTGATGATATGCGCTATAGCCATAACTATGAAGCATATGTCATTCAAATTTCATGACAATCGGCCGGATAGTTTCCGAAATTTCATCAACAAAGCACCGAAAAACCTTGTTTTGAGATAACTGCGTTTAAAGTTTTGGTTGCAGAAAAATCATGAAAAAACCTTACCTCGGGTTAATCAGCGATGCCTGCTCCATACAATGGACCTTCCGATTCTTCGTAGAAGGTGTGTTCGTCCAAAGTAGCTTCCCTTCGTCTCGACCTAGTCTCTTTTGAAGCGTTAGAGCTGCGGCGGTTCCCTACGCGTACGCGATCACTGTCGCGTTTCTCGGCGTATTGAACGGCGATAGGGCCTAGTTTGACACCCATCACCTCCAAAATTTTTAAAACAGGTTGTAGCCCTTCGTTATAAATGCATGCCGCTGTTTGGCAAGCAATTTCCACGGTTTTTCTTGATGATGTTTCTTGAAACATCTTTGTTACAAACTTTACACTTCACATATTGTTGTAATGTAGAAAAAACAAGAAAAAACTGAATAATACTATATCCAGCCGTTGGATCGATGTGTACATCGAAACTTGTATCGTCCGATTTTTTTAATTTTGCTGCACTCGCACTAGCATGACTCGTATCTGCTTCAGACTGGTGTGGAAGCACTCCACGAAATTTTCTTTTTTTAGATTTCGAACTTGGACGTCGCCACGTGGCACTTTGTTGCGAAGTCTTTTTATCCATTATAACAATCCTGAGCGCAGAGATGTTGCCGTTACGAAGTTTCAAATTAGACTGATGAAATAACAGTTTAGCATCGTTGCCGAGTGATTTTCTTTTGAAAAATGCACGTGTTAAGGTCTTATTACATGAGTATAGACCCGAAAACAGAATATACCTAAGCAAGGGGTACTACATTAACAAAAGAACACGGCTATTCAATTGTATAGAGTCAGATATACAGGGACCGTCCGAGCGGCGTGAAAGGGATCGCCGGGTACTCTCAGGTAGTCACCTAACGGTCGCCAAAAAATGTAGTTAGACTCGTCCGATCTTTATGAAATTTCGAGATGACATTTTTGAAGATATGTACTTTCAAAATTTAAAAAAAAAAAAAAATCGATTTTTTTAAATTTCCAAAGTGAGAAGACGCCTTATGTTATAAATTGAAAAAAAAATTATTTGCCTTTAATCAGCGATGCCGGCACCATATAGCTGGCCTTCAAGAAGCAAATCATTGTCTCCTGATTCTTTCCTCGAACTTGTTAAGGCTTTTCTCGCTTCTTTTGCAGCGTCTGTGAGCGAGCGCTCCGCGAGCTGGATCCGCGCTGCGTCGGTCTCAACGCAAAAGTTGAAACAATTTGGGCCGATGGTTATCCCCAACGTTTCCAGTGCTTTCATGAGACTTCTCAGGCCATCATTGAACACTAATACCGCGATATCAGTTGCAATATCAATGATTTTTTTGCTTCCGGACTGGCACTTGGGGGCTATTGCCCAAACTGATTTATTGTAGCTTTCGTTATTGTTTTGCGTATAGCCGCCCAAACAACGCTGCAGCAAATCGTCCCTGCTGAAATTTTCGAAGATTGGCTGAATTGTCTCCAATATTTCCTGAGGAAGAGGCGGTTTATGGCGATATTTAGAAATATCACCATTTGCGACCGCGCGCTGCCACGGACACCACGACTCGGCTCCTTCCGGGCAATCGTCATGTTGTGGCTCATTGTCTGTGGACATTTTATGTTTGATAGTTGCCCAAATTGCCTTCCTCATTTTGTCAACATCATCGCTGTTCCTCCGAATAGCCAAGCCGTAATATGTGCTCAACTCGTCAATCAATTTTCCAGTAAGCTTTCCTCTGCCAGACAATCCTTTTTTTTTTCACGATTTCGCGGAGGCGCATCCCCATACGTTTTTGGACATGATCGATGCACTCTTTTTTTTTTATCTCGAAACCGGCGTATGGATCGCTATTCGATTTGCCCAGAAACGTTTTAGAATCGCCGTCACCAGCGCCCAGCTGCGCGGGACCCCGAGCGTCGCGGACCGCTGCACCGCTCCACAAAATATTCAATATCTACGAAAATAATTATTTTTTCGACCTGGATCCAACGGCATTTCAATCTTAAAAGTATTTTAGATTTTTTAAAATGGTTTTCACAAAATCGATTTTTTGAAGCCGTCACAGTGGTGTTGTCCCTTAGAAGGTATAATTATCTTTTAATTTCATTAGTATTTACCGAGTAGAAGCTGTACTTTTCGGTATTCTTTGATTTCATTTTCAGAATTAATTTGTACACAGTTCCGGTGCAGGTGAATTAAAATAAAAAACTATTTCTGTTTATCTGTACACTCAGGGAAATGAAGAGAGAATCATGGTCGAGATCAGTTCACTTTTGTCTGTGTTTCACGTTTGCAGTATCTTTTCTTGTCATCCATTGAGGCATCATCAGATATGACTTGCGATGGGTCACGTTTTATCTCGGCTAGCCATGATGGTCGAGTATCCATGTTTTTATGCCTTTCTTTCGCTTTTTCATGTTTCGCTTGACTCTCACTTTTACCACTCTTTCTAGGAACCCCACGGAGACTCCCAAGGAATTTTTGCAGTAGCGTTATTTTTTTTTTATTCATAATCTCGTTAACCCATCATATTATCCCGGATTCTCTATTCAGTTCCGTTTTTCCTTCCTCATTCGCAATGCGCTTAACCTCGTTGCAAGTGTATACCCGTGCGAGACATCACTAGAACTTTATGCCTAACTTTTTATTGGCGGCTTATGTTCAATGGCAAAATAATGACGTTAAATTGCAAATGAGAGTTTCAATAGTATATTTGCTTAAAAGTCATGACGAAGAAAGTCGAATGGAATTGGTGGAAACCCATACCACTGTAGACTTGCAGAAGATATTAAAAAACGTGTAGATACCACAAAGGCCCTACGTCCAGAAAACTTTCCCCAATTTATAGATATCGTTGTGCTAGAAACCGGTAGAATGTTTCTTCGAAGTAAATCAACTGTCGACTTTTTCGACTTTCCTCTGTGCCTCCCTTTCCGTCGTTATTATTCCAGATGAATGCAAGCATCCATTTACCATTGTTATGGCCAGTACATCCCGAACAGGATCTAAAATTAAGCGAGAGGGCAACTATGAGATACACGAACTCTGAAGGGTCTACGTAAGTATAGACGTGTAAAGGGATGCCACATGAAAGTGTACGCAAGGTCGAGGGGTGGCGAATGAGTCAATGAGAAGTCAAGACTTTCGCGAATTTGGTGGTTTGGACGTGCGATCTTCCATTTATTCCTCTTCGTCTTCCTCGATGGACAATGGGCTACTTGCCTCTCAGCTTCTGTTGCCTTTATGCCTCTATGGTACATAAATTTCCTTTGAATGGCTGTACTCAGTGCCCTCTATATGTCGCGTGTATATGAATTCGGTCTTGGCGCCCATCGTCATTTGGCTGTATCCCACCTGCCCCCTCTGACTCATATTTTTCCTCCATTTCATGTCCCACCTAATTCTTTGTCACATGCGCATACCCAGCCTCTCTATACATTCTTTTCTGCATTTGCTTCGTGGAATGCACATTCTCCAAGATACTGCTCCTTCCGTCCTAGTTTTTCTCTCGTATTAAAGAAAAAAACGTGCATCGAGCATTTATTTGTCCGTTGACTTCCGCAACTTACCTCGGTGTCTTTACGAAACGTGATCGTTGACTCGACGGCAATCAACGACCGAAACCACAATGTCTCTATGCCCTTCACAATCCGTCTCCCATTATTTGTGTCTAGGCGTAATAATTCCCATACACTATATGTGCAGCTTTCGCAAAGGCGTGGCTGCAGACCTTCTGGATCTCTTCTACGTTCATTCTCCGTTTTTCTTTCTCACTCTTTCTATATTTCACGTTTAAGATAGAAAAGAAAACAAGTGTACCAGGAAGGAATATATTACAGGAAAAGGAAACTGTATGAAAGAGAAAGGATCCTTTACAGTGGACGACATTGAAAGTCCACTGTGACCAGAACCCCTCTCATTGGAACTTAACGTAGACAGGAGGGTGTATTACACGCGCCACATGTCAGCTTTCCTTTGGCACCCGTTAAATCGTACTGCACGCCGGAAGTTGTTTGATTTTCCAATAGAACGAAGAAAGAAAGCATATGTATACGTCGTCTACAAGGATACGTGTATACTCAACTCGTATAGTTTCCAGCATTTTCCTTTGATAAAAGGATGTTCTTTCTCGCGGAGTTTCCAGGAGCGCGTAATATTCAGACCCCCCACGATGTTGTCATCCGTCGTAATGACCATCGATCTTTTTCGCCTCATTCCGTTCATGATCGAAATATCTTTCTAATGCTGGGTGCATAAAATATTGTACTTAGTTTTGTCAAAGAATACTGTAGCTTATCAACATAAGTAATGTCAATTTTTTTTTTTCACTTCCATATGACGCGGAATCCTCTTTGAACGAGAGCTATACATAGAGTATTATCCTGTTCCAATTCTGCTAAGCCCGCCCTTTTTGTACAAGTCCATGTAGGATTGAAGGAAAAGGTCAACGCGAGGCGTTACCTAACGGCGGCATCGATTTGTCATCAGTCCGCCGGTTTAGAGTTGAGCGCCTAAACTATTTTCACAAGAAAGTAACCTACGCTTTTTCTCATCTGCCGTGGGAGTGCAGGGTCGATCTGGCATTATGTGAAAAGTATAGGGTTTGTGCGGCGCTAAGAAAGGGCGTTACGTTCTAGGGTAAGGGTGACGAGGCACGCGAGAGATATTGTGGCACCGTTAGCGTTGCACGTTGATTCTACGAGATGTGTAGTCATCAGGTCATGCCGAATTTTGGGGCATAACCGAAAACTCTTGTAGGATCCTAGGCGGCAGAAAAAAACACTTTGACCCCACTAGCGCATTCGTTCGTTCCTATGTGAAGGGGCTACAGAAACAAACATTTGTTTAAACTGTCCTACCAATTCATGACCATAAATAGTCGACAGTCGTTAATCTTGTCTTCGACTGCCTAGCAACGCCACGACTCGTTAATATATATATAATGTATTCTCACCCCTGTAGCTAAAACAATCAACTCACCTTGGCGCCGGCGTGCGACCGATGCAAAACCGAAAAGAAGAAAAGGAACAGAACCAACCGCTTCGGATCTGTCGATAATTTCTTTTTGCCCCGTTACGACAGATTCAACATAACTATGTATCGGAGGGATCTCGGTAAGTGTTCGGAATCCATAGTTGGAGCGAAAGATATATTGACAGTTTGGATATAGATCTGCAGATCGAGAGACCAATTCATGGAATTTGAAAGATCTTGAGACCCTTGCTTTAGGCTCGTAGTAAAGAAATGATGTATGTTAAGTTTGGGAGTAACGTCCGATTGACTTTTCAAATTTATACCTGCAAAGCGGCATCTGAAAGAACGAAAAACTTCTTCCGATCTTTTCACCACATACAGAAAGTAAGAAATAAGTCATCTACGTTTATGAGAATATATGAATTTCTACAAGAGACAAAATATCAAGACATAATTTGTTCCCTGAACCCCAATAAGCAACAGAAATGTATATTTTTTACTAAGCAAATAGAAGAAAAAGAACAGCGCAAAGTACGGAGTATCACATTTACACATCTTCGTTTCTTCCTGAATGCTTTAAACTCGGCCATGAAAATGGGAGGATAATGGGAACGGCTCCAAAGAGACGTATTTTACATAGGCTGTCAAATCTGCTGATGTTTCGTGTTTAAATCTCTTTTTATTGATCATCACAGAAAATCAAATGCCAGAAGCACCTTCAAATTTTAAGTACGCACAAAAGCCGAACCAGTTCCATCGGACTTATGAAAATAGAGATCAAGTAAATTATTTTTCGTTGCAGAAGTGCGTTTTGCTAAGTAAATATAAATCAATATTTCTATTAGTTTCTAATAATGTACATTTATAATGAAAACATTTAAACCATAGGAAGGTCTATGGTGAGGGTTTACAAATAGTCGAAAAGAATACATTGCGACGTTATTTCGGGCCGGCGAACGGATGAACACTGATGAATATCATCCGCTTATGCATTTTCGCATGAGTTCGACTCGTTCGTTCGCCATCGAAAAGACGAGTGGTGGACTTGTATGTGGACACGGTGTTTTAACGTTTAGACCCCCTGACGCGTGTGGTGAGCTGCCCCGAATAAGAAAAAAAATATTTTAAATTTTATTACTGTCTGTATTATGGAAATTCTACGATCTCGGTTATTAGGTGTGAATTGAATTATAGCGATGGGCCACTGCATGGTCTCGTTATTATTTATACGAGTCTCTTATTATACAATGAAGAGAACCACGGTTAAAATCGCATAGCGTCGCATACGTTTGAGCAGGATGAATTTTATGCGAATGGCTATGTATATACGTATTTATGTTAGGTTATGCATAATTATTTATGCAGAACTACAGATAGCTAAAGATTCGTCGCTCTAGAAGGCGCCAGTACAACCACAGCCTTGATGATAGGCCACACAATTTATCGGATTTGAATGCTTTCAACATTCGAAAACGTTATATATAAATTTTACATCAAGTTTTGCAAACAGTAATTTATAACATAATATAGGTATACCAAATACAAGCATTCTAATGCTCACGATAATTAATTACTTGACCATTCAAAACACTATCGTCATCGTTTACCAATCCACTGCCGGAAAACGTCTACGAGGTCTACGAAATCTGAGTCAGAAGATTTTCTATGTAGCACCTACGTTGATCTTTTCGTCGAGTCGGCCATTTGTAGAGATGATACTGGTACAAACGAGCTCTCTAAATTGTGTTGAGATCGATCGTCTGTGATTGGCTTCCTCACGTTCTTCGGACTAAATGCATTATAACAAAGCAGTTTACGGTGAAACTGAAGATGCACCAAGCACATTGTTTTCCGAGGATGTCCCTTGTCATTTGGAGAACTTTGAAGTTTTTTCAAACATTTGGGAAAAACAGTCGAGCACCTTTAATTGCCGTTTTATCGCAGTAGCGGGATCGGGTCAGAAGGGCGAACATAAATAAAGGTAGGAAATGCCTCATGGAGAATCCTCCTGTTCATAGTGCATAGCGGCGGCCCTTCAAGACTGGACAACGCTGGAGATGGTCAGACCAAGGACGATCCCCCGTGGCTACCGGTACCATTACGTCTGAAGTATTTTTTGACCATGGTGATCGAGAGGCCGATGAAGGCGGTCCAGCGCGAAAGTCGCCCATACTAAACTGCGGAAACTTTTGAGACCGGTAAGTTTCAACGATATGGCTAAACATGGAAGAGACATGTTCTGAACTTCTATACTGCTCAGCCTAGGAAGGCCGAAAGGGTCTCGGGAACATCTTACAATCATCAGGGGACACATGGTGTGGCTCTTGGCGTTGAATGCCCGAAGAGGTTTCCAGTGCTGGCGAACCACAGAGTCGATATGTATAGGAAAAGAAGATAAAGAAAAGAAAAAAATCGAATAAAAACTACGATGTAGTAGGAAAATAAAAGAGGGCGCAGCATGCTTTAGTAGTCTCGAAATAACTGGGCAAGAGGAAGATGATATCTTTCCAACACTAATGGCCAATTCGTCGTACACAATAGTTCCCCTGGACTCAACACACATGCGAGCGGAACCCGAGACTAATCGAAGAGTCGTTGATTGATTTAGGAACAATTCCCGCATGGATAGCGGTATTTTTTATTGAATTTCTAAAACCTTTTTCCGTAAAATATAAGCACGTGCGTAAGATCTAGAGTCACAAGCCACATAGTGACTCTTACCACATTATGGCATCAGCATTGTGTTGATTGATACTTATGAAATACGTATACCCCATATTTCTTTGCATCATGCCATCGCAGTATTGTATTGTTGGAATGCATGGTGAGAGATATCATATCCTGATGTTTTTTGCCGTTGTTCATCTGCCACCTCTGAACTGCCGCGTATCCTTACATAATACGCGTCCATAAAGCTACGGGGGGAGATTAATGGATTTAGATTTTCCCGAATTCTTTTCTTTTGATGACCCTCTAACGAGGATTTTCGTTATGGTCGGTTAGGGTTTATTGATGTGCTTTGTGGATAGGCTTAGCGTTACTCTGTCCTCAATATTGTTCTGCGCGATGCCAGTTAACACTGTGGATTGCTTGATGATTTTCACTTTTCTGCCATTTATGAGACTCGTGGTTTTTACTAATTTGTCAGGAGGCAACCGCACCTTGTTAAAACTACACCTGTACAAAAAAATAAACTTTATTTCAAAGCATGCTTTCCTATCTTTTCTGTTGGATATATGCATTTAAAATATTTCCGTGTATATATTTTTGTTCTAAGTATGAATTAAGAACGTAGCAGGCGGACCTTCTCGAAATGTGACAGCATTGAAGCAATAAGGATTTCCTAACATTCTTTTTATACAACGGTGATAGCAAAAATGTTTACTTTCGTAAAAAAAATATCCAATAAATGCTATTGATGCCTTTACCGTTCGTTAACGCCCACGCCTCCAGACCCAAATGCATTTGAAAGTCAGTAAGTGAGAGACGTTGCGCAGTAAATTTGACCGTATGTGTCTCGATTAATACTACGGAGGTCGTGGAGTTGTCTTATTCGGTCCTCCAAGAATGTATTTTATATGTTTTTTTCGGATGAACGTGCGTCATAAAGTTTTGTGATGCAAATTAAGCTGACCATGATAGGGCGATGAGTTATCCAATATCATGAAAGTTACACATTGTGGTTCGCTGTTTTGGTCCAGAGCCGATAAATTTCAGCGATAACTTTTGCGACAGGGGTTGACCATCCCGGCAGCTGTCTACCAATGTCCGTCCATTAATGAAAATACGATGTGAAATGTTCTTCTGTATTTTATTTATCGAAACATATACCAACATATTTGTTAAGGTCATCAATTTATTCTTCAAATTTTTTGGTCATTTTTGTACTCGATGCTTCGTATCAATTTCAAACAATCAGTTTTATGGCTATGCGTTTTCCAGTTTATAAAACAGGATTTTGTCAATGAGCAGGGAATGGTTTCCTATTTTCCAAACTTACATTTATTTCCTAAACAACTGAAATTTGTACTTTTATATTCATGTTTAATTTTTGGGAAGCTTGACTATTTGCAGAATTTCTCACAAAAATAATATTGAAACGTTACTTAGCTCTGCACGATTGTGTTAGGGACGACTTCTTCTGTAATAAATTCGAGGGATTAAAACATACAATTGTAGAAGACTAAAAGAAAATCTTATAATTTTATGGACAACTTTCGCCTAACGGGAAAGGTGTGTCCGGCACCACACACAATCAGTATGGATGCTAATTAAAATATGTTAGCAAATATGATATATCATTCTGCAGCAGTCAAAAATAAAAGTAAGTTATTTTCACATGCAATTGGTTTTACAGTTCCTGATAGTTTTTAGAAACATTTGTGTCGATTTTAACATTGAAAAAATGACCTCTTAGCTTCCCATAGCACATCATTTTGGCTGCAACTGCTAGTACAATTCTTTTTTTTTCAATTACAAACAGTAATTATTATCCATGTTTGAACCTAAGATCTGTGTTATCGTACTAATATTGATCTATGTAAACCTGAAGAGTTCTAACTTCGAGGGATTTTTTAAGTAATCGTGAACAATAACTTTGAATGTTTAAACTCTCTACTGTGATAAGCTGGTGCGAGGGCTAAGAGATTTGGGTAATTTTCGAGTTGTACGTTATAGTTCTGATATTGTTATATGTAAAACCGATGAGTACTAGCCTCCAGGAATTTTTAAAATACTTCTCAACAGTTATTCAACGGTCCTTAAAAACTATCACGAAGTATAGAATTCAGCTGTTTGCGAAAATAACTCACTTTTATTTTTAATCTCCTGGAAAATGATTCTTGGCGAGAAGTTAGCAGATCATTTTTTTAACTAACTTTCTTTAAAGGCAAAATGTACTCTTATCATTCGATGTAGATGTTACTTATGTTATTCTTCCTAATTCACGGGCAACGTTTGATTATTTATTTGTTAATTATCACGCTAATCGATTTTGAGTTCGAAAGCTGTTTTCCTGCAATGAATGCAAATATAAAAACATACTTTTGACTTATTTTTTATGTGATGATAGACCCTCAGGTGTTCATCACTAGGGGAAATGTTTTCTAATTCTATAACTCTTCAAAGTGTCAGCCTGTTTGATGATTATATCAAGGTCAAACAGTTGACACTTATACATTCGGTTACTTTGAAACGATATTTCATACGCGATAGGATCGCATGTCATTCTTCCATCTTTTTGAACTTGTAACATTGTAAACTTCGCAGCTTTTAGATATAGTGCTTGATCATACGGAAAAGCCGCATACTTCACGAGAAATGTAATGCATATTAGCGACCCTTGGATTCCACTGCCCGCATACAGGACTGCAAAAATTGCCCAGACGTATATAGACTCACGGCAGAGGGACTGTACTGATGCCAGTATATACAATGCTGTCACAACGTGTAGCTCGATATAATCCTGATTTAGTCGCGGTCGTATATCGGACTAAAGATCGTGAAATTGAATGGTGGAATCAGCTAAGAAGTGCCTTGCGTTCCTTGCCTTCCTTCCTTCATCTTTGTGGCGCTATAGCCCTCGATCTTTATTATCCGGTTTCATATTCTACCGGTAGATATAGGCGGTATCCGTGTATAGTATGTAGCAACTTGGGGGGTGAAAATAAATAAACTGCTCCTGGGCCACGTTCGATGGTCCGTAAATTTTGCAGGTGGGCAGGAACCGTGAATTTACGTGTGTGTTGCTATCTCACCAACGGACGTACCCGAAAAATTCTTATTGCGTAGTCAGAAATACACTTATAAACATCCGTTGTGTGCGCCATCCCTTGATTCTTCAAGTTTCCCCGATTATTTCCCTGTCTTTCTTCTTCGTTTTAGGAGAGCTCTTTTTCCCTCCATCTCTTACCATGCGAGCCAACGAAACGAATAAGAATGAGAAATACGAAGATGGATCGTAAATCTTTTTATTTACTTCGCGCTGCGCACTCTCTCTCGGCCTCATGCTCTGACTGACTAAGCGCAAATACGTAAATCTCAAGTCTCGTCACCCCGCAAACCTTCGACCCGCCTGTCAATAAAACCTCTTGCTCTCGCTGATTGTACTGATTCAACGTAGACAATCTGTGGTTTCAATACTGTGCCCCCCAGAAACGGTTTACAGCGAAGACGTAATAGGAAAAAACAGTTTTGACAAATTCGCAAAATCAGTTATCGAAGTTAGAAGTTTTTGAATAGATGAGGAAGTTAGGAGTCTGCAGCCGAATTAAGGAAAATTATGTTCACTCCTAGGTCACTTTGTTGAAAACGGACATATTGATTTTCTTAGGAATGCCCCGATTAGAATTTCTCTTAAATTAGTCTCAACAGTTATCTGCGGTTATCTACGTTGAACGTGAAAATACTTCGCTTCTTTAAATCTCCGCGCTATAATATATGCATGCGTATATCACTTATACGGGTGTCAGGCATGTTGATTATTTCCTTGCTTTCATCACGCATGTTTATCAGACATGCAGAGTGGGAGGAAAGGGATGAGAAGAACTTAAACCTAATCGATCACTCGCACGCCGAGATGCGATACGTAGAACGGACAGGTTGGTGCCACACGTCCGTTACTGTCGCACTATTAATTACTGGGCATAAGTAGTGGATGACCGTGCAGCTTTGAAAAGCTGCGCCTATATCAGCTTGGTTTTTCTGAAGACTTTGAAAAGTTACTATCAAACCCACTATCTAGCTCTAACTTTCATGGTGGTTTAACGCAACTGTTGGGGCTCGAATCAAATTGTTAGCCAAAAAGGCGAAAAATAGACTTGACTACCCGCTAATACCACATTTTTGGTATCACTTGCCTGTGATATGTGACCCTAAATCGAAACGTGGAATTTTTGTCTGTATGCCAAGTTGATGTCTATTCACCTGATAAAGAATACGAAATACTTTTTAAATAACACTCAAACAATCTCGTTTTTTTTCAGACAATATCAAGACATCTGCCACCAACAAAGCAGTAAGTATTATACATCGTTAGCATACATAATGGAGTGGTTTGAAGTTACGGAAGTTATGGTGTTACCAAAAAAATGATAAAATCTATTTTGAACTAATTGAATCCTGTAAATTCCAGTGTAAAATGAATAAAATAAAATGGGAAATGTTATGGAAAAAATCCATTAGAGTGCAAGACTAAATTACACGTAATCTTACGAGAATGGAAAATCTATGGTAACATGATATTAAATGTGATAGACTAATCAGAAATCTGAAATATCATCTCCAAAATGTTAGGTATGAATTACATTATTTTCAAAGTTTTCATTTTGTAATGATACGCATTTTTATCTAATTGTACGGAAAGATCTGTTAATTGAGAAATATTGGAGATCAAGAAATAGATACCTTAAACTTTTAATACCATGTTGCCATTGGATCATCACATCCAATACCATTGGATCACCACAATTTCATTAAGGGAAACAAAAATATCAGAATAGTTCTCATCGAGTTAGAAACCACGCATAAATCAAGACTATCAAATTAACTCTTCGTTAGGGGACTTTGTAATCGATAAGCTTGAAGATAAAAGCCACCGACTGCGTTTTAAATTATAATAGACGTTTCTGCTACCTTTTCCGGTTGATATTTATGAAGAGCTTCCCAATACCGCTAAAGACTGTGGATAGAAATATCCTCACTCGGAAGATTGAATATGTCGGTACGAGAGTGCGCGAAACTGATAGAAACTGTTAGTTGATTTTCGTTTGGTGAGAGCTTGCATGTGCATTATTGAAATAAAGTACTAACTTAGGTAATTTCATGAAGTCATTTAAAAGTTGACGCGAGTTATCTGCAGCATTTTTGAAAATTGAAAGTTCTAAAATTAAGTATTTCTCTTCGAGGGCTCACGAAGAGGGATGTAGAAGATAATAGAGCGTTATTTCCAGAAGCACTAAAAGATAAACGTATATAAGCACTGAATTACTATGTTTGAAGGTTTACACCGGCGAAGCTGATGGCGCAATTCCCAAAAATGAAGTTTCTCGTGGATCTGACAAATACGAACCGTTACTACCATTCAAAGGTAAGAATCAATTGAAATGCATTACATGATACTTTTGAACTTTACTATTGCTCGTAAATAAACGGACATAACGTAATGGACGTTATGAAATTCGTTTATATTTCATTTTAATTGTTAAAAAAATGGGGATAACACAATATGGGAGTTCTATTGATGATAGGATTCTGATTCACATTCGAATTTTATGAATATTGCGATAATTAACATATCTGCGAGGTGACATTCATCGCTTAATCATCTAATTGGAAAGCATATCGTTTAACTAAGATCTTTGAAAATATATGTACGACGGTTCTTGGCTGAGCAACTGCACTTCTTGCATCTGATCTTCGCTGCATTTTTTTGCCTGTGTGTGTTTGTATATACGCCTGTATAAGATACACACGTATATACCCTAGTGGTCAGGAAAAATCGAGACTCATTCCCCAAAACAAAGAACCCTTCGCGGGACAAGATCGTCTGAAGGTAGAGCAAGCGTACAGAGTCATCAACGAACACGAGATTTTTATCGGTAGTAAGTTGTAGGTTGGTATGCGATCTCGAGAACACAAACTACTAATGTATATTTCGATTCAAATAAACTCTTCTTCTTTCATCCTCCCTCTCCATGTCTCATCCAGCGTGTGTCTGCATGCGCGATGATAGATCTGTCCGTCGTGTTTTATTTTATTTAATTTTTCGTTTGATGACTTCGACATTGGCATCATATATTTAGCCTTCTACACAGGTGATCGATTAAGTTAACAATCGCTCGAAAGCATGCATTGGAATCCAGCTTTTGGTATATAAGCGTATTCCGCCGCGGACTTTTCATTTTTTCAGTCTTCTCCTTCTACTTTTCTGATCCTGAATGTGACGAATTTATGCCTTTATTATAGTTCCCGAAAAAGATCTCGTTTTGTCAGATATCGATTGTTTTATTGTCGTCTTCATGAGAATAGACTCTTGCTGAATATTGAATGGGGATCATAAATCTTTTTGCATTTAACATTTGGTGGTTTGTATGAGTGCTTCTTCGAAAAGTTCAATTGATTCCAAAATAAACCCAAATTGAAGTATCGATCTTTTTTGTGAATACATTTCCTATAGCTGATTTATTAGGCTAATAGTCTCAATTTGTCAAGCAACACATCGTCACAAAAGATTACATAATTTTAATACGATCTTCAAATCATAGGTAAATATGAAAGTCCCTTTCGAAAACTCATTGGAAAGATTATCGAGCTTGTATGGCAGTTATCTAGTTTTCTGGGTCGCATTTCAATCAACGAATTCTTGCAAATGAAATCATCTTTAAAAAAATGACTTTTCTGTATGTTATTTACGCTATTTTTAATGGATATTTTCTTTGCCTTGCTAATATCAAGTTTTGTCGAAGTCTCGAGTGAGAATCATCGACAGAAAATATTCTCAATCCCGTAATAATCGATGATACTCGAAATCAAAACCTGCCGCGTTTCTGAGCCACGATTCATTAATTATTCATATACAACATGCATAATTAACGGGATACCGTGTAATAATTAGCCAGGATAATTAGCACCGAAGAGCCCTTTCGATCGAAGATCGAGAGAAAAAGAGACTCTCTGAAGACTTTGGCCGCGCAAAGGGAGGATCGTCGATTTTTCGTAGGCGTGAACTTCGTCGTTCCTCTTCGTTCGCCTCGCACTCATCTCTAATAAAGTTTCACTGGGAAAGGAGGGGTCGAATTGAGCGTCTTGAGAAGATACACAATAAACAGAAACAAACGAAAAAATACTTGTACACATTTAATCTTATGTTTGAACGTATGCAGCGCGTTGTAATTCGCAACGTTAAATATTTTCGCGCTTATACTTTTTGTTGCAGGAATTTGAGAACGCTGGAATAGAGTACATAAAAATAATGGTACCTGGTCAACAGGTGCCCCCGTTGGAATGTGTTAAGCGGTGAGTTTTATTTTTTCCTAACGAACTAAAAAATAATTAATTCCGACAATTTTGAACGTTGGTGCTTAAACTTAGCAGAATGACGGTTCTTGAATTATCGTACTCTTAAATTCCGAGTAAATATTGTATGACTATATTACAACCGCGATTCACGACGTTGCTAAGGAAAATAGACACATCTTACTCTTTTATTTGCATTTATGCACTGCCACGTGGGTGTATTCACGACGATCTACCGAGAATATATATGCGAGCTACCTCGTACCGAGATTCTCGTGTTAATCGCCTATATCTAGCCTGCCAACGATCGTATTTTATCCCCCGCAGCACGCGAATATAGTACAAAACGTTAAAACGCTTACTTCTGAAAGGATATGAGTTTAAAACGCGAGAGAGTCCAACGAGTTATGTCGTGCTGACGGCGATTATGAGTGTGTCTCGTTTTACAACGAGTCAAATTATCATTACAGTGCTTGGCATACGGTCAACGATTGACCATGATCGGTCCGAATGTTTCCTAGGCTATGATTTAAAGAAATATGTAAATATTTAGCAAAAAACGGAGCTGAATCAAATTAAGCATAGAATAAGCATCAATGCAAAAATAAGTCGTGCAAATACATTTTTTTAAATCCAATCAAGCTATCAGTCAAGTTGAATGCCCATCACTGTACTTTTCTCGTATTTCACGAATGTTTCGACACCATAATCGTCATGAAAATACGTGTGGTTGACGTTGACGAGCAGAAAACATATTGGTAAGAGGTGGGCGCCACTTTTTCAAGGATGATGACAGATAGATACGTCAAACAGCTAATCAAAGTCCATCCTCGTTATATATATATATAGTATACGTGTACTTGCAACGAACAGTCGTTGCGTACGGAACGAAAAAGAGAAGAGCGAGACATAGTATATTTTAGACTTATGCATGATGACCTTTGTACGGCGCCATGGTGCACACTCGTTTCTTCCCCTGAACATCCAGTATCACGGATGTGGTACAGCCATTTAGACGTTTACGACTCTTATCTCATAGTGATTAACAGGGACATAGAATGAATTTTAATTAAAATGATATAAGTTTGCCGAAAAATGATTAATGCACTTACAAACTTTGATAAACGATCAATGAAATATGAAAGATTGAGAATCACTTCATCATTACTTGATTTCGATCAAGAAATTTTATTTGCGATTCGTGGAAAGAATTCGATTCTGAATCTCTTACAAAAAAAAAAAATATAACGATTGAAATTTAAAAAAATGCAGAAGTAATACGCAAGCTTCAACATCTAAGTTTTAATGTGCCAATAAATGTGTCTCTTGAACAAACGCGGTATATATATATATATATATATATAGTAGGGTTGTTCTTGTTGCTCAGGCGCCAAGAGAGAGCCTGTACCACCACGACGATGAGGCGCGGTCCTCGGCAAACTCTCTCACGCGCTCGCGATCGTACAAAACTCATCTCCTCGCTTGTTTCGTTTCTTGAGCCCCTTTTGCGCGAGATTCTATCTCTTTCTACCTTCCTCTCTTGCTTCTTTCTCTCTTGAACGCAAAACAGGACCGTGGAGACTGCGGCCAGCCGGCTAATTAACTGCAATAAACGTCCGATGATTTACCGAACGCTGAATCCTCCAGCGCGTGTACTCTTCTCTTCTCTCTCTCTTTTTCTCCCTCTCTCCTTCGCCATTCTTGTTTTCTCCTTTTTTATCACTGTCACTTGCTCCGTAGAAGAATCTTACCAGATTTTTTACTACGCCCACGTTACATTCTTTTTCTTTCAATGTTGACTAAAGGGCGCTACGAACAAGAGTTAAGATTTTGTATACGAATTCTTGTACCTTGATTTTGACCCCGTTTACTTGAATTTGGTTAAATAAATATCGAACGGTGACACGACAACATGCCGATGACAAAACGTGGAGTGACTAAATGCCGGCGACTATACGCCGAGCGACTATATGCCGACCGGACTATACCCCGATGCGACTATACGCCGATGCGACAAAATAAAAAAAGTGAATTAATCGTGTGAGAGAATCACTGCTATGATCTACAATTATAGAATAAGAATGACTGTTGCGATCTGCAATTCTGTCACATTATTATCATATCATTATTATAATCGGAAAAATGTTAATAAATCGTGTGAGAGAATTATCATATTATTGTTATGATTTATAATTATATAATATCGTGTGATTTTATCACACGACTGCTAGGCATTTGTGTCCAATTTTAGTATTAAACGATCCTTGGATCGTGACGTGCACGATGACACTGAAATTAATTCCAAGCCAATTATTTATGTTTATTGGCTGTTATTGAAAAAGTAAGTATTGCTGTATGTTTTGCTGAGTGTATGTATATTGTGTTTGGGTATTATGGTGTGATATGATGGTGTATGATGTAGTGATGACGTACGCTGTAATGTGCAAACCTAGGAGGGTTATTCCTTAAATAATGACCTGGAAACCTGGAAACTAATATTTCCACTGGATATTACTACTATTTGTATTTTGTCGCATCGGCTTATAGTTGCATCGGCGTTTTATCATCGGCGTACAGTCGCATGGGCGTTTTGTCGCTCAGCATATAGACGCCGGCATTTAGTCACTCGACGTTTTGTCATCGGCGTTTTGTCATGGTCCCATATCGGACAACCTTATACTAAGTTGAATTCAATAAGAAATGAAGAAATAAATTTTCATTAAGTAAGGTCTTCCAGAGACTATTCGATAGAGTGAATCACGAGGTTTTTTTCAAATTTGTATGTATAAAAGCCGTATAGTGTACTTTGAGGCTGCAATCCCCGAGAATCCTTTTTTATACTCAGACCAAGGACGTTAACGCGTTTAAATGAATCCACTTGTACAAGCTAGAGCCTCGAGATCTTGTTCGAAGAATGCATTATACTTTTCACGATCGTGCCCTTTTTTTCATCTCCACTATATCGTCGGTCTCTTCTCCGTGATATAAAGTAAAGGATATGAAATTTTTCTCGTACAAGATTCGTATAATTCGCGAATAAAAGCACGGTGATTCGCAACGCCATTAACGGGTGATCGCAGGCTGGAATTCGCTCGGTTATTCTGACAGCGTAATGCGGAAAAACTTCGTAAAAATGTACGCAGGCGACCACACTTTATAATTAACAACGCGGCCATCGTCGTTAAGATATCGCGTTTACATACTCACGGAAAATATCGAATAATGTTGCTGATATATATATGCGGTTCACATATGGATATACAGAAAAGTAAGAGTGACGAAGGTGAAATTAGATAGCATTTAATACCCTGGATATCCTTGAACCATCGTGGCAAACGAGACAAGAGAATTATACACGGAAGAGATATAAAAATGTGACACGTTCATATATGTTGCTTGAATAATTGCTCAGCTCCTCGGGCGCGAGAGAAATTCGCGATGCGGGTGGGTTTGACGTTCTTGATTATATGTGCGTGTGCATTATCGTGTTATTATAATTTCTTAATCGTTATTTTTTAGGACCACGAAACATCTAAATTCCTTGTGAATTGAAATTGCTTTTAATTATACATTTGACTCAAGAAAACCTTTGCCAGTTGACCACTGGCTCAATCTAAACGCAATATTATTTTTGGTCTTTTATTTTTACATACCTCGATTCGTTCTTACACTGAACTTAATTTTCCATAAAATTTATCCCTAAATCGTTCATTTTTATTGCAACTAAACACTTTTGAAGTTAAATGTAATTGTCCGTATTTGCAAAAAAGATGTCGATCCTTTTTTTTTATCGGAATCACTTGCAATTCAGGGTTAATATGCCTACGATTTAATTCCATCAAAATTTCAGCTCCTAGTGGTTTGCAAAACGCCTGAAAAAAAAGTTCAGCTATCTTAAAAACGTTACGCACATTGATATGTAATAAAAAAATTAATAAAAAATTATTAACCAATTGATAAAAAAAAATCAATGAAAAATCAGATGATTTTTTTCGAACTCTTTCAATTTTTTCGGTATTCTTACTATTTTTCGTTTCCTCTTATTGATCGTTTCTAGAGGCGGTATTTGAGAAACTGTTCGCCGAAGGCATGATAAATTTCTTATACCTGAAGTTGAATATTTTAACAAAAAAAAACTGCCAAAAAATCGCGATTGCTTATTAATTTTTGAAAAAGTTTTTGGAAAAATCTAAAAAAGGGAGTGCTCTGAAAAAATTTAGCTGCATATGAAAAAATCACCGGTAACGAAAAAAAAATGGTTTGATTATCTCGCGAAGAACATTTGATTCAAACAATATGTTAATAACTTTTAAGGATTATTGTTATCGAAATTCAATGTTTGAAAAATTTCAAAGACGGCTGAATTTTTTCAGATTTTTTTCCGAATTACAAAGTTTCCAAATTCTGATCCAATGAAATTTTGGACCGAGAAACATGTGTAATTCATCTTTAACACTTTTTAACCAAATTCTTTTATTCCGATCAGGAAGTTTTCACTATGACAATATATTTTCGGAACTGTCACCTTTCTCCCATTTCGCCCGATGTATGAAACTTATTGCAATGTAACCTTGCTCATCACATCGTCCTTGAGCGACGAGGATTTCGTATCTACAGGTTTTTCGATATTTATTTGCCACTAATTGTGTGAAAATTACGCGCTGGTTTCTCTTTACTTCGATACTCGTTTTTTCATAGCACACATTTGGTATGTCCTTCCACATGCATAATATCCAATGAAATTTCCTGTACATTTCACGTCATGAAGGAACATGGGTAAGGTTTATGAAGAACCAATGTTTCAGTTCTGTTATAACCCTTCTCTTTTTGCTGTGCGAATAAGAGTTTTTCAACGCCTTTTCTCTTCCACGTCCCACCATAGTTTGTCCAAAGGTAAACCAGACAAGGTTCCACTGTGTAAAAATAATAATAATAATAATAATAATAATAATAATATTGATAATAATCAAAATCTCAAAGAAAGAAAAACGATCACACAGACGTTGGAGGATGGCGATAAAAATAAATTATTCTCTCGTATTTTTGAACGTACAGCGTGTTTGCGGAAAAGCCTCCAAACCCTCGAGAGTCTTCGTGCGTATGATTATTTAATACATTGTTGGATTCACCGTGCATCAGCAAGTTATATTAACAGGGGCTAAAACGTGCTACGATAGTTTTATATTTTCGACCAATATCCGTTGCGTTCGCGATCGTTTCGAAAGAGAATGAATTCAAATAACGGATAATCGAACAAGTATTTAAGCGATGTACCACTTAATGCTATATTGCATACATGAGAATGCCCAAACCTTCCAGCGAAAAACGTTAAAACGGGGTAGAAATTAACGACTTGAGATCTCGAATCAATGATGGTCGTTCCGATTCGATTCCCTGTCTGTCATTTCTTGTATGTATTTTGGCCATGGGCAAAAATTGCAAAAAAAAATACAACGCACTTTTTTTAACTCATTTATCTATCCATGCAATTTGTCTATCAATGCAAAAAACGTGGAAGGTAAAAAAAAACACAATGACGAAAAAGGGAAATTGTATAATTAAAATCCTTCACAAAATAATCGAACAGTTTCCTTGTTGACGAAGTTTGCGTTTTATTTTTAAAAGTATTGTTGCAACTTTCAAGGTTTTCTTTAGTTATTTTTCGGAATTACACTATTTTTTCGACCCTCGTTAAAAATAGACGAAAAATTGGAGTCGAGTTTTTATTTAACCTGCCAGCGGTCTCGCTACTTACACCCTAAACGTTGGTCGCGCGATGAGGGATATTCTCGCATGATGTATACACGGAGAGAATTTTACGTTAGACGAAAAATGACTATGTTGCAATCGCGGTGTAGAACCATATCGTCACTTTTGAGCAAAATTTACCACTATTTTCACTATTTTTATTTCTTTAAAGCCATAAGTATTGATACTATAAATCAATTGATACTATAAAACAAAAATAAAAAATAAGAAAACAAAAATAAATTCTCTCATCATACAGAAGAATACATTTGAAGGAGATGGAAAAAATTTCAATGCTTATGCCATTTAACGTTTTCGAGTAATTATCGTTTTAATAGAAGTGTGAGAAATTTGGAAATTTCAAGTGATTATCGTTTTAAGGGCTAAAACCACTGTAACGGCCTCAAAAACTGCCTTTTTTCGACAATTTTTTTTGGGTGGAAAGAAAGGTAATAGAATAATAATATTCGGGGGAGTTATTAAGCACATATTTAACTGTACAACAAAATATTATGATTGAAAAATATTTAAAAATGGTGAGACCAGAGCCATTGCCGCGAGGCTTGTTGAATTCGAGACGCTCTGCGGCACGCAGTGTAACTGGTGCAATTGTTGATCTGGAATTAAAAAAAAAAAAAAACACTTAATCTAGACACTCATAGCCAGTGAAGTACGTAGGGGATTTTGAAAATATTCATTTTTGTATTATTGGTGAGTGTTTGAATGAAGAAGTTCAATTTTCGACAGAAAAAAGGGGTAATTATTTGTTGATAAAAAATGTTTAAATGAACTTGTCGAAAATTCCGTATGTATTTCACTTCGAAATGTTATTTTTAAGATATTGTCAAAAATTCAAATGAAAAGAATGAAAATTGTTGAAGTTATGCTGCGTGCCGTTTTGAAAAATCGTGTTTCGCGAAAAACGCGTTTAAAGTTTTGAAACGTGGTACTGAAATGAAAAAATGAAAAATTCGAGAGCCCGAAATTTCAATGAAAAATTTTTTTTTCAGGTATAAACCTTTTTGCCTCATATTCAAGAGAGTTTAAAGTATATTTTAATCCAATAAAAAAAATCGATTTTTCGAAAATTCTACAGTGGTTTTACCCGTTAATAGCAGTGTGAGAAAAAGTCTCATAGTGCGATCGCTGACGAGTTAAAATTCGTGTTTTATTGGTCATCAGTGGTTGATTGGGAATGAAGTGCCTCGTACAATACTTGTTTGCATGATTGTATTATTATATGTCGAGGCTCTGTGATCAAGGAAATAAATGGATCGAAACGGAGCGAGAGGTCGTTCGATCGGAAACAAGTCTTGGTAATAATCAGCGATCACGTCGATTCGGCTGGCATGTACAGTCAAGAAGTGCCATGTAAACTTTTCGATTCTTGCGAGGCTCACCCATTATTTTCCTTTACTACTCTTTTTTCTTCCTTTTTATTTCTTTTCTATAGGTTGTTCTGTTCCGTTCTTCTCGTAACTGGTAACGAGTTGCCATTATCACGCGTGATTCCGCCTCTAATGGAATCGTCCGTATGCTCTGTCGTCGAAAAACTCTCGCCGCTTTTGTGTAGGAAGAATTTCGACTGTCGACGAGAAGAAAAAAAATACAAAACTTGAGAGAAATGTTATGTTAATCAAGATTCGAGGTTATGTTCGTGTTCCATACTTTCTCGTGTTTTTTTCAGATATTTAATTGAAGTTATTAGTCCTTTATCTGAAAAAGCTGGTTAACTATTATCGAAGTACAACGATCGCAATTCTGCTAATAAATTAGATTTCATGTTTTACCGAACACTGAATTTTCACGTGAATTGCTTTTTCGGATTCGGTGATTCCGGAATAATTGTTTCGAATTAATAAATTTACAGTCTATACCTACTGTACAATTTCGTGTATTTATACGCATCTCAATTAAATGAACCTATTAAGAATATTTCATTCTTAATTTACATCGTGTCAGTAATTATATTTTTTAATGCATCTCCGGACCATGTATATTTTAATTGAAACTGGTAGATTGAAGGTAAACGGTGGCTAGGTATACAACAAAAAAATCGGAATGATCGTTGACACGTTATTGCGAATAAAATGCGTGTTTGCTTCCTACCGTGCATGAAACTAGCTTTTTTTCATTTTACAACCATAACCATTATTCTTGTACATGTAAAACCCTTAAGAGAATATTTTCTCAATATTTCGTGACACAAGATTTTTATGGGAGATCATTCACTCGGGTTCTTGATGTATTATCGTGCTTGCTTATGTGATAATCTTTAGTCTAGCATCTCGTTAAAACTGTTCTTGGGAGCAGAAGAGAAGAGAGAGAGAGAGAGAGAGAGAGAGAGAGAGAGAGAGAGAGAGAGAGAGAGAGAGAGAAAGAGAGAAACTGGTGGATTGGATTAAGCAATTTCACCGTTGAACGCGATGTTAATTGAAACATAAACATGAGCAACCACCGTGAGCAGCAATTTCAGCACGAGACTGTCAAGCTCGCCAGGCTCCAACTCATCCTCGTCTTTTCATCGTCGTTGTCGCTGAATTTCTCGGGTTTCCCGAAGGACAGTGTACGTTGGAGCAAAACACGAAAAAGATTCAGGATGCTCGCTAAGAGTAAGAAATCTTTCTCCCTCTCTTTCTTCTCTGTGACTTCACCACATCCATCAAGTCGAGCCTGGCTACCTCTTCTTCCTTTTATTTTCCTCTCTGTCTCGCGACAAGCTCGAGTGTCACTTTCGCTAAGCACGTCGCTATATGCTCGACTCCTCGGTGTATGTTTAAAAAAAAAAAAATCACCCTTCCATGTACACCTTCTCGTTCCTTGGCTCAACATTTTCCGCATAATTGCGCTCGCTCACAGGGATACTTCAGCATTTTTGTCCGAAAGGAAACCTGGGGAAAAAAAACCAAAGTCAAAAAGAGCAGTGAAAAAATTTGTTAGACTAAAAGCGATGGGAAACAACGTTAATGTGAAAAAGAGTCACGAGATAAAAAGACGTTTTGAACAAAGGGCTTAATTTCCAACAAAAAAGAAATCAACCGGAGGATAATTGCAAAAAATAGTCCAGGAAAAATGCAGCAAACAGATCGAGAATGATTTTTACATATTCGTGTTTTTTTTTTATCTTGTAAAGTTAAAGATTGCATACGCTAGAAAAGAGTTGAAAATAACATTTAAATTTTTGGCTCCACAAACTATTTATTTAATTCCGAGTATCCGATTTTCGAGTTTTACTGCAGGACGTGTAACTTACAAGATTTGTATGAGTTAGGCTGTAGAATTTGACAAAAAAGGAGATAATCCGTGGAAAGGAATAATAAAAAGTAAAGTAGATATGTATAAATCTGGATTCTTTAATTGGGATCCCAATGGATCTACTAAGTTGTTTATTATCCTTATGACGAATTATAAATAACATTGTAAATCTGGTAGAATTACGTTATTGTTTTTGCTTTAGTACTACCTTAATATTTATATACTAATGTACCGAAAGAAAAATTTAAATCGAATTAAAATGAACGTAGGCAATTTATAGAATAGCCAAAGGTCGTTCCAGAAATGTATGTAGATATGCAAAGGAGATATGGGTGGCGATCTGGAATCGAGTTTCACGTGTTGTCTTCATCTCACATCTCCGAGGTCCAACCACCTTTACGTCGTAGTATTCGTATGCTATATACACGCTTCGACCACGAGAACGCGTGTCTGTTCTGTGTTTAGTCTCTTCATGTGTGGGTGTTTGGCGCCTTCACACTTGACGTCTTTATTTCTTGGTTGCAAAGAGACATCGAACATAGATTTCCGCATGTTCCTTGTCTCGCTGTATCGTCCACGGAATACAATGCTCATACATCCTGCGGGCAAAGCCCAAAGTAAGGAGATACTCTGAAGTCACATAGATCGATGAAAATTTATATGCCTCGTACGTTGTGCAGTGAAAAATTTCCACGATGAAAAAAGTTCAAAATTTGAGATATTGTTGATCGCATATCGAATGGACTTTTTTCATTCGAATAAACTATTTATTCGTCATAAATAAATCATAACAACGCTTGCTATCATACTGTGTTGAACATTTGAGAGAAGTTATGATTGTAAATCAATGGGTTGTTCGATAAAAAATTCTATTTTTCATCATAATACTGATCGTTATATTTTTATGCAAAAAACAAAACGCAGACGGTTTTAAAAATGATCACATAGAAAGTCAATGTGCCAATCCAACAATGCACATTTTCTTGCATTCCAATGCAAACTTTAATCCGATTTTTCATTAACGTTAGAAATTAGACAAATATACAAACTTTCATTTTTGATCATCGTATGGTTTATCGGCGTTTTATTTTCTAAAACGAGTGAATAAAGGCAGATTTTCAACGAATATGTCGTCAAGGAATATACTACATTTTGCCAAAAAGTTTCCCATGCGACGCGAATATACCTTTCCAGTTGTACAAACAACAGACACACTTAACTCGTAGCTCGTAGCTCAACTTTGAAGGTTCTTTTTTTACTCGTGCTTTACCTGGAGGTGAAAACCCATCTCAAATATTTTGACGTGTGGCTCATTCAGTGTTTTTTGTGCTCTGGCACCTTTCTGTCTCGGAGGAAATAAGGGAAGAGATATAAGCAGCTCGAGACGATATTCAAAAGAGGTATGAAACGAGAGGACGATAAACGCAAAGAAAGAGGAGAGAAAGAGAAGGCGAATTGAGGAAAAAAAACGAGGAGAGGAGAAGCACAGGACACGCGAAGAAACGGGCTAAGACTTACGATTGTGGGTGGTAACCATATCTTGCACCTTTGCTTTTCTCGACACACTCACAATCATATACATATAGATGTATAATTGTATGTCCATATACGCGTGCGTGTGTGCCAAACGCGAGAAACTTAACGCGTGTTTCTCGTCAAGTTGTCTCATATACTTCCGGCGCCGTTGATTCGCGCCTCCGAGCGCTCAAATTCCCCGGTGCACGCCGGGAAGTGAAAGACAGAGTGGAGGCTGAAAAGGTGGCGCGAAAGAGGAATTTCAAAACAGACTATATATGACACACGATGTACCAGCAAACGTTTCTCTCGCTCGTAATTCTCACACGTGCTGATGCAATATTACATACTCAGGAGTTTCTCGTGTCTTCCCTCTTTGATTTGATTTTCTTTATTATTATTCTTCTTATTATTATTATTTAAATGATTATTTCTCTCTTATTTCTCTTCTGTGTCTCTACGCCAAGACGTATGTGATATACCGCGGTGTTATACGCGTTCGTTTCGCACATATGCGTACCTCTCGAACTTCCCGTTTCTCCGCAATGGACCACCCTGAAGATCTCTTCATTACGTAAATTCGCGACGGTGTTTTTCTTCGCGCACACATTGCTCGAAGATGAAGGCGCTCGCACACACGTATATACTGAAGAGTGCGTGCGTTAATGTTTCGGAATCTGCGTACCACTGCGAATTGTATAAATATAACATTACTCGAAGATGTTAAAGCGAACATTTATACTAACTCAATCTGTCGGCTCCGGAAAAGTGAATATGGGATTTGAGACGAGATTGTATAAATTGGGGTTTCATATTGGCCCATCTTGCATAATCTTCTCTAAGTAGTTCCTGTGTAGTAAATTTGTAACCTACTTTCATCGACGATCACCGCTCAGTCATTTTCTTTTTTTTTCTTTTTATTCGATTCGATGCAAACCAGCAAATTTAGCAGTCAAAAATTCGTAGCGATTCAATCGAATTAGGCGAATAAATTTACGTTTGATTAATATTTTGATACACAGAATTTGCCATTCGGTGAGAATAGGGTGTGAGAATTGGCGTCGCACGCTTAAGGCAACGTGTCATACCTACTGAGTCGCTATGGGTACGAGATAGATAGCTGCTAACTTCGAAGGTGACATTTTTCCCCACCGTTCGTACGATCGGAATAAAAGAGTTATAGACCATTTTTGCCTTTTTTCTGCGTGGGCTAAATTTTTTTTATTCCGATCGGATGAACGGTGAAGTAAAAATGTAACTTTCGAAAATTCGAGGAGGATGGATAACTGATCCATATCCTTAAGAGACTTTTTATAAAATCGCATAAAATATAAATTGAAATTTAAAAAAGTAGTACATGTCGATATTGTTTCTTTGCTATGTACACTTAACATTTATCACAGTTTTTTTAAATGTTTTCCTTTGTTCTTCAATTTATGAAGCTTATTAAAGTCTTGAAAAGTGCAAATGTGCCACATTATGTGCCATTTTGGTTATCCTGTTACTTTGAAAATATTTGAACTCATTAATTATCGCCTTTGTGGAGTGAATTCTTAAGGGGACCGTATGGTCTAGAGCACGAAAATTTCACCTATTTTCACGATTTTTTTTTTGCCTTAAAAAATTTAAAAATCGATGTTTTAACTTTTCGGGTTTATTACTACCTTTATTAAGTATACAAAAAAATTTTTTTTTAATTTTAAAAACAGTGTTTATTATCATATAATTGGCATTGAAGACGACCCTCTCGAAAAATCCGACCCGGACGGTGAAGATCGATCCGAGACTTCTACTCATCTGAAACACAAAATTCAAGAAGATTCTTAATCAGAAAGAGTGCAGTTATGGTCGGGACTAGAACAAATCGAAAAAATTAAAAATTGACAAAATGGCGCGCTTTTGAAAAAAAATTCGTAAAATCGGGTTTTTTTTTCACTAGTTTTTTAGTATAAACAATAAGAAATTATTTAAATAAAATTATGATTGTAGTTCCGACGATAGCCATACATGTTGTGAACAACATATCCAAATTTCAAGTGATTCGGTTGAATAGTTTTTTTGTTTTCACCTGCGCAGTGCCGAAAAAAGTCGTTTCGAGATAAATGAGTTTAAAGTTTGAGGTACAGATATTTTCAAAAATTGAGCAAATTTTGAATACTTACAGTTAATCCGCGATTCCGGCACCATATAGGATTCCTTCGGAACGTTCATAATTCAAGATTTCCTCACTCCTTTCATTTCTTCGAGCTGTCCGAGCCTCTTTGGAGTTGTCCGTGCTCCTACGGTTGGCGCTCGATACTCGCAGCTCGTCTCGGTTTTGCGCTAGTTGCTCCGCTTGTGGCCCGATTGTTATGCCCATGGTCTCCATTATTTTCAATAGGGATGCAAATCCTTCATTGAATATGCAAGCGGAAATGTGAGTGGCAATATCAATGATTTTTTTTCCGGCAAACAGATGTTTCGGCGCAAGGTGCCACACGCAAGCATTGAAACTTTCGTTATTGTTCTGCGTATTACTGCCAATACACCTTTCCAATAAAGTCTCTGCTGTCAATTCTTCATAAATTGGTTTTAATATCTCTTGTGCTTCATCGCACAGAGCAGGTGGGTGCTCGTAGGTGTCTAAAGTACCTGCAGCCTCACTTTGACGCCACTTGCACCACGATTCGGAACCTGGAGGACAGTACGAGTGTTGCGGATTTTCATCTGTTGAAATTTTGTGATAATATGCTGCCCATATTTCACTTCTCATCCCTTCAGTCGAATCTGAATTACGTCTAATTGCTAGACCGTAATAAGTTGACAGCTCTTGCAATAATTTATTCGTCAATTGTTGACGCTTCGGTGTTTTATTTATCGATTTCCGCTGTGTCTTTTTTCCCTCTTCTTTTTCTGTCAATTTCTTTGTTGCTTTCTTTATTTGTGCATGTTTTTTTTTCGCATCAACAGCACGTTTGTACAAACGTTTTTTAACATGCAAAACACATTCTTTTTTGCAAACTAAAAAATCATCCCCGTAAGGCTTTGTGTCCAATAAGGCTTTGAACGTTTTCGTGTCGCGGACCGCTCTCTACCTGCGTTATGGGCTGTAGAAGCTGTAATATTGAGAATTTCCGCATGAAAATTTCACAGTATATTCTTGAGATACTATACTTTCGACATATCGAAAAAAAAAAAAATCGATTTTTTCAAATTTCTAGACCATACGGTCCCCTTAATAAATTCAAATCAAACGTTTCATTATTAATAATTAAACGATAGTGGAAATACCTAACTCGCAAGTAAAGCTTGAAATTAAGATGGACTATAATTTATGTTGCCCCTCATGACCAGTCCTAGTAAATTTTGACAAATTTACTATCTTTCAAGATTCTGCCAGCTAATATTGACCCCGATCTAACAAACGTAGTTTCAAGTATAGTTGTGGGCAAATTCTAGCGGTATCGTGTCTAAATGCGTATATTTATTTACAACATCTACGTTATACTATATGTACTATATGTAGTACCTATATATCGTTCGAGTGGCTCGAGCAATACGATTGAGAAACACAGAGAGTCGGTGCTTATAAGTGTTTGCTGAGTACTTGTTCGATCTCAGGTTTATAAGCGAGAGAGGAGGGTGTGCTTGTTTTCACTGTTGGCCACCTATATATTACGCCTCCGTAAGTACAGTACTATTATTTAGTATAACTTTACGTATATATTAATATATATGTATACATATAATATATACCACGATGTCTGAGTACAAACAACCTCGACCATTTGCTATATCGCGGTGTGGCTACTAACGCATATGCATTAAACATTAACAAACATCGAGAACCGATCCTACCGTTGAAAATGCCATATATATTTATATATATTCACACGCGGCTCTGTGTCTTCTCAAGTTCTCTCTTACAGTTAACTAGACTCACGTGCCACGGTTTATTTCCACCAAAGAATACCATTTTCGAAAGCGAATTTTGAGGAAGCTCTTTACTTACTGAAAAATTCTTCACCGGTTCAAGTACATGGATGTAACTAACGATAATAAAACAACAATTTCCCATATCTCCACTCGACACACCCGATAATTTTTTAATCATTCATTTTTTCCCACAATGAAAGATATTCGGTTCAATGGTCTATTACTATTTGCAATATAATGAATGTAACTCAGTCTGTCAAGTCTTGGTCACCTTTTGAAGCTTTCGATAACGATCGTATGTTGTAAACTTCATTCACGTTGGTTGTTCGATCGTTCTTTATTGTTAGAATAGCAAGACATTTGTTGAACGATTTCAGGTAAATTTGTTCTAGTTTTTCTTTTTCATTTCTTTTTTTGTGGATCGTTGAGGCTGAATTAATTGTTGTGAGGGACTTATATTTGCGTTGGATCGTCAGGTATTTTTTGGCTGTGAACAGTCATTTCAACTTATAAAATAGAAAGAATTTAAAAAGAAGTTGAAGCAGCAGCTTCAGGGCTATTTTTAATTTTTTCGTCAAGTTGAAAACATAAAATTAAAACGAGTGAATAATTTGAATAAAATTAAGTGCTATTACAATTGGTACCATGGAGAAACGATTTTAGCGAGCTTGAAATTCAGGTGAAAATAAAATAAATTGTCATGAATCTTTGGATTTTGTGGTTGAGAAGCAGCATTTTGTCGTTGAGCAAAACGGTGTCATTGATAAAACGTAAATAGTACAATTAAAAAACTAGTATCAGACGCGAACTTTGGCGCCATAAAACGTGGTACAACAAGACATCCAAGGTATCGATATAAATGAGCATAAATAACGATTTGTTTAGGCCAATTTCGGGCTATTTACTTTTTGAATTCATGAATGCTAACAAAATAGTGATCGTTAAAAGAAGAGATTGTTTCCCGTTTGAAAAAATATTGTATTGAACTCAGAACCACTACACTCCACTACGATATTCGATTTCCCAGAGGAATGTTTTTTTAGACGATGTAAAAAAAAAATGAAATATTTTTCGTGTGTACACATATATATTCAAATAAAATTATGAGAAAAAACATGAGAGTTAAGAGAAAAGAGGCAAAATCGAGCGTTGGAAATATACGATATGAGAAGCCGAGCAAAACATAAAACGAGAAGCGTAGGTGCAAGAGATGGTAATATTTTGTCACTTTTTTTCCTCGAATATTATGCAATATTGTATTATGCAAATTTCATAGCAATAAACTTGGTGGGACATTGAAAAATCCTTGGCCAGTACGTGTTCATGGCATGTATGGCTATGGAGCGGTTTGATGGTTAAGATTTAACATTGCAACATGTTGATTTCAAATTGTTTTTTCAATGAATATTCTATTTAACTAACTGTAAAATTGAATGTCACAAAAATAGCTACACGACAAACAGATGACAAAAACAACATTCCAAAAACAATCCTTCGAAAGTTATTTTATTTTTCGTTTTTGTTTGGGATTCGTCCGAGTAGACGAAAATGATTGGTTTGATTCGTAAGGAAATTTATGAACTTTGGAATGCAAAAACGTTAAAAAAAAACTGATTTAATTTAATTTCATTTTAATTTAATCATACCTTTCTTTCAAGTGTTAAGATATACTGTATCGACAGAATTTGTTGGCAAATTTATTTATATCTTGCTATCCGATGAATGAGCATTTAAGGAGAAAAATACTAACTCACTGATCTTGATAATGACTGTTATGATAACATTAAATTGGAGGCGCATCGATACAGGAAATGTTGAATGATAAATTCGATGCGACTAAATGAACTATAGACGTATATGTACGCGTATATATTTATAGTAGAATCGTATGTACATCGTTTGCCTCATCTTTCTCGTTTACCGTTCAATTTATTACGTATACAGCGTAACGCTTCGTGCGTAAATGCTCCATTCCACCTGAATTATTGCCGAGCCGCACGATCCGTTAAATCGACGAGAGCCCAGAAGCCGAGGCAGTTGGTTGATCAAACGTGTATGTTACTTCCCACTGAATCTCGAGTCTACGCGTTTTACGCACACACTCATGTATTTCATGTATAAAGTGTGAGTGTCCTGTGTATCAAAAGGGGTCGGACGACGCGTGCTCAGAAGGCCCACACACGCTGTGATATTCAAATGAGAACTTCTTGTACTAACACCTCAATCTTCCTATCTCTCTCACCTTAACAGTTCGTGTTTCCCCATAGATTCTCCTTCATTCTGGATTACAATAGCTCTATACCAACGTCGTTATTCTCAAAAGTCAAGCACTTCAGAAAATCTGCATTTCTGATAGACGCGTTGATAAAATATAAACAAATTGAATTAATTCAGGAATCAATGTGGATTTTGGCTTCTCTTTTCTAATCACAAGTACTTTTCAAAGCCAGTTTTTATTTAAGAATAATTCTTCTGAACATTGAGAAATTTTTCTAAGATCTTCTCAAACCATAGTAAATTTAAGGAGTTCGGAAAAAACGGCACAATCAATCTATTTTATTGCAGGGATTTTTCAACTCCCACCTCAATTGTAAACTTTTTATGCGCACTCCTATTAGTGAGTTTCTAAACTATGCCGATTGATCTATTGTTTACATTTTCCTAAAACTAATTTACATACTTTTGTTGTTGAGATGGTTTAAAAACGTGGAAACAACTGATTTCTCCCAAAAATTATTTAATTAGAAATGATATACTATAATTAAAAAAAAAAAAACGTAAACCAAAATACTCTGGAAATGCATCGAAGCCCCAAGTCTTGTTTTCTCCTATATCAATACTTGAAACGTGTGTTTCAAAAGTAGGATGATCCTCGGCGTTGATGGATAGATGTTTTTATAAATATTGATGTTTTCCCTTTCCACGAACCCTCGAATCACCTAAGGGGTGCGATATTTTTTTTTTCTTTTCCCTTAACTCATTTGATTCGTGTTCGAAGTGGAATAAGGAGTTTCTACTGCGCGTTCGAGTTGATTCCTTTGCTAGGAAATCCCTTTACCGCCGACACCTTTAGCTACATTTTCATTCAGCCCTACGTTTTAATATGTACATACAAAAATTTGTAACACAGAATACATGCAGGCACGAGTCAATTTAATTTAACGCTCGTCATTATTCATTCGGCGCCGGAGCCCTTCACGGGGGAACCCTATGGGCTCTATCGATATTTCGATATTTCATTTTTCGTGATGGTGAGACTTTGAGGTATCGTCCAAGAGAATGTTCGTCTTCTCACTCTAACACGGTCTTTCGTTCAAAGTGAACGACAGACAAAACCCTTTGGTATCGTAAAAAAAAAGATAAAACTAAAACATAAAATAAAACAACCAACTTGGATTTTTACGTGTAAGTCCATCAGCTTTCTTCATCTCCTGTACATAACTCGGCGTCACTGTGAAGACTAATCTTTCTGTCAATCAAATTCAGTGAGAAATTACCGATTAAATTGATTCTGGCAGTTCTCTCGTAAAAATACGATTGATGGTATTTCTGGTTTCGATTATCGATTAACTCATTCTAATTAAAGGAATATTGTCTTTCATAATAGCAACAAATACCTCATTGTAATAATTTACATTGAAAAAATTATGCCTGTGATTTACACTCAGATGTTAAATATGACAATACAAATGTTTAGAAGTGCATTAACCCCAGCTACACACTATAACTTTTATTACGTTACTTACACACTATCGATCTACGGGACCGATCACTTTTATTGCTCTATAACATTGTAACAAATGCATCTATTGAGGTTTAATTGTAGTGAAATCCAAACGCCAGCCTCCGACCAATCCGGAGAAGTAATCAATGAAGCCAAAAAGTTGTTTAATAAAAAGTTGTAACCTTTATAAAAAGACGTGTGGTGAAAACAGGGTGAAAATGTAGTGTTGCTGTCGATCCATTGGACCCCGTAGTGTGTAGCTAGGGTTAAAAATGCACCTGTCTAGCAAAACAGGTGCAGATTAACCTCGTGAGATTTGTACACCATTTCTTAAATTGCTCACTCATCACATTGGAGTTACAGGGTTGAAGAAAGTACGAAAATGCAAAAAGGAGTGTTCCATACAATAGATCTCGAAATCATTATTTTTCAGTGATCCCAAATCGAGTGAATTTAAACGAAGTAATTTTTATTTCCATCAAATACACAATTTTTTTAATATCATGATTTTTTTAATGATCGCTATTTTGTTAGCAAAATATAAATTTTGATTATTCAGAATAAACGATTTTTTTTTTTTTTAATTTTATTTTACAGTCTAGTAGTCGTGCGTTAATATGAAATATAAAAGCGGACATTGTATATCTTAGGGTAGCAACACGAGCCCAATTCATAGCGTGAAATGAAGCGGCACACGCATCCGGGGAAGGCATTCAGACGGTCATTAAGAGAGTCAAGAAGGCGCATCATACGTGCCTATATAGGATATAAGTATATTAATAGGTATCTTTGAAGCGTGCCCGCGTGAGACCGAAAGGGAGAGAAAACGATATCGGGCCATGTATGGCCAAGTTGTTCAAACGGTGAGAGAATCACGATGTATACTAAATAAGGTTCTCGCGAGGCACTCTGGGTGAATTAGTGCTTGTAATCACGTTAGGACTAATCGGTCCTGCTGTATTCGGGGTGTGGGAGTTGTGATCCTCTCTCCGAAGTCAGCAAAATGGTTAAGGGCGTTAAACGTGCCGCTAAAAGGCGAGACTTTAACGCAGTCGAAGTATTCTGCCATCAATGATGATTGGAAAAAAGTAATTTATCAAAATCGAGACTCGTAACAATGAAAAACATAAAGTAATATCAAGAAAGAAACAACAACGAAGTATTACATTAATACTTTTGAAATATATAATAGTCAATGTCGTTATTAAGGAGCCTCGGTCACGTAGGGCCGGGTTCCGTGGGCGCATGAGCGGGGCCCCACTTTTTTTTTCAAAATACACATATTTGTGATAATACAATTGATAATAAATGTATTATCGGTAATTTAATACAAAAATTATCAGTCGCGTATCGATAAATCAATACCATAAAAATGGTATAGCTTCACACCGTCGCGAAACCTCCCGGTACTTCGAGTATTTCGACACTTTAACACTTAATAACTTTTTAGATAAGTCGATAACCCTAAACTTTTTAAATATATTCTGAATCCTCATGACCGAAAGAACGTTATTCTAGTTTTTGTTTAACATTTGTTGCGCGAGTGTAAAAATATTATTTGAGACACGCGTTTTGAGGGTAACTCTTCCATAAAGCCCATATTAAAAATCCTAACTTTAACCATTTTTATCTTTCTTATGTAGCCGATGACCTTGTCTGAAATTTTGCACACGTAAATATAGGTACTTTATCAGTAATATACTAAAAAAATATTTTTTTTTGTTGCGAAGGCTTTCATGACCGAGGCTCCTTAAGGGAAATGATAATGATCGATTTTATATCGTTCCGGAGAATCAAACGAGTCGTAAATCTTCAGATAGATACATTGCGACCACGTGGGGGGGGGGGGGGGGGGGGCGATATTAGTGAAACGACTCTGGTTTGCTAGGACTGTCCCTTGGAATTTTATCGGTATGCAAAATTTGAAAAAGGGATTAAGATGATGAAGAAGAAGGGAGAATAAAAAAATGAAACGCGTATGTTGGGCACCACCTGGCGATAATTTATCGCGTCGTCTCGGGCTTAATTCGTTAATAAGCCCTTCTCTCACTCTCGCTCCCACGTTTCGTAAGGTTCCTTAAAATAAAATGAAAATAAAACTGAAAATGAAAAGGAAAAAAAAAGGAGAAGATAGGAACGATTCTTGTGCATGCGAGGGGATGATGATGCACGACTCCTCCTTGTGAATTATTACGAGCTGGTTTTCCTATCTCTGAATCTGCGAAGAGGAAGATTCGAAGATATTCCTCTCTCCTCTCCCTTCGCCCTTCACTCCTTGAATTCTCATGTGTATATTTTTCTTTCTTTCTAATCCTTTCCTTCTCAGTCTCGTTTTTTTTCTCATATGGAGAAAAGAGAAAAGGCGAATAACGTATAATACAGAATTTGATTAGACGGCAACTTTTCATGGAAAGAAACGGTCGCATTATTAAATTAGATTTTTCCGGTTTGAATTAATGATCAATCCCTTTTTTACTTTTCCCGAAAACATCGTAATAAAGCAATAAAATAAATAATTCCGTTTTCATTTCGTTGCAGATTTTGTACTGTGATGAATAAGTTCAAATCGACTGCAAAAACCGGTAAGTTAATAAAAAACACATATGTGCATTTTATATACGGTGAAATAATTTCCGAGTATCTTTTTGTGTGTTATTAATGTACAATATCAAATCTCATGTGGTAGCTACCGCACTGATTTCCCCCCTCGACTCAATGGCCAACCTCGTCGAATTTATTGTTTCGATCAAATTCGTGTTCGACCATGACGATGCTTCGTACTTACTTCATCGTGGCGCCGTGGTGTTTGCGATCCGAGGATAGGGTTCGCCCACGCTTGAGACCACGAGCACGCAATGCGTTATTGTTAATTATCCAACGTCGTTTATCAAAAATTTTTTCCCAATGTATATACATAGAACGAAATAAGAGAATTCCCTCAAGCGTTTCTCTGTACACTCCAATACACCCGTCGCGTTTCTTAACAAGAATCTCATGTTTCCTCGGACTGCCTTTGCGAGCATCAGATAATAGAATTGGACTCGCCAAACTCGCGGTAATATTCCTGTCGAGCAATGATTTCAAGAAATAACCTTTCACTTGGACAGGGTAAGAAAAATTACCAATGATAAATAACGCTTTATTTGATAAACAACTATTTGCAACGACAATAAATAGTAATGGCATTCAAATTAAATTGCTTGTATGTCGGATTGGAGTAATCGAATATTCGATAATTATGGGTTCATTGACAGGATTCAAAGATGTTTATAAATATTGTTATTGGTGATTGAGGTTCATGAAAAAATGCTTCGATTTATTATTATGTCGCGCATTGACGAATTTTGCAAAAGATATCGATATTAAAAGATATACAACGATTGCGAAAATTGAAGCTGACTTTAGAAAAGTTCAACATTGAAATAACACGTTGACAAAAATGAAAAATAATTTTTGGAAAAGATTTTCAACTTACTTATACAATATTGTGATCTTTTCGTTGGAATCCAAAGTTCCGCTCTTACTGGACTCTGATACAAGAGTGTGTGTTGCGTGTAGCATCAGCAGCGCTGAGTGCCTCGCTTCCGTGTTCTCCTTATGTGGAAAACCTAAAAGAGGAAAAGTCGAATCTGTAAATGTGGTAAATGCACTGGTCCCGAGTTCGGCATTGATTCCCTTGGAGGTCTCTTCTCAACGAATTTTAGTACGATACGAGGCAACAAAAAGGATAAACGCAATGCTCGAACAAAAACGCGTAGCACTTGTTCATGCTATTTATAAATAGCATCGTACTACTGCGTATCTAGCAAGTCCGATAACACGAGATTTTTCTCAGGAGTTTCAGCCCCGAGAGCACTTGAAACGTTCCGTGACAATACCAACTTTTCTCAAGACCTTTTCTCCTGCAGAGCAGCTAACTCTATATTCGGAAGAAAAAGATAGTCCCCTGGTATGAGAAACCGAAGAATTGCCATGAGACCGGAAAGGGGCAATATCGACATTGAACATTCATATAGATGGTATAGAGATGCGAAAACATATATGGCAGTACTCGTGGACGAGCATTTTTCCCTCCGACTACATTTCTTCGTCCAATTACCATAACCACCCGCCCTCTTGCCAGAACCATCAACGCCAAACTATTCGGAACGTCGAAAATGTATAGCTTATTTTTTTCCTTGTTTCCTTTTTCATTTCTGTACGCCGACAATGACGAAAAATAAAAGAGCATATAAAATCAAATAATACGAATAAATCGTAGAGTATCGAATAAAATTTGGTGATCAGTGCAAACTTATTCAACTTCGCTAAGGCTACCGAGTTAGCTATCTAGAGATTTCGTTGTCGCTTACGCATGGGATAATCGAATATCTTTGTGTGCGGTTGAATCCAATTATCTGCGTCATGTCGAATGGGTATTTTTATGGTTGAGGACAACGGATTTCGTATTAATACGAAATGAGAAACAATGGAAAAACATTGATCGAGCGAAAAAAATTGTGCCACGATTCATAATACGGATAAAGATAAGAGCTTCGTTTGAGCGAGTGAAGATTTTTGGGAACGTACGGGTCTTGATGCATAAATTGAATACAGCGCCACAGTCCGTGAACTCGGCAGATCGTTCGATTGATTTAGACCGGCAGTAATCGACCGCTCGAAATGACCATCATATCTCGTTGTAACCGTCGGGGGTAGAGGGAACAACCGGGAGCGATATTTTCAAGTTTATGTACCCGAGCAGGGTGGACGCATGGACATTAACGTTCTCACATCGTGCGTCGTTTCAACAGCCCAGACTCCTTCTTTATTATACATATTTTTCTTCTTGGCCGTACGTCTTGTGGCTTTTTATAAGCGTGACGATGCTACGGGGGTCCGTAAGGGGCAAGGACTGCGCGCAGCTTCTCCTCACTTATACGACAAATGGCGGAAGAGAACAACTACGCGAGTGGCGAAATCTTTCGTGCCCATATCACCTAAGGCTATTTGCGAGCTTCACCTTTTACATATGTAACATTGCAACCATATCCCGCCATGATACCACTCATACCACTAAATATTTATGTTTAAATTATTTCTGTTAATTTTAAACAGAAATAATTTATTCTCACTGGGAATGGAAAAAGAAATTCGTAGAACGTCATTTAAACTGTGACAATTTTTCGGGGGAACAAGTACAACTTCATGAACACGTAACTAATTCACTAATATCCTAGAAAATAGTCTTGGACTTTTGAGCCTGTTTTAATCCTCGTGAAATTTGTTACATTGACGAATATTTTTAAATATACTTCGTAGTTTCTTACCTTAAAATTTACTCTCAAGACTCCATTCGATAATCAACCACATGATGATAATCTGGTTACGGATTGGTGTTGTGGGTTGATGGTGTAGTTCCTTAAACATGATCATTCATGTCTGACCCATTCTATCCGGTTTAGAAAACGCCGGTCGATCCAAATAGCATCATCACGAAAAGTTATAAGGTAAATCATGCGCGAAGTACACCCGCTCTGCTCCAAGTGATATATATATATATATATATATATATATATATATATATATATGTTCGAGTGATTCAAATGAGATCGAATGGCAAGGAACGGTTTTGAAACCGAATTAATCGAGGTTTACTAGCTAATTGATAGTGCCGCTTCTACGATTCATGAACTGAGGCGCCTTGATATGATATAACGTATTGAACCTTCGCAAACGGGCCTGCGGGGATTCTCTTGGCCCCCGTTGAGCGATATTTTGATTTAGAATTGAGACCAGCGGAATATTATCGCCTTGACACAGTCGGATAACGGCATGCTCGATATTATTTTCGAGTTGCAAGCGCTAACTAGTTTTATCAGTATAGGATAGCTAAAAAATAGTAATATGCTGTAGGTTGAAAATCTTGGTAAAGATATTATCTGATTCGAAAAATTTGAAAAATTACATTATTTTTTTCGCCCTGCCATGAATATCTAAAAATAATCAATGACCATCTCGCAGTCAACGTGGTCCACATTCCCATAAGATGACGATGTTAATCCAAAATTATGAGCATTTAATAGAGTGCATTTACTCGCCCTCGTCTTTATACAAAATATTTCCCTCTTTTCCTTCCATAGCTATAACTTATGCCCGTGTTGAAATGCAAAACTTTTGAAGTAATGAAGAGATGACCTCACGTCAGATAAGACGGCATGGAAGGATAATCGTTGTGCTGACGTTTTTGAATTCTACGAGCATCTTCATAGTCACAACAAGAGCTGTTCTCAGCTCTCTCGTTTAACTGCTTGTTTTTGGGTGAGAAAGACACAAACTACTACACCATATTGACACTTCAATCTGTTTCCTCGAAAGTTTTGCTTTCTTCCATTCCCTTTGATTCTTTTCATCGCTTGATCAGACCTCCTCAAATTACTCGTGAATCGCGACGGCAATGCGCTGTATTTTCGGTCCTGCCAGACCTGCAAATCGCTGCCCGCCGCTTGCTGTCCACATCGTCGTTCTGGTTTTTTATACTCATTCTCTTTTTTCTACCGTTATCTGCGACATCTGCGGTCTTTCCCGGTCTTTTTAGCAACCATACGAACTGACCCGTACCAGGTAAAGGTCAACTATATACGAATTACAGCCTTCAACGGTCGTTCCTGGTAATACGTGAAAGAGGAAAGAATTTGTATAAACCACTATACCCGGAGCAAAACGACGTATTTGGCCCGCACTAATGGCTCAACGGAAATATACGTTGCCATGCGTGCACTCGTAACAATTACTGCTTTGCGATTTTTCATCTCATCGCAATGAGATTTCGAGTATGGCAAGAAAAGAGCTGATTTTAAAAAGCTGAGCTTGGCGAAGTACCGTCGAGACCATATATTAAAAATAAGAGAGCCTCCCATAATCGAGTGTCAGAGGTTCGCACGTCGATGCCCCTACTTGACTCATAACGAGTCGGTGTTTTTCAGAAGGGAACCACATATAGATGTTGATCAGACTTCGATATTACAGTGAAATGATGGGATTATATTATAAAACTACTTGGGAAAAAAAGAGTTACAAGAATGCGCGTGAAAGCATTCTCTTGCACGCAACAGACTTATCGCAGGAATACATGAGGTCGTGGCTGAAGTTGACCTAAGATCGCCAAAAACGTATGAAGGCGTACATTTGCAGTCATGAGTCGTTATTGCGAATTCGTCGCAACGATTGCCAGTAATTTGCGATAATATTATAATAGAGCCCATGCTACGAAGCAAGGGTCAGTAGAGAGTTTTCGGTGCTGTTCCGAAGACTGAATCAATTATATGTGGATCTTTATTCACGATCACTCACTTATGAGGTGTTTGCGCAACTCGAAAACATGGCTATGGCAACGATGACTTGCTCCTACTTAGTTGATCAATAAAAATTAAACTCTCTTTTAATCTTGAAAGAAACTTGAGCTTCAAGATGGTTATTCATAGAAAAAATTCTTAAAACGGAACTTTTGCAGATGGAATTTTGCGATTCATTAATCAATGCGTTGCTGGCTAATCAATGACTTGAAACGCAATGCAAAGTCTTTAATTTTTGTAAATTCTGTTCTAGGTGAACTCATCGGAGTTCATTGTACTCATGGTGTCAACCGCACGGGCTACCTGATTTGTCGGTGAGCAGAGCAAACAATTTTTAACACACTTAAAATACATGTGTTTTGTTTTTACTATGTAAACTCATTGCTGTTGATGATTTGGCTGTTACAGTTATCTCATGCAACAATTAGGGTGGGAGCCACAGAAGAGTTTGAAAGGTACAGTAACTTTTTTTTAACTCGACCTCATAGTATTATGTTATGACCCTGTATGCAGCAGAGTTCAAGGTTCCGTGTCGAATTCCTCCCTCAATCGGTCCCGAAGCCTTCCTTTTTGTTTGTTTCTACGGAGCCCGACATCATTCCCGAAATCCGCCCCGCTGATCATTATGAATCTGGCAAAACCGTCCACCCCGTGTACCGCAATAATTCAGTAAGAGATAAGATCGGAGAGGCACACTCGTGACTCCATGGTCGCTTGCAATATGTGCAAAGACGTCCACATATAGCTTTTAATATTATGAGACGACTGGCGTTCCGTTGTGTTGTCCACATCTTTGCGGTACACACGTCCTCAGTATTCTCTCCGAACAGTCCCAAGCGCCGCGGACCTTTCTCGAACGATGCCTTCGACGAGTCTCACCATAAACACGCTGTCCGTCGCAAACAAATTATTATCATATGCATATAAATATATACGTTACATTCATGTGAATAATTTCAGCTTTTGAGAAGGCACGTGGCTATCCAATCGAGCGAGCTGCCTACGTCACCGACTTAATGAACGTACCGCGTACAAAACTCGACGTGTCGAGCGTTAATTTGCGAATCAGTGGAAATAGGTTTGATCATCGTGCCCGAAATATGAATGGACGTCCATATCCTCTACCGCCCCGTCCACCATTTAATGGGCTACTGCCGCCCAGAGCTTTTGGTGGCCCCAGACCGCCAATAATGCCGCCACTACCACCTCCACCTTCGGGAAGATGGCTCGAGGGCCCCCGGCCACAAGCATATGGTATGCTACCGCCTCGACCCCCTGGCCCAGGCCCTTTTCCAGGTCCCCGCTTTGCACCGAGAATGCCAGGCCCTCCAGGAATGCCGAGTCCTTCGAGATTACCACCGCCCAATATCGGACCGCCTTCTAGACTCCCGGGACCAGGAATGCCACCACCCAGGTTACCACCGCCTGGGATGATACTGCCTAGGATACCACCGCCAGGAATATCCCCTCGGCTACCACCACCAGGAATATCCCCTCGGCTACCACCACCAGGTATGGGCCCCCCTCGTCTGCCCTTATCAATGATGGCACCGCCACGTACCCCACCACCAAGATTGTCGAATGTCCGAAGAGCGCTGGATCATTTGAGGTGCGAAATGCCAGGAAGCGGTCCATTCATTCGGAGTAAAACTGCCAAACTATCACACGCCTCACTGGGAGCGTCTGATGGTAATCCAACAGTCAGAACTACTAAAGATTTGGATTTCACGGTTGACACTTTCGACGAGAATCTTACAGCTTCTGTTGGCCCATGAGACAGGCTTAAGCCTCGATCAGGTCGATTGATCGCGAAAGGACGCTTTCAGACTTCGCATTAAATCTCGCACATTATTCCTGATTCATCTACTAAATTTTATTCGACACTCATTCGATGATGCTGCGAGACATTCCATCTAAAAAAAATGGTACGATATAAAACGATGAATGAGTTTTTTTTCGTGTTTGGAACTGAGTGACTCGTTCAATCGCTAGATTGACAAGGTAACAGAGACTGCTCTATCAGCTCTGCATAATAAGCGAAATGTTACAGCTTAAAATGTATCATGGAACAAGGTTCGAGTGCAACTGGAAAGCAAAACTGGTTTTCCATCCACTTTACATCCATATCTGTAAGATCTTACTATTTTTTTTCTATTATCATTCTACAGAACAGACGACATTGATTTAAAAATTCGATGATTATTGTGCACTCTCGTTAATGTGACCAACATTTTTACCTTCAACTGGGTAACAATACAATAGAGATTTGTGAGTGACATAACGATTCCTCGATCGAATAAATAAATGAAATTTACTCACAACAACACTTACCATGTATTATTTCAAACGCATACTTACAAAGCTGCGTGCTCTGGAGTAGAGAAACAGTGACGCTTCTGCGCCAACGCGTGTTAGTGTCACATGGACACACGCGCACATACACGCACGTTGCTCACACGTACACGGTATGAAAGCGGGGGTAATGAGGATCAGAATATTCGAGAAGCTTCTAGAACGTTCTCGAACATTTTATGATGACGTCACGGGAGGGAGGGGGAGTGGGGTATGAGGGTTCGTATATTACCATGGGGGTCCCAAGATCTTGAAATTCGACGGCGGGGGGGGGGGGGGGGTAATACAGGTCATATCAGGTATCGGTAAGGACGTAGGGACCATGTGCATAATATAGCTTATACGCCCTTCTGTCATTCGAAATTTATAAAAGTTTATAACTTTCAAAGTCAAAGGTCTTCGTTCCTGGCTTTTACATCCAGAATTCCAGGAATTGAGACGCAAATAAGTTTAAGCTGTACGTGCGCCGCGACAAACAACATGGTCAAACACGTATCGACAGGAAATTTTCACGATCTTGTAGGATGGGAGATATTGACCAGTTATTGGGTTATTATTATTATTATTAATATGTCACGCGCAATTTACGCATCAGAACTTTTCAAGGCCATTGCACGATCTTTAGGGAGTAATTCCAACGTATTTTATTTATACTGCACGTGTGAAAAATTTAGCGACAAACAACGGTGTAAAATTTCAAAGACGCACCGCCCTAAGATTTATAATCGAATATTCCAGAATTTTCAAGGACAGTGTATAAGTCGTCGTTGAGATGGATAGATGTGCAAGCATGTATACAATCCACCCGATGAAGAATCCCTTGGATTTGACAAAAACGAACGTGATTCAATTTCCAAGGCTTTGCTTATAAAATATTATAGTGATTTTATTGATATTCTGTGGTATCGTTTACCAGAATATTACAAACGTGACGGTGAGATTCTACAATATCGTCGATGTGATAAACATTGGAACGCATCAGCGATGGGAGATCACAACGCTGGCCCCATACCTAAGCGCCGAAATTGTAGGGAGTCTCGGGGAAAAACATGTTTGAATCTGTTCAATTTGAATGAACGACGCGTTTAGCGTGTTTGGACCTGTTGAAAGTGGAGATACAAAGCAAAATCGCTGAGAAGAGATCAAGTGCATCATTCGACTACGACACGAGCTCCAAGTCAGACGTGTTCTTCGCCGCTCGAAAAAAAATCATTGTGAAAAATGGCTTTCGACTCAATCAACAAAATCAGCACGATGGAAGACTTCCTACCAACGATGAAATTGTCCGAACTCGAGGTCCAGAAAGATTATCCAATCTACTATATACGGGCCGTCCAAAGGAAATATGGAAAACGTTATATCGCCGAAATCAAGGGTGAATTCACGGTTTTTCTACCATCGAGACTTATTAAGACCTTTGACCAGGACCAGGAATTCGAGTTGTTGTTGGAAGCAGCACATCGTCGACAACTGTACATGAATTATTTTGGTGGAAAGTGGAACAAAATCGAGTTTAACCTCATTCCAAACCCATCGTTGTAAGAAAAAAAAATATTTAAAGAACGTCAATCTTGTGAAAGTCCATTGTGCACATATAATGTATGGAAAGATCGGCGTGTTCAATAAAAACAACAAAAAAATATCATATCTAAAGAAAGGTTTTTTTCATTTATCAGTCCCCAGGTCACACCAACTTTTCAGAGAGATTCGTGGCGGTGGAATTTTTGGCAACGTCTACAACAATGGATAGTTTCCATATCGAGAGTCGCTGGATCCAAGAAACTCGTTGATACAAATTTCGTAATATTCAATCTCGTCTGTTGTTGGAAATCAGATTCAATGACGCAGTACGATAACGTGTGGTATGCAGGTGGTGAAAAAACAAGACAGAAAAATATGCTCAAGACGCATTTATTAAAAAAAAATTACATTTAATCAGTCGGTTCGGGTATCCAATTTTTCAGTAATTGAACATTTTGGTTCGCGCAATTGAAGTTTGAAGTTTCCGCGTGATATGGGCATTCGGTATAGGATTGTTTTCGCAACTTTTGCAGCGAAGGACAATCAAGCATTTCAAGATTAACAATGCGTTCAGGTCTTTCTAGCAAAAAATTTGCTAACCATTCTTTCTTCTCTGAATCCTTCACGTAGATAGTTCTAGCATTATGCAAAATGCTTCGGATAATTTCGGTGGCAGCGTTGTAGGGCACAGAACCAGAGTTACAAGGTATTCCATGGAAATTGTGCACCAGCCACGCATTCGTACATCTGCATTTCACTGGTAAATCGTTCCACGCACAGGGTGCTTCGAAGATCAGTGTCAAAGGTGTGGAATCGGTTAAGACAATGACAGAGAATTCTTTCAAGACAAATTCGTTGATAGGTTTTTTGAAATCCTGTAGGTCAACTACGTACTCCATCGCTCTGACACGACTGATCTGAATAGGGCTTAGCTAATGTATTTATTGTAATATTCTCTCACCTCCACTATAAAAAAAGAGTATATATTTTTATATAAAAACTTACATATTAGCAAATCTAAACATTATTACTATAGAGTATTTATTATTGAGTACAGAAAAAACTTACATATTACAGAGTGAGAGATAGACTTGTCGCGTAACTTTCATACCAATTTCTTAACATTTCCACTGATTGCATTATATTCCATTATGCGATCGTGTAATATTAGGCAATAAGCCGAGGTTTGAACTGGAAAAGGATTTGTCGACTCGAACTCTAGTCGAATGTCGACCGGTCCTGATTTCAAGGACTCGTTCTGTTTTGAACAATCAATGACAACGAGTGGCGCGTACTTCAAAAAGTCGGCTTTGCTCATCAACGGTTCAGGCTCCTTACCATAGTAGGAAGCCTGGAAGTTTGCATACATATCGTAGAGTAGAGCGTACTGATTATGGTTAATATCAAGATTTAAATTTCCAAAGGGATATTTCTGCGAGTTGAGAAAGAGTTTGACATCTCTGATGTTACAATGATCAAAGTGACTCGCATTCTTAGTAGCACTGTTTTTTCGCGTTGTCTGGAATCCCACAACGACATATCGGGGTTTTTCGAGTTGCGTAGAGGTTTTCACAACCCAAACGTGTTTCGTGGTTGCTGGTAGTAATGGGTACTCGTATAATTCCCACGCACGAAAACTTATAGGGATGGGTGTATCTTTGGCGATGTAGTTTAAGAGTTGAATTTTGCGTTGATCAGCAACCCCGACGTATGGTATCATCCATTAGATCTTTGAAAGGGTAATTTTGAATTGTTCCGCTGCAGCAGCATCCCCAACTCGCTGTATAATAGCATTCGTATCGGTGTTTGCCCGAGTCAAAATCAACTCATGCCTGGCATTGACGATAATTCTGCGATGGTCCTCAGCAAAGCCCAGTAGCATATTCAGAGGTATGGAGATGTCAAAGTAACCAGAATCATCGGTTATCGACGCTGCTTCATCGCTCATCCAGCCAACATTTTCCATCACAGACTTCTGATTAGGATTCTGAGAGATATAGTTTTTCACGAGAGTCGTGAGACCGACATTTTTACTTCGATCGATCTCCACAGCATTGAACTCGAACCGAATTTCCTCGAATAAGTGGCAGATGGCATTATTGACCAGATTTGTTGCAGTAACGGCAGATTGTTCATCAGCTTTTGTCAATCTGCCATATACATACAATGAGCTTTTGCTTGGTAGCAAGCATAAATCCTGATGCTGAACGGTGATGTGGATCTCGTCGTTGTTGTTGAAGGTTACCGATGCGAATGGTTGATGTACATGAGTCTCATAATGCGCAATGGACTCGTCAAAGATGATCGGCTTTTGTATTCCTAGGATTTCTTCCATGGTACAAAGCATAAAATTGTGATGCAACAAACACGTATTTTTACTTTCTTCGAGGCTTCAGACCCAGACTCTTCAGGTACCGAATATTTTGACGTGTTAACTCCTTGTGAGGTGCTCGACGACTGTTTCCCTCTGGGCATGACGGTTGAATTTTATAACTTCCCTTTGGTTCAAAATCAATGCCCATTTTTATGATTTCACGTGCAGTCTAATCGTTATGACCTCGTCTCGAAAATTCACCAATTCACCGTCTTGATCTACGAGTTTTAATTGTAGATTATGTATGGACTGTACGGTGATAGGACGGTAAGTGATGTGTGATGGCACTTCAACGATCTTATACCCTGGTGGGACAATAGGGAAAAATTCGCGAATGGTGTATACTCGTTGGCCGTTGATATACGCTCCTGCGGTTATGTTACACTCTACTCGTAGTGAATTGATCTTGAGTATGGTGACTGGTAAGTCAGATTTATGGGTAATATTGACTTTTGAAGGATACATGGTGTGAAACTCAACAATCCTCCAATAGAATCGCTTGGCTCGAAATTTATATCACGATTGCACTCGATATGCATGATTGCACTTGATTTCACTGCACAGAGCGTTATTATTAGACTTTAGATCGACGATGATGTTACGATTGGAGAGAGCTTTATGCAGATAATTTTCAAGATCTTCAATTTTGTATCTTCCAGTCGGTATGGTGATAACCTCCTTGTCTACGTAGAACTTGTTATTTCCCACTTCGATATTAGGAATAGAGTTGAAAGTCAGCAGCTCCACGAGACCCAAAGTATAATTTTTTAATGATGACAATTTAATTGAAAGAAAATAGTAAGCCTCGAGTATCGATGATGTGCCCGATAGTGTTAACGTAAAAGAATCACCCATCGCGTCTAATGCTTAACTGATACCAGGTATCATGTGAGAGCTTATTTTATAGTTCTCCATTTAGGAACTTGAGACACAAGTGTCCGCATATTACTGTGTCATAATCCTGATATTTTTCATGATTGTAATTTATGGTGCTACCTACACCGAGATATTTCATTAAATCTGGCGGTGGTTGTAGATTGCCAAAGCTATCGAAATAAACAACTTTGTTGTTCTTTTTCTCGTACGCAACCCAATGTGTGCCAGGACCTTCTTTATCATCGAGGTTCACTATAGTTGATTCATATTTTCGAGGTCCACCCTTGGGCAATGCATTTCTCATATAAACACCACGAAAAGATGGAATTGCCATGTTTTTAGCTAACCTCAATAAATCGTAATCAGTGAGTGCTCGATGTGGTAGCCTTATACGTTTTTTTAGACGAAGACCCATACCATTTTTATAGGGCTTGAGGTACAGTCCTTTGGCCAGAGCAATCGTCTCCATTGCATTATTGTGACGCTTACTCTCTTCGGGAGCACGTTTCGCAGCATTGGCATCATTTACAGCTTTAGCAATGCCTGCTGCGCCACCAGCAAGAGCTCCAGTGGCACTCAGTCCAGCAAAAATGGGTATAAGAAATGGCAAGAATCCTCCAATTTTGGCGGGTACAGACAGGATCCGTGGTGATTGGATATTCCTCTTACCGCCAGCATTTCTCACAGCTGTACGGGCGCCCCTCAGAGCTGATTTCACAGCATTGGCACCCGGCACCATTGAAGTTTTGTCGCTCGAATAATACGCTTTAGTGACACTTTCTTCTTCTTCTTCTTAATACCCATACCGAGTTTCGTTTCAGCTCTCATCGTATTCGCAACAGCCCAAGCTGTTGCCTTTCCACCAAGACTTGCGTCTTCAGCGAGAACACATTTCCAAGCCTTTTCCGTGAGGATTCTGTCCGCTGTGTGTCGAGCAGAGAGGTTATGTCGATTCTTCGAGTATGCGATATCGTGCTCTTTGCACACAGCGTCAAGCGGATTGATTCTCGGATCACCTCGTGCAAGTCTCTTCGCCAATTTAGTACCAGGATTTAGTGTCATGCGCATGACACTAAATAGCCATTTAGTGTCATGCGCGGATTGGATGAAACCTGGCAGGCTGATCTCGTCGATATGTCAGCATATACGCAGTTCAACAACGGTTACAAGTATCTACTGACAATCGTAGATATTTTTTCAAAGTGTGCTTGGGTCGTTGCAACGAAAACGAAGAATGGTAAGGATGTTACAAATGCTATGGAATTTGTACTTGCAAAGGGTCGTGTACCGAAGAAATTGTACGTTGATCGTGGGAATGAGTTTTACAACCATGAGTTCAAAGCTCTCCTCCAACGCTATGGAATTACCATGTACTCGACCTTCAGCAATATGAAAGCATCAATATGTGAACGCTTTAACCGTACACTCAAGGGCAAAATGTGGAAACAATTTACTCTACGAGGATTGTACAAGTGGATCGATATTGTGGAAGATTTGGTGCTGGCCTGCAATAATACCAAACATCGTACCATTGAAATGAAACCGAATAACGTCATCGCTCGGAACGAAAAAAGTCTCTTGCTACGTGTCTATGGAAAATGTCAAATTAAGGGGCCAGTCCACTTTGGAGCCCCGAAAAAAAGGCTATTTTCGCGATTTTTTTTTGAGGATTTTATAAAAGATATGAATATAAAAGTTGTTGGGCTTGATAAATAAAGTCTTGAAATACATAAAAAAAAATTTAATTCATTTTTAAGTACAAAAAGTTTAACGTAACGCCTCAAAAATAGGTGGGCTTGGTATCTCCATCACAACTCGGCAACGGCTTGTCTGAAACAAAAAAATCAAAGTCCATTAGATTCAGTATGACACCAGCTACAAAATGACCCTCGGATATAAAGTTTTATCAAAAAATAAAAAAATGGCAGATGAAAAACGAAAAAAGTAAAAAAACGCGTTTTTTCGCAGTTTTTCACAAAAAAAAGAGTAAAAATCAAAATTTTAAAACCATCGAGGGTCATCTTGATGCGAATCATGCTTACAATATGTGTTTCAAATTTCAAGAGAATCGGTTTATTAGTTTTAGAGATACGATGGAGCTAGATTTTGAAAACGTTGTTTCGAGAAAAACGCATTTGAAGTTTATACTATGAAAAACTCTTACTTAAACTCAATCGGCAATTCCTGCACCGTACAAAATCCCTTCTGATTGCTCATCATCGTCGATTTCTTCAAGTCTTGCTTGCTTTCGTTTGGTTCTGGTCTCTTTTGAGCACTCACGAGGGGACATCGCGGGAGGTGCATCGAGTTACGAGCTCCCACTTCGCGTGCTTATAGTGTGGGTGGGTACCAACCAAACCCCAAAATTTTAGGTGCCAACTCGGCTTCGTTTTTGAGACATCGCCAGTCAAAGTTGGGAGCCCTCTTACGTACCATAAAGTTTACACCTTATCACAACCAGGCGAGTAGCCCAGTAGCGAGCGAGCTAGACTCCCGCCCCGACGGCTCCGGGTTCAAATCCCGTCCAAGATACTTTTTTTATTTTTATTTTTTTCATTTTTTTCAAATTATTATTGAAATTTATATTTCATGAATAAAAAATTACGAAAAATTCGAAAAAATAATTTAGGCGCTTTTATTGATCAAAACTCACAAATTCAATGTCAATTTTTTTCTTTTTAATCTTTTGCAATTTTTTAAAATAAATTAGCCGTAATTGAATTAAAAATTTGTTTTTCATCATTTGATATTTTTTTTTTATTTTTCGATATCTCTTTCGATGAGGCAGGGGATATTTTAAAAAATTACCAAGGAATATAGAAATTAAAAATTTGTTTTATTAATTAAAAATTTCTTCAATCAATGTCTTTTGAATATTCTCGAGTACACTCTGATGGGTGATAATCATTAAAAAAACAACCAAAACATTTATATTGTCGACACCACGAACATTGTATAAACGCCACCTTGTTTTCGTCGCAATCGCAGTTGTATTTCCTCAATTCCACCAGAAAAGCCACTGCGTTGACATTGTTGAAAAATTCTTTATCTGATGGGTCCAGATTCGCAGCACGCCAGGCATATCTGTAACAAAATTAACGATAAACTTGTAGTATATTGCATTTAATACTTGATACGAATCGCTGTCGCGTCTTCCGATGCAAACTATCGGAGAATTTGTAATGGAAATAATGCGTTATTCACGTACCTTATCATGTTTTCATATATTGGAGCCTGCAGTTGGTCATGGATTAGCGAATGAATTTTGATCATATCCTCTCTCGGCATGGAGCATTTTGGAAATGGCGAATGTAATTTTTGACATGACGGTAAAAGTATACATCGCATGGCTGACAAAACGGTGTGCATCGCGGTGGTATAAATGACAAAGTGCAAGTTGGGAGCAATTTCGATCACTTTTTCACTTTTATGCGACAAAGTACGCTTGCTGCTTATTTTATAATCGGATCCCGTTTGATCCGTATTGATAACATAATCAGGGTCGAATCTCTGGATTATTTGACTTGTTTGTTTCTGATATTTTGTAGCGGTTTCCATCAGTTCCTGTAACGTTTTTTTATCCTTTTCGCTGACGTATTTTGTGACGTGTCGTTGGGATATGCGATGCTTCAATTTAAATTGAGTAACCGAAGTATTTGACGCTTTAAATTCGAAGGTTCCATCCAAAAATTGGAAGGCAGCAGCCATTGCCCACTGTTGGAGCATCCGAGTTGTTACGAGGCTTGCTCTTTGGTCTCTCGCCTCGGTAAACCGGTCATAAACATACGAATTAATCACTTCTAGTTTATCATTTCGCGTCCCCCTTTATTCGATTTGGGCTCTCCACTTTGACAACTGCGTTTTGCTTTTTAACAATCTTGTTGATCGTTTTTGCAAAGTTGCCAAGGACCACTTCGGATGTAGATCTGCTAACTCCACGGACTTGATTTTTACAGCGTATGGAATTCTGTTCCGCTGGTCTGCGTCGTATTCTTCATCCGAACCCGAATAAATGATGTCTTCATCTATTTTTATTTTTTTTTAGTACTCTAGTTTCTTCGTTGCTTGTTCTAGAAGTACTTTCTTCTTCTCTCGTATTGGAAAATAATACCTCTTGCTCCGTAAACGCCATATTCCCGTACTTGTCCAAAAATCGTTTAAACATTTCTCTGCCGATTAATGCAGATCGTTCACTGATTTCGGAGCTCTCCGATTCGACTATGAAATTATGTTTTATCAATAACTGCCACAGATAATATATTGCGTCAGTTAACTCTTGTCGTTCTTCAACGTGAGGTGGAAGCCACAAAAGAGAGCTTCCTTCATCTTCCACTAAATCTTCAATATCGTCATAGTTGCATTTACTGGCAACTTGTGAACTACTTGCACTTTACTCCATTTTAAAACGTCTGCACACTTCGAAAGATCACGTTCAACTGACTAGAAACGTTTATTCAGCAGTTATAAGCGTCGAAACTCACGTTCAAACTTGCTTCACTGTATTCCTCGAACGGCAGATGGACTAGAATGAATAGAAAAACGCCAATGTTTGCAGGCCGCCTACAGGTTTTGGCGCGTCAACACCCCAACGGTCCGACAGGTATAAAATTCTTGACCCGGTCAAAAATTTTCTTGACGTGTTTCTGACTATTTCCAAGAAAATATTTCATCAAATTTTTAATTTCCAGGTGAGTAGGCAGATTATTGTATGCCAACGTTTAAATTACGGCTAATTTATTTTTAAAAAGTAAAAAAATTGCAAGAGATTAGAAAGAAAAAAATTTGATATTGAATTTGTGAGTTTTGATCAATAAAAGCGCGTAAATTATTTTTTCAAATTTTTTGTAATTTTTTATTCATGAATTATAAATTTCAATAATAATTAAAAAAAAAATGAAAAAAAAAATAAATAAAAAAAGTATCTTGGACGGGATTTGAACCCGGAGCCCTCGGGCGGGAGTCTAGCTCGCTCGCCACTGGGCTACTCGCCTGGTTGTGATAGGGCGTAAACTTTATTGTACGTAAAAGGGCTCCCAACTTTGACCGGCGATTTCTCGAAAACGAAGCCGAGTTGGCACCTACACTTTTGGGGTTTGGTTGGTACTCACCCACACTATAAGCACGCGAAGTGGGAGCCCATAACTCGATGCACCTCCCGCGATGTTCCCTCGTCAGAACTAGGGCGGTTTGCAGAGCGAACATGCTCGTCATCGCGATTGTCGGCGAATCCAATGGCGATCGGGCCGAGTTTGACGCCCATTATTTCCATTATTTGCAGGCAATGTCTACGATTTTTTTGCCGTTGAACATGTGTTTAGGTGCCAAATTCCATACGCAGTTGTTAAAACTTTCATTATTGTTTTGTGTATGGCCACCTAAACACCTTTCGAGCAGTTCTGTTTTGGTGAGATCCTCGTAAATAGGGTTTAAAACTTCCTGTACTTCCTCAGAAAGAGCAGGAGGATGTTTGTAATGTTCCTGAAGTGCCTTAGCTTTAAGATACTTGCATCATTCTATCGAGCAGTTGTGATATTGCGGCTTGACATCGGTCGAAATTTTGTGGTAATACCCTGCCCATATTTCTTTACGCATACCTTCAATAGAATTCAAATTCCTTCGAATAGCTAAGCTGTAATTTTCAGACAACTGTTTCATCAACTTGATGGTCAAAGTTTGTGTTTTTCCTTTTGACACTTTTTTTACGGTAGCCGTTTATTTCTTCACAATTAGAGTTTTTTTCGGTGCGGTTTTTTTCGATGCGACTTTTTTCGATGTAACGTTTTTCGATGCGATTTTTTTCTCTTCTGCTTCCTTTAGAGCTTTTTTCTTCTGGATCAAAGATTTTCTTGCTTCATTTGCACGTTTGAAAACGCGTTGGGCCACATGTAAAACACACTCCAATTTTTTGACAATGAACTCTTCACCATAGGGAAAACAATTAAGCAGCATTCTGAAAGTCTTTGAGTCGCCATCACCGATGTAGAATCCATATCGCACAGCAAATCTTTCTACCGATCGTAAAAACATTTCTACTATGCCATCTACCTCCATTTTGCCAGCACTTCCTGAGTGATTTGCTGTACAATGAGGTTTATACTTCTCAGACCAGGTGATAAAGTCTAATGTGTTTTCATTACCTTTCCATTTTTCACATCCTTTACAGAGACTTGATCGTATTTCAACGTCAGCGATTTTTCCAGTAAATCGAAGAATAAGTGAAACTACCAATTCGAGAAGAGAAGCCTCTTTTTCCCCAAGATCCGTCACCAGAAACTGTCAAAACGTCCTCGGGAAGTCCTTTTTCCTTTTGCACGTTTTTTTCTTCTTTAACAGCTTTGCGCGTCACTAAATCGAAAACGGTTTTTACTGCTATGGCAATGCCGTCAACGATTTGATAGTAAACATTCTTATGTAATGCGTAGCCTAAGTCCATTAGACCGCAAAATAAGTTGATTCCAGCTAATCCAATGCCCATTAAACGCATCGCAAACACGAGGCGACGATTAACTTCGTAACCACTTCTGATCATTGGGCACGAGTTAATGTACTTTTTGCCACATGCACAACTCAAACACATTTTAAAACCCAAGCCTCGCTCTCCATATTTAGAAAATGAAATTTCTTCATTGCAAACTTTACACTTCAAGTAGTTTGACAACGTTGAAAACGCAAGAAGAAAACTTATGATACTGTAACTGGTAGCTGGATCCGTGTGCACGTCGAAACTCTGATCCTTCGAAATTGCCAGTTTTTCAGTTGATTTGCTTGCAAAATCTGCAGTTTTATCCGAGTGTTGATTCTCTGAAAACTTCCGCTTCCTGGTTCTCCCTGAATGAGCTTCGTTCTTTTTATCATGTTGCACATACGTTCTTTTTATTCATGTTGCACAACCCGATGTTACTCCTACGCAGTCTAAGCGAATACTGATGTTGAAATAACGGTAGAGGTGTTACAATGTTCGTTTTTGCTCCTAAAACTTACTTATAACTGCGGTTATATTTCAAGAAGGACTAAAATATAGCTGGATTATACGATTTATAATGAGAAGCAGCTGTTTAATGAACAATAGCGGGGAAAGAGGATTAAAAGGCCGATGGGTCGGCCGAGCGCACTATACGCTCAGGTAGACGAAATGAGGTCCTGATGTTCAGGTAAAAAAAAATATACCTAGAGAGCTCGGATTTTCATAAAATTTTGACACAATATTTCTGAATGTATTTACTTTCAAAAACAGTTAAAAAATCGATTTTTTGAAATTTTCAAAGTGGACTGGCCCCTTAATCGAACGCAACAAATAAAATTTAAAGTTGGCGATAAAGTTCGAATCAGCAAGTACAAGCACGTTTTTGAGAAAGGTTATATCCCAAACTGGACAACAGAAATATTTACCACAAGCCAAGTCGTGAATACCGATCCCGTGACGTACAAACTCAAGGATTACCAAGATCAACCGATCGAGGGTGGCTTCTATCAGGAGGAACTCACTGGCGTCAAATATCCAAATACTTACTTCGTGGAAAAAGTCGTGCGCAAACGTGGAAACAAATTGCTTGTAAAATGGTTAGGTTTCGATAACTCTCACAACAGTTGGATCAGTGAATCTGATTTGTAATTTTTTTCCCCCTATGATGGTTTTGTTACAGTTTAGAATAAAAGAATAAAAAATAAAAAAGAGTGACTGTGTTATTTACTTTCAGTTATTACAGCTGTGACTCCTTGGCCGTGAAACTCTACTCTCTCTCTCTAGGTCACTATATTCGTAAATACAAATTCCAAACATCGGACTACTTTATCTTTTCTAAGCATTACTCCCGACATGCGTAAGAATATGAGAAGGGGGATATACATTTTTTTTATATACAAATATTACATCTTCATATACATATATTTTATATACACTCTTTATATACATTTTTCTTACAGTGTTGTTTTTACATACATATTCGATATGAATGATCTATATACATATTCTATGTACAGATTAATCTTAAAAAAAATAGACTTCATCTTTTTCCTTTCTAATCTTTACATCAGAGTGATGCCCCACGGAAGAGTATCTATCATATTAGCGCATATGATCCTCTTATTGTCATTCCAGCTCAGTGCTACTTTTTTCTGTGTAATCGTTTCAACTTCATGTTTTTTGCTGCGAATCAGTTTCTGGGATTTAATCAATTCTTGACGGTTGAACAAACATCGTTTATAATCATCAAATATTATTGTTTTCAATATAGATCTCTTAACTCCCTTGGCTCGCATTTTAACTGTATTTTGAATCGTGAAACTACATCTTTGCCCTCAAACCAACGAATTCCCGCATTATCTCACCATTATTTTTATCCTTCATTAAACCGAGAACTTTTTTGTTAACTAACGGCATCCCATATATATTGTCCGTAGGATAATCTGAAGTATCAAATTTGTGTACATCACATTTCATGATTGCGTATATATTTGGGGTAGTAGTATGATACAACAAACTATCTGTGCCGGTATATATTAATTTTGCCTGGTAGCCAAATGTCGGTTTTATATAATTATAATGGAAATCGTAGATGTACGTTTTAGCGAGGTCAAGAATGCAAAAACCAGTGTATATGGGTTTGTTGAATTTAACTTTGAGACATGTCATTTCTATGATTACCATGTCTTCATCGAATACAGTGCAGTTATGGAAATTCGGTTTTGCGATGAAAGCTCGAGCTCCGTATCGTCCGTCCCATTTCGTGACTAGTTTGACATCGCGGTATTTCCGAACGTTTTCCATAGTTTTGCCGAAGACTGCGTTGTTCATGAGTTTGTAGAAATTTTTCTCAAAGTCGTTTGTGGTTTTTTTTTTAGTTCGGTATGAACATCGATGTACTTTTTGAGCCAGGGAGATTGTTTAAATTTCAAAACTCTATGGACTTTTGTCAACTTGAGACCATAGTCTAAATACTGTTTCAAATTTTGATAATGGATAACGTATCGATTTTTTGAGTGCACCGTTGTCATTAATTTTGCTTGGTTATAACCAGGGTTGCAAATAATGCATTATTTTTTTTAATGCATTATCATTTTCATTAACCATTAAAATTAAATGGTTAGTGGAAAATATTTCTATTAACCATTAAAATTAAATGGTTAAGGGGTTATATACAATTGGAAGGCCAAAAAAACTCGTTTTTTTACGAATTTTTTCCGGATAGGGATTTCATTTGACGAGGAAAAGCATAAGGAAGTAAATGGAGTGTCATCTTTTAACTCTTTATCGCAATTTTTTATTTAACAAAATATTGCTTCAGATAGCTCCTGTGATTGATCTCCTGTAGGTCCTCTAAAAAAAGGCGTCTTGCGGTGAGCATGAAATCTCCCGTTTGGATCAGCTGAAATTTAAAAACCAAAGAGATTTGTTTAGTGGACAGATAAATGCTGGGATTGGACGAAGGAATAGTTGGAATTTCCAATTTTGATGAAATGACGGCTCCTCAAAGACGAAATTTCAATTTTTAACCGAATTTTGGTCGTTCAGTGGTTCAAAAAAAATAGAAATAATTTTCGGAAATCTTACTCCTTCGTCCAATCCCAGTAGAATATATCTGAGAAAGTTGTGTTAAAATTGCAGACCGATCGGTTGAGCCATCTTTGAGAAATCGTGCTCACCGACTTTGAAAACATCGTTTCGAGATAAACGCGTTCAAAGTTTCATAAGTGATGAACACATGGATAAAATTTTTTTTTTACAACTTACAAGGAGTCATCTATTCCAGGGCCATAAGAAGTTCCCTCTGCATCATCAGCAACTTCCAAATTGTCGAAATGCAGTCGTCGTCGAACCATTCTTCCTTCGCGCGTGCGCTCATGCGCTCTTAAAATAGAGATCGCGACGCGCTCTGCATCCTGTTTTTCGGTATAGGCATGGGCATTGGGCCCAATCGATAGACCCAGTGCACTCATATAATATAATAGTGATGCCGTACCTTCATTAAAGGTGCCGGCTGCCATGTGAGCTGCTATTTCCACTATTTTTGAACCACTAGGAATTATTTTCGGTGTGATTTTCCAAATCAACTGATTATAGCTTTCGTTGTTATTTTGTGTGAAACCACCAACACATCTTTCAAGCAACTTTTCATTGCTCAGATCCGTGTAGATCGGAAACAGAGCGTCAGCAACATCTTGTGGAAATGGAGAATAATCGTGTTTATAATCCGATAATTTATTCGAAGCTCGCGCTCGCTGCCAACAACACCATGACTCAGTTCCGACCGGGCATCTTTCGTGTTGAGGATTTTCATCTGTTGAACAATAATGGTAATATGTTGCCCATATTGCATTATACATATTGTCAACGGAATCACAGTGCCTCCTGATTGCCAAGCCATAATAAACAGTCAATTTATCGATCAGTTTGGCTGTGAGCTTTCCTTTTCCACCAAGTACTTTTTTTTGCATTTTTTTCCCACTTTTATTTACAGTCATCTCGGTATTTTTTTTGACACAGTCTCGGAGTCGTGAACCCATTCTTTTTTGAACGTGTCCAATACATTCTTTTTTTACCACTTCGTTGTTTCCGTAAGGCACAGCTTTCAAAATCCCCGAGTAGGTTTTCGAGTCACCGTCGCCGATGTAATTTTTGTATTGGACGTTAAATTTTTCCATTGAACGCTTGAACATTTCTACGACCGCATCGACTTCCATTTTTCCTGAAGAACCGTTATGATTCGCAGCACAAACATCTTTGTGATCGTCATACCATTCGTTGTACTTTTCAGTGTCGATTTTTTTTTTCCAAACCTCGCATTGTTTGCAGTACGAACTTTTCACGACGATATCGATAATTTTCCCCGTATAATAACCGATCAGTGATGTTACTCCGTATAAAGAAGTAAACCCTCGTTTTTTCCAGGTTCCATCGCCAGATATTGTCAATTCTTCACAGTTTCCATCGCCTCGATTTTGAGCAGACGCTTCTTTTTCTTCAGCACAAGCTTTGTCGAAAAGTTTTTTGGTGGCCATTTGCGTGCATGAATGAATATTTTTGACGATCAAATCGTACGTAGCTTGCATCACAAAAGGTGGCATGTCCATCAATCCACAAAATTTCGCTGCACCTTTCAATCCTATTCCGAGAGTTCTCATCACAAATAAAAATCGTCTGTTTATCGCGTAAGAATGTTTGATGAAAGGACAAGAGTTTATGGCTCGAGGATCGCACTTATCACACAGAATGACGATTTTAAAACCGAGTCCTCGTTGTGCAGCCGTTTGAAATTGCACTTTTCCTTTGCAAGTTTTACACTGGACGTATTCACTTATCGCTGCGAAGACCGTTATAAAATTGAAAATGCGATATTCAATGGGGGAATCACGAGGAACTAAGATCTCCTTCTGATTTTTCAATTTTTTCGCGGATGTACTGAAGCTACTTTCATCGGCCTCGACTGTTTTTGGATTGTACGATTGTTTTCGCTTTTTCCCTCTTGAAATTTGCGTCTTGTCGGATAGTCTCCGTTGTCTGGTACACTTGTAAGGCATTTTTATTCGCAAAACTACGAAAACGGAGTAAAATTTGAACGCGCGACTTTACACTGTGGCAGAGCTGGTTCGACTGACAAAATTCCTTTCTTCGGTATAAGAAATGACCACGCTTAGCTCTCGCATATACCATGTATGCAAAAACAATGAAAAGGGTCACCTCAGGCACGCGGGCCACAATAACCGCTGCCGCTCGGACCGTTCGGAGCGCGCTTACTTTGTAATGCTCCAAGTGTCCTTTCAAGTACGCATGTATCTCTACGAATGTTTGCCGTATCGCTTTGAAAATTTCAGAGAATCTATTTGAATATATGTAGACTCCAAAAATGCAACAAAAAAAATCGATTTTTTGAAATTTGAAATTAATCATAAAATAGCATATAACTCCGACATTACTTGCTGGATTAATTTGAAATTTTCAGAGAATGTACTCAAATGTATGTACATTCTGAAAATGCCATAAAAAAAAATCGATTTTCTGAAATTTCCAACTGTATATAACCCCTTAATGAAAAATATTTCCATTAACCATTTATTTAAATGGTTATAATGGAAATTATTTCAAATAATGATTAAAATTAAATGGTTAATGGAAACTATTTCCATTAACCATTTAAATATTTTCCATTAACCATTTAATTTTAATGGTCAATTAAAATATTTTCCATTAATCATTTAATTAAATGGTTCATGGAAATATTTTCCATTAACTATTTAATTAAAATTAAATAATAGTAATGGAGGTTTCCTCGGTTACTGGTACCGGCAGTAGTTTCGGCTTGGGTCAAAATGACCCGATGGTAGTAATCGAGGCTCACTCGTTTACCAGAAGCAGTACCAGTTTTGATCTGGGTCAAAATGACCCTATGGTAGTAACCGAGATTTTCTTGGTTACAAATAGCGCGAGCGGTTTTGGTCTGGGTCAAACTGACCCAATGGTAATAACCGATGATTTCTCGTTTACTAGTAGCGGGAATGGTTTTATTCTGGGTCAAAATGACCCGATGGTAGTAACCGTGGTTTTCTCGGTTACTAGTAGCGGGAACGGTTTTATTCTGGGTGAAAATGACCCAATGGCAGTAACCGTGGTTTTCTTGGTTACTAGTAGCGGGAACGGTTTTATTCTGGCTCAAAATGACCCAATAGCAGTAACTGTGGTTTTCTCGGTTACTAGTAGCGGGAACGGTTTTATTCTGGGTAAAAACGACCCAATGGCAGTAACCGTGGTTTTCTCGGTTACTAGTCGCGGGAGTGGTTTTAGTTTGGGTCAAAATTACTCAGTGGTAGTAATCGAGGTTTTCTCGATTACTAGTGGCGGGGATGGTTTTGGTCTGGTTCAAGTAGACCCAGTGCGTAAATTTTTATTGTCCTTTTACGTACTTGAAAAATGCTCTCATCACGGTAATTGCGACGAATAATAAGGGGGGAAAAACTATTGGAGTATTATATACACGTTATTATCTCACTTTTCTAATGACTAGGTGTTCTCTTCGACTACATATCTATGAGAATTCATCCCGCACTTATATGAACTTCTATATATGTACGCAAAACAATTTTGATGCGTAGTGCTATGCTCGTACAATTTACGTCTAAATCATAGAGTCGGTCTAGGAGCTTAACACAGAACATAATCAATTTCTTCCGTTGCTTTGTCTACCCTGTATCCATCTCAATTTTTTTCGTCGACTACACCGCGGGCCGAGGGCAGTCTGAGTGATTAGAACCCGACGGAAAGGAGGAATTGAAAATCAAGAAAAGATAACGATTAAATTTAAAAAAAGGTGAGAAGGCGGGCCATTGAGTTAGGGCCAAGGTACGCAAAAGAGCAACGAGAGAGAGAGTTTTTCTTGAGTTTGACGTAAAAAATATTCTTTATTCTGTGAAATAGTAGTGAAATATTTTAAATACACTGGTCCAGACGCGGGTTTCTTTCCACCGAACTATTTTTGAGGCCATTTTACGTAACTAAGAAAACCTTGGTTACTACCGTTGGGTTATTTCAACCCAGAATAAAACCGCTTCTGCTACTAGTAACCGAGAAAACCTCGGTTGTTACCATTGGATCATTTAGACCCAGAATAAATCCGCTTGTGCTACTAGTAACCGAAAAAACCTCGATTACTATCATTGGTTCATTTTGACCAGATCAAAACCACTCCCGCCACTAGTAACCGAGAAAACCACGGTTTATACCATGGGATCATTTCGACGCAGAATAGAACCGTTCCCACTACTAGTAACCGAAAAAACTTCGGTTACTACAATTGGGTTATTTTGACCCAGAATAAAACCGTTCCCGCTACTAGTAACCGAGAAAACCACGGTTACGGCCATTGGGTCATTGTGACCCAGAATAAAACCGTTCCCGCTACTAGTAACCGAGAAAACGACGGTTACTGCCATTGGGTCATTTTGACCGAGAATAAAACCGTTCCCGCTACTAGTAACCGAGAAAACCTCGGTTACTACCATTGGGTCTTTTTGACCCGAGAATAAAACCGTTCCCGCTACTAGTAACCGAGAAAACCTCGGTTACTACCATTGCGTCGTTTTGACCCAATCTAAAACCACTCCCGCCACTACCCAGATAGAAATTCGTGCTGTCGGCATTAAGAATACTGTGGCGTGCAGTCACCATGCCGTCACTGTGCCACAAATCGTCTATCAGGGTAGTAACCGAAAAAACCACGGTTACTATCATCGGGTCATTTTGACCCAGAATAAAATCATTCCCGTTACTAGTAAACGAGAAAACCTCGGTTACTACTATTGGGTTATTTTCACCCAGAATAAAACGGTTTCCACTACTAGTAACCGAGAAAAGCACGGTTAGTACCATTGGGTCATTTTGACTCAGAATAAAACCGTTCCCGCTACTTGTAATCGAGAAAACCACGGTTACTGCCGTTGGGTCATTTTAACCCAGAACAAAATCGGTCCCATTACTAGTAATCAAGATGACTGTGTTTACTACCATGGGGTCATTTTGACCCAGAATAAAACCTCTCATGGTATTTGTAATAGAGAAAACCTCGGTTACTACCAGAGGTTCATTTTGACCCACAACAAAACCTCTCACGCTACTTGTAACCGAGAAAACCTCGGTTACTACCATAGGGTTATTTTGACCCAGCCAAAACTGGTACTGCTACTGGTAACCGAGGAAACCTCAATTACTATTATTTCATTTTAATGGTTAATGGAAAATATTTCCATTGGCCATTAAAATTAAATGATTAATGGAGAATATTTCCATTGACTATTAAAATTAAATGGTTAATGGAAAATATTTCCATTGACGATTAAAATTAAATGATTAATGGAAAATATTTCCATTGACCATTAAAATTAAATGGTTAATGGAAAATATTTCCATTGATCATTAAAATTAAATGATTAATAGAAAATATTTCCCTTGACCATTAAAATTAAATGGTTAATGGAAAATATTTCCATTAATCTTTTAATTTAAATAGTTAATGGAAATAATTTCCATTAACCATTTAATTTAAATGGCTAATGGAAATTATTTTCATTAATCATTCAAATTAAATGGTTAATGGAAAATATTTTCCATTAAAAATTTCGCAACCCTGGTTATAACCTGGAGGTACAAAGGGTTCTGGTGCTAGTGGTAAATCTTTATGCGATTCATGTAATTCTTCAGGATACTCGAGATCGACTTCGAATATATATCTTGTCGGACTATTGTCGGGAATATTACGTGGATCTATTTGATCCAAGTTATGCTCCCACTCGAAGGAGTCAGTCGATAGATATTGACTCATAGCTGCACCATATAGGTTATTCACATCATAGTACATGAGGTATGATTCAGGGATGTTTGGATTAAAATCTGCTCCCATGTACCTATTATTGGCTTTTGCATATCTATTTGAACACTGTGAAAGTCCATCTCGAATGCCTCTTTCCACAAACATCAACATGTCGATATCTGATAAAAGCTCGAGCTCAACACCTGTACTTTGAGCATTGCGTCGAATGCTATCCCTGGAGCAGTGTAATAATGCAAAGGATGGAGATCGTATGTGACTTTACAGTTGCGTTGAAAATTTTCAACAATGTCGGCCAAAAGAAGTACGTCGGTTTTCAGGTAAAGGTCGGAATATTCTCCCAATGTTTTGACATTGAAAGCATTCCAAACCTTTCTTTAATTGAGAGTAAACATTTTGTTTAGTCGGCAGTTCGGTCTCGTCAAGTCTGTCCCAACTGTCGACGTAATCATATGGGAAAACACCTTTTCTCGTTAACAATTTGAATTCTTGTGCATTATTATAGTGCTTTCTTGTAATTGTTTTTTCATTATTGCAGAGATACGATGCCAGGCTCTCAATACTCGAGGGCATGAACCTGAAAGAGTCGATGAATCGATAATCTATAGCCGTCCCTTCGACACTCTTGCTGAACGAAATATATTTTTCCTTGTTTACCGGCAAGAGATTGACTGAGTCTTCAAACTCTTTGGTCAGAGCCTTTATCAGAAAGTGCGAGTCGTAACCTGATAAGTTGTGGAACACAACGGGAATGGAATGCGAATTTTTGTAGTTCAAATTGCAGCCTTCGTGTGTCGCACCGCGATACTCACCAGTGAAATGGCAATAATCGCGATGCTTTACATCTTTAGGCTCAAATAGTTTTTCGCAAATATGACAATTCTTCGCGAATCGGACATCGGTTTTTTGTTTATAGGTCATTTGATTCCTTGGCTTCGCGGATTTCAAGCGAACAGTCAACGATTCAGCCAATTTCTTCAATTCATTCATGAACTACTCCACGTAATTCTTGTTACAATAAAGTTTGAATTGAGAGAGTGAATCGTCGAAAGTACACTTGAGATAGTAGGCGATACTTCGGGGGATGTGTTTCTGGTAGGCCGTTGTGTTCGCATCCTCGCCAGGTGTGACCGGTTTCAACAGACATTCGAGATCGGCGTAGATTGCAAACGGGGCATGGATTTTATTCTTGTAATTTTTGAATTTCAAAATTTTATTATCTTCGTTCGGCATAATGACTCGACGATGTTTTTTCAGCAAAGTTTCCGATTGAAAGGGCACAAGCAACGATCACAGAGCCAAGTGGCACCTTTATGTTTTGTAATTTGTTATTTAACTAAGCGAGACAGATTTCGAATCCATGCAAAATGATAAACTGTATTCGCTTTTTCAGGCAAATCAACGTTTGTTTCTAGCACGAGCAAGTTAATTCTGGGTATGCCAGACTTTTGATGGCTTATGTAAACAGGTACTATTTCGTTTACACCTTTTTTCTCGTCACGCTCAAGACCGTAAACATTAATTGCCAAATTGTTTAATTTCTCAAATTTCGGAATATTTTTCATTTGCATAGGAAAATCTATACTTTCATATCTTAGCACTGAGCTGAAATGAGGATACGAGTTTGTGCGATTCAGATGACGAGTTGAGTCTGGATGAAGAGCGGAGGTGACGGACCATAGGAAACAGTAGGCATCATTGTTTTCAATGTTAATGACTGCTTTCTTGCTTCGGATATCATGCGGCAACTTGACAAACGTTGACAGTCCTCCGCGTAGTGATGTGTACTTGTTGGTGTCGACGCCCAAATTGATAATTTCCATCATTGACCAACCTGAATCTCGATCTTGAAAGTCTTCGGCTTTGACCAATAGTTTTCCCATTATTACGTTAAACCATTCATCGAAATTCATTGTTGGAATAATGAGTTCATTTCTCGTGTTGAAAAATTTTATCTCTTCGATGACATTGTCATTCTTTGCCATTACATATTTGCAAGCCAGTACAACGTTCACTTTAACGTTGCCATCTTTCTTCAAAATGTTCTTTAATCTCCTGATAATGAGATTTTTGGAATCATGGAGAAAACTTTTCGAATCCTTGTGCGTGAGATTGACTATCACTCCGATGCGGATTCTCGATTCAAAAGCCGTCTCAGCATCTTCCCATCGAACTTTGTCACTTGTTTTCGATATTGTTCCTCTACCGATTTTTTGTAGAGCCTTGATTTTTGCGTTAAGAGTTTTAAGGATTCCGATAGCTGCCGAGATGCACTGTTTCTCTCCCACTGTCGAGGCTGTTTTCAACAGTTTATTTAAGGCGTCTTCTCACTTTGGAAATTTAAAAAAATCGATTTTTTTTTTTTTTTAAATTTTGAAAGTACATATCTTCAAAAATGTCATCTCGAAATTTCATAAAGATCGGACGAGTCTAACTACATTTTTTGGCGACCGTTAGGTGACTACCTGAGAGTACCCGGCGATCCCTTTCACGCCGCTCGGACGGTCCCTGTATATCTGACTCTATACAATTGAATAGCCGTGTTCTTTTGTTAATGTAGTACCCCTTGCTTAGGTATATTCTGTTTTCGGGTCTATACTCATGTAATAAGACCTTAACACGTGCATTTTTCAAAAGAAAATCACTCGGCAACGATGCTAAACTGTTATTTCATCAGTCTAATTTGAAACTTCGTAACGGCAACATCTCTGCGCTCAGGATTGTTATAATGGATAAAAAGACTTCGCAACAAAGTGCCACGTGGCGACGTCCAAGTTCGAAATCTAAAAAAAGAAAATTTCGTGGAGTGCTTCCACACCAGTCTGAAGCAGATACGAGTCATGCTAGTGCGAGTGCAGCAAAATTAAAAAAATCGGACGATACAAGTTTCGATGTACACATCGATCCAACGGCTGGATATAGTATTATTCAGTTTTTTCTTGTTTTTTCTACATTACAACAATATGTGAAGTGTAAAGTTTGTAACAAAGATGTTTCAAGAAACATCATCAAGAAAAACCGTGGAAATTGCTTGCCAAACAGCGGCATGCATTTATAACGAAGGGCTACAACCTGTTTTAAAAATTTTGGAGGTGATGGGTGTCAAACTAGGCCCTATCGCCGTTCAATACGCCGAGAAACGCGACAGTGATCGCGTACGCGTAGGGAACCGCCGCAGCTCTAACGCTTCAAAAGAGACTAGGTCGAGACGAAGGGAAGCTACTTTGGACGAACACACCTTCTACGAAGAATCGGAAGGTCCATTGTATGGAGCAGGCATCGCTGATTAACCCGAGGTAAGGTTTTTTCATGATTTTTCTGCAACCAAAACTTTAAACGCAGTTATCTCAAAACAAGGTTTTTCGGTGCTTTGTTGATGAAATTTCGGAAACTATCCGGCCGATTGTCATGAAATTTGAATGACATATGCTTCATAGTTATGGCTATAGCGCATATCATCAGATTTTTTAAATTTTGATTTTAAGAATTTTTTTTTTACAAAAAACTGCAAAAAAATCGTGGTTTTTTTTTACTTTTTCGAAAAACGTGCGCCATTTTGTTATTTTCGCGAATATCAAAAATCTGATGATATGCGCTATAGCCACTGACATACTGAATCTAAAACAGTTTTATTTTTTTGTTTCAGACGACCCGTCTCGGAGATACCATCAACAAGCCACGACCATAACATTTTTACACGGGTTTTTCAATGCTACTGATGTATTATAATAATTGTTTAAAAAAATAAAATAAAAATTTTTTCATGTACTTGAAAGATGTGTTTATTACATAGGATCCGTTTTATCCCATAATTTTAAGCAAAAATCCTCGAAAAAAAATCGCAAAAACAGCCTATTTTTGAGGCGTTTAAAGTGAGAAGATGCCTTAAGAGCTGGATGTTTCGGAGTGCTAGTCGTCTCTACTTTTCGATATCGGTGACCGATAATTTTTCCTTCAGAGATTTGTAGGCTCCTTCCATGATTCATATCAATTTACGACACATTTCTCGCTCCATTGTAACAATGATTGGAGTAATTTAAGAGGCTATGTTCTTCACAGAAAGTCTGGATGCAATGACAGTTAAACAATGACCGGACTCTTATTCAGCACGGCTATTTATATTAGGAGATATTGTCCATCTTTCTCTAATAATTACGCTAAATTCTTGATGATTTACTTAGCGCATAGAGTAATAAGGGCGTATATGCTATGTTCTGTACCCAGTCGATATTACTTTATTGCATTTATGTTATAAATCTTGTCGATGCGTGTTTGAAATTTGACACCGTTGTTTGTCGCTAAATCTTTCGCACGTGCGGTATAAACAAAATACGTTGGAATCATTCCCTAAAGATCGTGCAATGGCCCTGAAAAGTGCTGATGCGTAAATTGCGCGTGACATTAATAATAATAATAATAACCCAATAACTGGCAAATATCTCCCATCCCACAAGATCGTGAAAAGTTCCTGTCGATACGTGTTTGACCATGTTATTCGTCGCTACGCACGTGCAGCTTAAACTTATTTGCTTCTCAATCCTGGAATTCTGGATGCAAAGCTAGTAATGAAGGCCTTTGACCTTGAAAGTTATAAACTTTTATAAATTTCGAACGTAAGAAGGGCGTATAAACTATATTATGCACATGGTCCCTACGTCCTTACCGCTACCTGATGTGACCCGCATTACCCCCCCCCCCCCCCTCCACACCGTCGAATTTCAAGATTTTGGGACCCCCATGATAATATACGAACCCTCATATACCACCCCCCCCCCCTCCCCTCCCGACCGTGACGTCATCATAGAATGTTCGAGAACGTTCTAGTAGCTTCTCGAATGCGTGTGTGTCCGTGTGACAATAACACGCGTTAGCACAGAAGCCTCACTGTTTCTCTACTCTCTGGTTATTTCCATGCCTAAATATTATATTGAAATTGCTATTAACCAATGTCAGATTCATCCAGATGTGTCGACGTCCAATGAAAGTACAGCAACCAACAACTCTTTGCAAACCCGCAAGTAGTTGTAAATACAAATAGCAATACATTTTGCAGTCTGAATTATTATCATAAGTGTATATCATGCTCAGGTTCTGAGCAATTGACATAAAGTAAAGAGACTTGTAAAGCTCTCAACGTGCGTATACATCTCGTTCGCTGACGTGTCATTAAAGTGATTCAATATTCGGCCTGGGTCATGGGTCACGCATGTAGGTGGGACATACATCTCTCGCAAAGGACTAGCTATCCTAACTTCGCTCATTCAGTCGTATATTATAGAGACTGCCTCAGACTCCAGCGTGCGTGGAATAAATTCACGAGATATTGCACGATCGGTCAACAACATATACATCTTACGTACAAGGAAATAAAGAAAAAGAAAGAGAGAGTGACATCGCGGTAAGTACGTCAATGCCTTGTGCTAATTACACACTGACAGCAAAACGGTAGGATTTACATTGCGACGGACGTAAATGACTTTTTAAGGGTGTTGACGCATCATAAAAAAAAATATTTTTAACAACTATCTCTGAACAAATTCAGCCATCTTTGAAAGTGATCAATAATAATTCCTAAATGTTTATTACCATTTATTTAGACAAATAATGATGGTACCTACGAAAATAATGAAAGTGGGGGAAAAAGTGTCATCATTTCTTGAACATTTCTTTGATAGTTTTTGACATTGCAATTATTCAAAGTCAATATTTACAACTGGATATTGATAAGGTAAATTTTTTGAAATTTCTGCTAAATTTTTAAGCACCCAAATTTCAAAAGAAGAATGTTTTCACTTGGAACATAATACATAAAGCATTGTACATTTTTTATTCCAATATTATATCAAAATTTAGCTGAACTTGATGCGAATGAGTATTCAAAATATCAATTTAGAAAGTAAATAGTAATTGAACAAAAAATTGAATTGATGTCATCGAATAAAAATTATATTTCAACCGTTGGTAAAAAATAAATAGAAAGTAAAAAAAGATCGAAGACACAATAAAGTACGACGTGAAAAGATGATTTTTTCAACGGTTATCCTACGAGAAGTTTCTGCAAATCCTGAACTGTTAGTTCTAAGCAGTAAATTGTAATAAATCATGGATAAGTGACCTATCTGATGCGTTGATTATTCTTGAATTAAGTTGAACATCTGTTGTCTTGAGTATAATTGTTGAGAAGCATTTGATCGCGAGTTATCGATTAATCCGAGTTGATTAATCGTTTTTGGATTTATGGGGGCTGGATACGTCCAGGAGGCATTGAATGAATACATGTCGTTGATGTCCGAGAGAACAAACTTAACATATGTCTATTATATTGCAAAGGATTCGTAGGAAGAGAGAAATACAGAGGAGAGTAAAAGTTCATAGAGTAATAAATACCGTTGCATGGGCGTGCATGCATATTACTGATGTGTACATATGTATACAAGTGCTGGGGAGCATTGTATGCACGGGGCAGTTATGATATATGGCGCACATAGAGTGTAGTAATGTTCTTGAACGTGCATCGCTGGAATTCCAATCGTATTCCCATTCCACTCGTCGAATCGTCTTTTACCACAATGGAATGTCAGCTGTGCGTGAGCAAGGAGTTGTCTCAGATTCTTGCCAATCGGTATACGATCTGAGCGATACACGATGTATATAAAAAAGACGGTAAGATAGTCGATGATCGAGACCACCCGATCCGCCCTCGGTCTTTCTCCTTTGATAGCAAACCATGTGAATTCGTCTACGATATCTTTCTTTAAATTGTTACACATGACTATTTATGGGCATACCCTATATGTTATACGCAAGATATTACGCGCAGACAGAAACTATTCAAACTGTGATATTCGAAGAATTGTCGTTTTAAGTCCACGATTGGTCGTCGCTTGTACTCATTTTCCTTTGGGATATACGTATGCTCATAACAGACGAAAGACAGAAGGAAATTGAGAAAAAGAAAGTCCCTCATTCCGATTGGTATATAACGGAACGTCGTAACGTTCGACGACGATAAAATATTGCTATCTCTCTCTCTCTCTCTCTCTCTCTCTCTCTCTCTCTCTCTCTCTCTCTCTCTCTCTTCTGCTTGGTTTCCAATAATCATTCTACGTGATAACTCTAATGGTGATACACGTCCAAAAGTCGTCTTCCCGAGCAGTAATATACACGTGTCGACTCCTGGGCATCAAAAACGGCGGGCCCTGCACGATATAAAGACCAAAGTAACGGGAATTACGCCCTTTTATCTGTTATGAGTTTTTATACGTAGGACGGAACTTTTCCTCTAAGTTTTTCAGTAAAGGGAAAACGTAGAATCGCCTTTGTGATAAAAGATGAGCAGCGAGTGTCGATAGACCCAGGCACGTATTTGTAGGTGTGTGTACGCATCATACACGCATAAAGGACATTGATCTCGTAAGAAAACAACACGAGTGATATGCTTAGATCCCGGGGAGCTATAACATTCGCCCTTCCCAATGGTGAATTAGTAATGATGTCCTATATCGGATCCGTGATCAGGATCAGTGGTGAAAATTGAAAATTTCCTGAACATTTATAAGTGGATTTTATAAGAAAAGTTGTGAAAATTCGTGAACTCATTTTTTTTGGTTATCCTGATCTAAATTTTAATTGAATGTCCTAAAAAGTTGCTTAGCTATAACGATTTCAGTTTTCGCAAATTTTCAACGTACTCCAATGAAAAGTAACGATCTTGAGCGAATTTCGAACGTACGCTCGAATTTCGAAAGTACTATCTTGATCGATGAAATAGCATAATGAAGGACTTAAACTGAAGGACGATAGAACATATCCAGGCGGTGTCGCTTTCTGTAAAAAAAGACGTTGTTATGCCAAGACTCTTAACAAAACTGTAATACGTGTGTTTGAATGGACTCAAAAACTTCTCACCTCTGAGAAAAATTATCGAAGAATTATCAATCTTACAGGCGTTATTTACACTCTGATAATTTGAGTTAATCAATTCACTGCGTCGCTGAGAGACTGATGTACTTTAAGTGACTTTTAGAATGAATCTGGGAAACGAACCTAAAGCCTCTGAAATTTTGGTTCTTCATTAAAAAAAGATGTCCCTTTAGTGTAATCTTCACTGATTACAACATCGTAAAACTGAAAATGGTCTAACAGAGTGTAAACTCCATTAGTGTTGAGTCGTTTCTGTACCCAACCTGAATGGAAACTTCGTCATATGTGAGCAATCGTCTTGTATTCATTCAAGTGAAAGCGGCTGATGAAATGACGCTAGTGTTGAAGGATCATGGAGGAAAAATTGCTGGACATAATAAGCAGAAAAAAGGCACTTTGTAAAGCGGGGTATAAACAGAAATATGTAGTTTATTCAACTATTATTCAGGAATCGAATATGTGGTTGAGATATACGGTTTTTTTTCTCAAGGAGGAAAATGCGTTAAGCACCTTCGGAGAGACACGCGAGCTCTCCTGTGTGACGGACTCTCGCTGTTGGCCTACCGACTAAAAATCTCCTTGAGATTCTGTCTCTCTCCGCGGGGTGGAAACACGTAAGTATAACTTCACCCCCGCGGCGACCTGTCCATCGTCGCGTTCGTGCCGTTGTCAGTCTTGCTTCTATCACTATTCACGTCGTCTTGTCAGGCTTTGCACTCATTCATCTACCAGGCATCCATCCGCTTTCTTCCTTCTCGGAACAGTGAGATATACGGTTACAGAAATCATGATTCAAAGTATTGTAATTAAGAATATTTATATAGTTATCATTGTACCGATTCCAATGTGATAGGACTTCGATTGGTGATACAAATTTATACGCACACGCTTATAAATGTATAGGAATCGACACTTCTAAACAAATTCGCACACATGTTACATGTAGAAAGAGAAAGAGGTAGGTAAAAGCAGTTCGAGGGTCCGAGACGGCCGTCCATGGATGCGTTGGCAAGAATCGAACTTTCCGAATAATTCGTCGAAAGCTTTTGGAAGGGGTACATGCGAAGGGGCGAAAGGGGTTTGTGCGGGGCTTCTCTACACTGCAGGGACAAACAAGTCCATAAAGACCTCCCCTTCAGTCTCAAATCTTCTCTTTTCTATCGCTGATTTTCATCCCTTTCCCCTGAATTCTCTGGAATGGTTGAGGGTGGTTGAACCACAACGTGCGCTCTCGCCAACCCCGCTTTCGGTATCGCCTCGCGGAAGTTTTACATTCGTTCTCGTCGAGGTGTGTATCATAGCGATCGACACATAGAAAACGTGTGCACCAAGCTTTTTAGCTCGTCGAGAGACACACACACGCACACACACCCACGCGCGCGCGCGCGCGCGTGCGTGTGTGTGTGAATCTATGCGCATCGTGTGTTTATAGATGTGTATACATAAATGTATGCGCGTTTGGACATTTGGAAATCGTTCTGTCGCGAACTCACAAGGTTCGAAATACATACATACACGCAAAGATATGTCTGCGTGTGTGTGTGTGTGAGTGTGTATGCGGAAGAGTGTGTTTAAAAACATCGGGATCTATGAACATCCGCGTAACATAAATAAGCGAAATTTCTTGCGGTGAATAGCGAGAAGCACGTACAAAATCACGATACACAAAGGCGCAATGGATAGATAGAAAGACGTTTGGTGAGCAGGGCAAAGTTGAATTATATCTTGCGATTTGACGTTCCACGGCATATGGCGTGATAAATTGATCGATCAATTCTAACGAAATTTAGTTTTGCTTGAAAGAAATAAAGTTTCTACCAAAAAATCAAATGCTTTTTGAATAGTTTTTCATTCTGGGTTATTTTTTAATTCGTATCAGTGGTGAATTAAGTTTATAAAAAAAGTACTAATTAAAAAATCAATTTCACTGTAACATGCTAACCTTCTTCCAAGTTACACTATAGAGGGTTGAATTCCAGTATTGATTGCCACATAAAAAAATAGTGAAAGCTTCGGCTGCACATTCATTTGTAGCCGCGGCCTCGTCGGGACGCTAGGGAGAAGAATAACGAAGAGAGAAAGGCTCTTCGGAGGAAGGGAGAAAGAGACAAATGGATAAGGAGACCGAAGGCGACGGAGAGAGATAGAGAAAGAGACAGAATCGCTAGACTATGCGCGAACTTTAAACGAGCTCCATAATTCTCGGGAGAGCAACATATGGGGTGAGTATTTCTCCCTCCCCTTTCCCCTCGCCGGTCCATCTAGCCGCGAGCACTGGCCATGGCAATTAGTCCCGATTAATTCCTCAAAAATGAGAAAGGAACGCGTGCCCGGTGGTCTGCGGTAGGTCGTGGTTTAAGGGCGATATATACATACGTAGACTATAAATGAATATACTGAACATGTTACAGGTTCGAATAATATAGGGGAGGCTCGATGAGGCTAAAGGCTAACCACACACGAGGGGATTATATATATTCTAATAGTCGTATATATATATATATATATATTTATGTATATTGATTGTCAGGAAACAAAACGTCGTAACCCACTTCACTTGACGATCAAAGTGATTTTAGTTACGCCCTTTCATTTGCTAACGCCATCAATAGAAAATCTATATTTTAGTATCGTTAGCAATACATGGGGTATTCGACGTGAAGAGAGCCGAACATTAAATCCCAGAATTATTGAATATTTCGTTTGGTTCGTAAAGGGTGGCTGATGAAATCAAATTAATGGACAAATTCAAAGTCTAATCTTGTATCTTTATCGCTATTTTTAAATCTTATTTTTTTCGGACACTGTCTAAGACTAACTATGCTGTTCGTCAAAGTTTTATAGGCCAAAAATTGTCCCACTTTATGTGAAACATCTCATAGAGGTACAGGCATTCAATATATTTTATATATTATTAATATATACGCTAAAAACTGTTCTCGCAGAAAGGGCGCGAGAGAGTGGGAGAGAGAAAGAAAGGGAGATTCTTCGTTGGTCACGATTTCGAGCGCACTTTAATGCCACAGTGCGGCCTACTTAGCGGTCAGCTTGATTAACATGGAGTGATTAATAGTCGCTCCCTCGCTTCATCCGAGCAACCCCGAGACACAAGATGCTGCTGCTGCTGCTGTTGCAGCTACGAGAGAGCTCTTCTTCTTCGGTAGAGATCTACTCGCACGATATTTATTACCTCAGGTTCGTACATCCCGTGAGGCCCTAAAGCCACGGTTTCTCTCTCTCTCTCTCTCTCTCTCTCTCTCTCTCTCTCTCTCTCTCGCCTTCTCATCTTTGTTTTTAGGGATCTCAGTTGCCTTAGAAATTCACGTATGTTCTCCTTTACCTTTTGTATTTAGTGTACGCATATTAATACGTATATGGAATTTTTTCTCTTACACGTAGAAAAAAAACATTCGAATATCGAATAAGTTGTGCCAAGTACTAAATAACAGCGCTTCAATTACCCAGTAGAATAAAGGAAAGTGAACTAATGACTATTGCGATAGTTCGATAATGATCTTACGAGTGTCGACCTCGCGTTTAAACTTTTTCACGAGATATAAATATTCAAAGGAAACAAATAAATTTAATTGAGGTCATCAATACGTCGGTAGTATCTGATCACAATCTTGCTTATCTCCTCAATTAATTTCCGCAACATGCCAAAGTTTTCATTCGTATATTCTTGAAACCATCAAACTACCCAATGCTTCTTCAATTGCTGACGTCGAATGCGATGTTCATATGAAACATTCCTATTTATTATTCATTAGAATTTCGTTTTTTTTTTACACCCGATGCCTAGTTTATCGTATTTGGCAACTTCGCTGAAGTTTATACCTGTAGAGTGTTGATTTCCACTCGAAATATTATTTAAATGATAATAAAATGTGGAGAATAAAATTATTAGCTACTTTCTGACTCAATTAGTTATAATAAATATATTTGCGACAATATAGTTGCAATAAATATATAATAAGAATACTTTTAAAAGTGAAGAAATGGTGAAAATTTTGATAAAATCGGTCAATGACCAGGACGATTGGACTCGGTGGCGACGGTTTCTGTTTGTTGTTATCAAAAATAGGGAAAGGTACTATACGCATATACATATATATATATATGTATTTGCTATAGAGGATGTTCGTCGTTCCTGTTCCTGTAAATCATGAATGCGATGACGTGTTTGGCTATACTTCTAACGCTTTCCCTCTTGTGTTCCGTTTGAAGACGTATCTACGTTTCTCCCTTTCTCTCTAGTTTTATATCGCCATCCTTTCGTACTCTGGTACGTGTTGCGTCAGCGCGTTACACTTCGGCGCCACATAAGTCTGACTGTGCGGTAGTAGAGATTACGATGGACCATGAGGAAACTTTGCAGTGTGTGTGCTTGTGGATATACACACATCAGAACAGTCACGTTGGATGAGTTTGGTCCAACGGCCCCCGCTTTATTCTTTCCATTATATACGCTCGATTAATATCTATACATAGATTCTTCTCTTTTTATTGCATGTGTTTCACGTATTGTTGTACACGAAAAAAAGAATCACTGTATCTCTTTACATTATATAAATATCTTGTTCGGGCACATTGGTATACGAGATTTCTGTATGCTGAGGCTTAAGAAGAATTCCCAGGGCTTAAACCTGCTTGGATTAGGGTGCAGAACCACGCCGCATCCCATTGGTTTGGAGTTCTACTCCATATTACAATGAATCGGAGTACATATCCATAGCTTTGCTCGTACACTCACACTCACTTCCGCAAACACTCATGAAAATACTCACACAAATACTCACTTATTTCAGATAGTTTCATCGGCAGTCATGAAGATATTTGCTATTCTTTTGCGTAGATACAGACGCCCACACGCGTACACGTGCTCAGAAAAAAGTTCGCTTATTTGATTACGTTTAAGATTTGACTATGACTTCGATCGCGTTTTTATGATATTTTTTTTCATTTACCCATTGTAAATTTTAATTTATTATAATGATGATAAATGTCGTTAGTTATAATAGCTTACGAAAGAATTCGATTTCCTTTCTAATTTACCTAACGTAATTGATCTATTTACAAATGAATCACTCACGTTCTATCCATCGTTTGAAATTGTTTTTGGAGATCTCTTCGGAGTGGGAAGCATCTTCATATATGTTCATAGAGTCTTCATAAGCACAACATTTTCATTAAAATAATATTGCATTCTGTAAAATTTCACAGAATTAGTGCTCCTTTTCAAGGCAAACTCATAAACACAATAATCTGAACATCCATTATTTCGTCCAGTTCCAGAGTGCAAATTGATTGACATAGGAGCTTATGATAGCAAAGATGCATTGAAGCTGTATGATGTAAGATATAACTCGGAAATCTCGGAAACACTTGAGAGCTTAGCTAATGAGCCAAGAGATGAAAAATAATACGTCGTTTTGTTTAGCATTTGCGCACAGACTTGACAGAAACACTTGAAACTTTGAGCTTTGCAAACTCTCATTGCGAGGCATTTTAAATGAAATAATAGCAGAAACAATCGGAGAGAAATTAAGAAAAATAAAAAAAGAGAGAGAGAAAGAGGGAACGGTGGAATGACGCATGAATATAATATAGACGTATATAGAGTGCATATCATTAAATACGTCGAACATGGCAATAATGTACCAACGAGAAGAGTTTACTTTGCAAAGATACGCCTGAACGCGATTATTGTTGAAGTTCCAAGTAATTCCTGGAATCGTCGCACATCTTTTATGCTTTTAACCACATGTGTCCAAGAATGAACAGTACACTATTGTTGGCCTTCAACGTTTCTTGGTCCAACTTCGAACTTACTACTGTTGGATAAGAAGAGACACGAGTATGCCGAAAACCATACCTGACGAGGTGGAATTCTGCCTTGCATCGTCCGCTCATGCGGCCAACGATTGTATCGCTAGTCCTGCACAAAAGTATGTATATTTATCCGCTCGGATAGCAGAGCACATTTTGCAGAGATCAGATTTCTTATTATTATCGTCCGTGGGGTTTCAGTTTCGGGAAACATTGTGCCGGAATACGCCCGCGCTCTCACGAAATCTCCGAAACTTTATATCGGTTGATGTGGTTCTGGCGAGTAGTAAAAACGATATATTTTCAACCACCAGAAGTAATAAGACCTTTGATATTTTTATTCGGTAGAAATACCGTACGGTTCGTTAGTCTTAGTCATAAATTTACATTGATACATTTAACACGCGTCGAAAATATGCAATCATAGAATTTCTCAAATTTCCATACGTTCCTGGCTAAAATAATCATCGTCCTTTCATATAGATTTGACCTCAAACTTTTTCATTTCGACTTTTCTTGATTCGCTTAATTATTAAACAGCCTAAATTTCTTTTGGTTTGAGGAAGTTTTTTTTTTACTAAATTAGTGGCGTTTCATGCAAAATAATTATTTCGCATATTTTCGTTGAACATTAGCTCGAAAATGTAACTCTAATATTACCGGAGTACGAGTACACGTTTTAATATTCGTAAAATTATTGTGTCTAAATAAAATTAGCGGTTGCGAAATATTTCGCTTTAGATATGGCGAAGAGTTCTGTGCGTGCGACCGCAAAAAAAGAATGAAAGAAAATGAGAGTCGAAATCGTGAAGGCCTTGGCTGGATAGCTGTGGCCTGAAATGCCCATTGTATGTACTTGGGAGGATCGAAAGCAAGAGGGAAAGAAAGATGAGAGTGGATCATGATGAAAGAGACGCTGATAATGCCCTGGGAGTTCGCGGAGCTCGTAGCTCGCTTTGGCGTATCAGATTATCTGCCAAAAATCATGTATATATATTATGTGTTATACACACACGCATATATATATGCGTGTGTATATATCGCTTGCCTTTCTATTGGCGATCGCGAGGAGCCCCAGCATTAATTGAAATCAATTCGATGGCGCCGGGGTAGCCTGCACGTTGCCTTATGGAGAGTAGCATCTCGTATCAGTTGCTAAAAACTAGAAGGACGAATCTCAAAACATTTTACACGTTGACTGCTTTCTTCTGAATTTCGACGCGGCCTACATATTCATCTTGTGGCTGAATTGGCCGATCGCGGGAGATATTAACACTCGCGCAAGCGAGAACTTCATATCGATGAATATGCTGGATCCCTTTTTTTTCTTTTCCACTAAGAATTCCATCTCTCACGCAGAACTGCGTAAAAGAAAGAAAAAAGACAGAGCAACGGTTGTGGACTGCAACTGAACGAGTCCCTCTCTCTCTCTCTCTCTCTCTCTCTCTCTCTCTCTCTCTCTCTCTCTCTCTCTCTCTCTCTCTCTCTCTCTCTCGCTCCCCTGCAACATGTTAATTACCTTATATGTTCATTTAAAGGCCATTCGTATAAACTTACAGGTTACCCGTATATGTGTAAATATTCATTGAATACGTATAGTGTGTATCTTCTCGCTCATTGACCCTCAAGCGCACAATTAATCTACTTGCGTGGGCACAGCAGACAAGACGGCAGTAATACGAGATCGGAATGAGATATATCGCGACATTTCGAACACCCAAGAGCTTTAAACATTCAAAAAAATGTTTATCTTTGTGAATATTAATGATTGCCTTTTAAGAGTTTATTTCATATATGAAAACAGTATGTTTCAGAATGTTAACGTTGAGACTCGTTAAAAATTATTTTTCTCAATCGCTTCCGTTCTCAAACATTTTGTGGCCGATGTTAGATTAGATCTACAATGTAATAAGTTTCAGCATTGCATTTGTTTATTCGAAATCGCAGAACAAAATAAAAATAAAAGTAAAAAATACAATAAAAGTGAAACGTTAGCCATTTAGTTAATGTTCATTCTTCCGTGCCAAATGGTTGTATAGTTTCGTCACTATTTGTTGACAAGTTACAATGTTTTGCCTGAGGCAAACGTAAATTTCTATGCTGTGGCAACTTTGCGAATGATTTAGCTTTCTTCTCGCCTATTTTGCTCAAACGCATTAAGTGTGAGTTGTTTTTATTCGAAATAAAACGATTGGCCAAAACGTTGAGTAGCGAATTCATGGCTACGCAATTGTACATATAAATATAAGAGATTATGTACCGAAAGATTGACGCCCCGAGCAGAAAAATAATCGACTCGATACGAGCGGCGGAATATCCGTAGGTAGCTATCGGGGCGATGATTAATAAATCAGATGTGGCGTTGAGAGAACAGTTTAACCTTTGAACCACGAACGATACATTAATGCCTCTCATCTGACGCTTTTTCTGTGTGGCGTACGAATATACATATAAAGACGTGCTTGTGTCGAGCATTCATATATACCGGTAGAGCCCAAACGCTCTCTTGGTTTCGGGTAGTCACGAGGAAGACCAAAAGTGCGATTTTAACGTGTGCAATACACAGGGGCTAACAAACTTTGTACGAGAGAAGGAACGTGAAAGAAAGATCGAGAGGGAGGTTACCATTAAAAAAGAAAAAGAATAACAAAAATTTTCAGGTCGAAATAAATACGGATAGCATGCTGGGGATGTATCTTTCTGTGGGAACGTACTTGTGCTTCCCCAGGCACGGGCTGAGAGTGGTTAATTGTTGTTTTAATTTATGACAGTTCTCTCATTCTTCTAGCTCTTCGGTATATATGTAGCTCTTCGGTATATTCGAATATATATATCCTTTCTTCTATAGTCATTTTTTTCTTCGTTCATCCGTTTCGCGAGCAGTCAGTACGTATAACACGGGCTATTCATTTAGTCTCGGCTTATATAGCGAAGCCTCGAAACGAGATGGGTGATTAACCATTTGCTAAAAGTCGTGAACCTTTGCGAGATCCATAGCGATTTTGACATAGGGGTATTATGAATTAACATTTATTCATAATAGTGTAGAAAAACTAATCGTGCACTATGAAAATTAAGCACGGATTTAAAATTATTAAATGCATGCTTCATTGTCTGGAAATACTTTTCATTAGCCCAGCGAAAATTCAGCTTCCATTCTTTTCATTTTTAGACAATCCGTCTCTAGAATAGTTGAAAATGTTCCAAATAGTTATCACTTTTTCGACCAATCGCTAGTAAAGTCTTTTTTTAATCGCATAGTGTAAATGTTAACATCACATCAATACGTTAAAGTGTATGATCGAAAAAATTATCCGCATAAAATATAAAACTGTATTTGATGACGAATATTCTCGTTTTGGAGATTTTTGAATTTACAAAATTTTCAAAATAAATCATATCCAGTTTTCTCGGTATATAAACAGTGTACGACACCGATAGATTACACTCTATAGATTACAAAGATAGATTTTATGGGGTAGAAGTAACGAACAAGTTGGACGCGTGACTTAGAAAATTTTAAAGAGCTGTGAGAGCTGACAGGCGAAATGGGTCAGTTGTAAGAGCGAGTGAGTGAATGCGGGATGGTCGCGCGAGACCATCGCTTAATAAAGGCAGAGTATCACGTCCAGTACCCGCTGCTGATTACCATATGAATTGGTGGGTATCTCATGAAAAGAGCTGTCTGTATACTCGACGAATGACCTCGCCATCTACAGGATGTCTCAAAAATCATGTGAGGCATCTTCAAGGTAAGTATAACATGAAATTGGGAAGACAACTCGTTGTAGCAACTTTTTGTTTCGGTTCACCGATCCTTAGATATTAATTAATTAGTAGTACTGGCCAATCTGATACGTGGTAAAAACTAACTGCTATACGCGACCACTCTTTACTACGCTTGAGCCTATACGATGCGTTCCTTTGGGCGGGGTGCGATTTATTTGCTTGGCGCATCAGATAGGCTCACATGCTCACATATTAAACAGGCCGTAGCGAAAAGTCTACTACTAGATAAACTTACGCCTTCAAAACGTGTTGTAGATTAAATACACCATTTACAATCAATAAAATTTGAAAGCACTTTAACGACGATTTAAGTGCAAAATTCAATTCCAAAGTTTCAACTCGGCATCTTATGGCTGATGTCTTCGAATCTTACGTCGATCATGTATTACATATATCCAATGATTAGACAGCCATAAAATTTCGGTTCCAATTCATAAATCAAGTATTAATGATTAATGCTATAACGTTAAGGAAGGACGTTACTAAATTTGTTCATGAAATCGGAATATGGTTGCGAGTCGTTCGATCTAGAAAGCTTGGATGGAAACCCAGCAAATGCTCGTTCGTGTCTATATATCCATTGATACCCTGGAAAACATACATATATTGCATACGTTTTGTACGCATCAATTATTGACCACGTTGCAGCGAAACGACTTCCCTGATTCATTGATACCTCAAAAACGAGGTATTGGAGAGGAAACTGGGTGAGAATATTTTCTAGGAATATGTCACAATCAAGCGATATATGATATATCCTCTAGGGCATCCTGTGTATATTTATGTAAATATATGTGTTGCGAATTCACAGAGGAGAAAACGCGTTTGCGTACAGACGCAATACGATTACGTATTTTAGACTTTCCTAAATATAAGACTGAACACAAATAAGGTACTTATCATGAATGAAAGCGAGATTGATCGGACAACCGCGAATGAGAATATTTCACTTCTGTTGAATAACGTTTATCCATATGTTATTTACATTTAATTTGAACGTGTTCTTCATTTGTAACTACGTAGATAGAAATGAATGTTCTGATTTGCTATAAACACACGCCTTCAATATTGTATTTCTGATGGATACTGTTACAATGATAAGACTTAAAGAAAGTGGGAGAGAAAATGCGACTTTTTTTGAAACCTCGTTGAAATCTGGGATGCTTTCCAGCGACAATATGAAGTTCTATTGTGTGTGGTCTGGCGCATGTGCTGAGCACTGTCGTCAACTGTCAAGGTCCGTTTACATGACGTAACGGATGACGATCGGAGTTTTAACACCAAGCGCGTACGCTTGACGAGCTCCAACATCGAACGTTTCTTTTTTCCTCTTTTCTTTTTGCTGTCAACGCACGGATGCCCAGCACACTCCCACGCGTCAAGGAGTGACGACGTACGCGCGAGAGGCACGCGAAGATTACGGTGAGCCACGCGACCAATCTCGTTGCGCAGTCTTGGCTCGTAACGCGGACTACGTTCACTGAAAACAAGCGCAAAAGACACGCCACATTTATAATGCATCGCGTGAGAGTTCTCTATGTTGTCGCACACACTGCTGCTGTGATCTCTGCGATTGCAAATTATTTTTTTCCCATCCAAGCATGCACAAAGATGCATTTTATTCGGACGTGTCTCATTGCTGCGTGTGACTCGCAACCACTTCGAAGAACAAGTAGTTGAAATATTTATCAAAGGCACTACTGAAGCCGGAGATTGTTACTCCGATTAATTTTGCCTGCTATATATTCTTATTCGATTTAATTAACCGTCGTTAATGATTGACTGTAGCTTGATACTCGTCTAATTCGGTATTTTTTTTCAATGTTCAATAAATACAAATGCATATAAGATTGACTTGAAACTTGAAAAATAATGGCGACTTAGGTCTCTACAATATAAAGAACCGTCTCAACCGGTGCAGGGTTCCCGTGAAAAAAAACCAAAAAAACGCTTCGTAATATACATCAGTTGAACTGTAATAATTTCCTACAGAAGTAAATTATTGAGATACACAACAATGTCATTCATCTAATTACTCATATACTATGATTGAAAGCTTCATTGCATCCAGATATTTTGATGATAATTTTTTCGACTTGTGCAATTTAGAGCTTTCAATTCGATTTTAAAACAAAACTATTCATATTAATCCAAAGTTTTCAACGTCAAGCACAACCATGTTTTGTTTATCATGAACCTCTTTAAAGTGAGGTTAATTTACATGTTCAAAAGAAAATTTCTAACAGATCTTGATACCGGTCTTCAAGAATTTTACGCTCCATCGTACAGGTATTTTGTAATATTAATTCCCTATTTTCTTGAATAAAATTCTGTTGGTAGACCACCCGAGTTTCGTCTTGTTCACGACACCTTTCCATACGTAATCCTCTCATACATTCAACCACAAAACTTATAGTATCACTTTACAAATATTTCAAACATGCCGTGCTTGATTAAATCCATCAAAAATCGATCTGACATACTGTGTGCTGTTATAACATACATGTGTACACGTATAACGTGCTCGTTATCGAACTAAATCGAGTATAAATGTCTTCGTGTTTTTTAGCTAGAGGAATGAACGGTTATGAGTACGTAAGATCTGATGTTGAGTGAGACGAGCGGAGATATTTTTGACGCTTTCGACATTGCTAGGGTTTGTCACGATTCTATCTCTACTACTAGTACTACGAAAAGGTATGCGTATATTTTTATATCTATATTCATGTATATAAAGCCGCCACTCCAAGCCGAAAAGTGTTGGATCTCGTCTAACAGGCCCACGATCCCGAGGGCATATCTCGCCATGAAAATAATGTTCAGAAAATGTTTGTGGATGACTTCTATTGGAATGGCAATCAAATACATATTTTTGAAATACAAATATGATTTAAGATGAAACAATATAATTATTAATCTGAGGATTGAATGGTAAAATTAACTTCCAAATATTCTTTTCGGTTGACATCATAGCTGAAAAACCTTGGGATATTTCAATATCGATGTTTTATAGCAAATGAAATTATTTTATGATGAAAAAACGAATAATTTCGTACAAAAATTCATTGCTATGGGCAAACATTCTGTCGGTAATTATCCAGTTGCAGATATGACAACTATCGTCGTTTCTGAAGTATTCACGAACGAGAGGCAATAAATACGTTTTTTTCTTCAACAAACCTGTGTCGGATTGCTACCTCGAAATCACGCGTTGTTAAAAGGCCCAACCCAGCTCGAAACGTAATTTAATTTTTTTCCAAGAGACGCGAGCGTAAATCGGCAAGAGACGTGAGAGACACGAAGGTGGCGAAAAATAAAAGTGCATACGAATAAGTTTTTAAGGCCTCGCCCATGGTCCGTCAAGAAGCCGAAAATTGCGAAAGAGCGGTATTTTGACTCAACCGAGACACGATAATGAAAACGAACGAGACAGTGCACACCCCCTCATGTCACGCCACACCGCGAAGGAGGGATGACCGCTGTCTCTTCCTCGGCTTTATGAAAAAAAAATCTCCGAAAAAAACTGAAAATTTCAAGTGAACATTTCGTTCCAAAATTAAAATCGAATGAAAATAAATTGGCATTTTTTTACGCAATCAAATGAAAATACCGCGAGAAGGCACATTATATACACAGATAAAAAAGAATTAAAAAAAAACATTTAACAGAAAAATTGTATTTTTGATGGATTTTGAGAATTCTTCATAGATATTAAACTATGTTAAGTATACTGGTCGTATCCATAATAGTACAATCTGATAAATCACATCGCCCACGTTCCTGGGACTTGCCGAGAAATATTTTAATTTCCAGCTTCGTGGAATGGTTTTCTTTGTTTCCTTTCATTGCTAAAAGGTATTTGTTATATCAGGTATACAATTTTGTCTCGTGTAAATCAATAATGTACTTTTGACTGGAATTTATTCGTCTGGACCGGTGGCAGTCTCCGATCCACTCGTAGACTTTACATCGCACAGAATGTATATCTTTGTAAAGATATATCTATGTATATTCTTATATACATATTGAACACCGGGTCAGTTCGTTTCAGCCTCTTTATTTAATGGACGCCTCGGCGTCTGCGACGGAACTCGCCCTCTCAAGTGTGTTTGCTCGTTTCACCGCTCGTGCGAGACTGTATTGACTACCGCGGCCGCGGGAAACAGAAAGAAGCTGCGTAAAGACCCGCGCCGAGAGATCAAGCCCATATTATATATGAGAACGAGCCCAGAGTGACTTTTGTGTGAAAGGGCACACGTGATCACGCACGCGTAACGCCCAATAATGTATATGCTACTCATACATACAAATAAATAAAATTTTCATACAAATAGGTGTACGTGTGTCTGTAGTAATGTCTACATTTCTCCTCTTTACTCAGGCCTCTCGTCAGAGGCACTCTCCCTCATCGCTTGACCCAAAATAGCTTTCATTGATTTTGAGAGAACCTTCTTCTACTGAATGAAAAGAAACTCCTCGTTCATAAAACCAAAATATGCTCCTACGCTGCGATTGACTCTTGACGAACTTGCTCAAAACCTAATACGAAAAGGTAAAGAAACTGGAGGATCAATACAGGTCTTTTTCCATTCCAATTTTTTTTTAAATCAATGCTTATAGGTTTTTTAGTAGACGAGCAAATTTGGGTACTCATGAAGGCAGGAAGATTCTTATTTCTCGTGGAAACTTTTAAGATTCATGTGTTACATAAAGTTAAATTTGGAAATGGCAAGCATGTCAAATATATGATTTTGGGATTTTAATTGATACACAGCCGACGCCCAAACAATTGAGGATCATAAAAAAACCTTGATATTTTTTTGTATTTATCAGAACGAGAACATAACCGATATTCAAAATTAAATCGCATAACTGGAAAGGCAGGTTTCCACATCTAGCGGAAATATACCACTAATCAGATTTTCAACAAAAAAAATACAAGTTTACTTTACCTTACTACCTCACTAAATGTTTTATGACCTCCAATAAAGTTGAATTTAGTCTTGTGTTTGAATTGGTGCATTATTGAAAAGTTGACAACAAATATTAGAAGTGCTTCTAAGAAATAAACATCCAAATACGTAACATTACACACCCAGAAAAAACTTCTAGTCGATTCAACTAGAATGTACTTAAATCAAATATATTTTTTTTCCTTGTCTCACGGCCAAATAGAGGTCTATTGAACTTTAAGAAATGGTTTTTTTTTATCACAATATTTTTATATTCTTGATTAATGAAAGATTTAATATATGTATTAAAATCGGACATATTTTTATCTTAATATGAAGTTGAAAAAAAAAAATTTATATTATTATTTATAATATTAATTATACCATATTCAATTATGATCTAATTTAATAATATTTTCATGGGTGTCCGTCCTTGGGTAGGTACAAAAATTCACGTTCGTCTTCCTAGACATAGTCAGTCAGAATAATAATACTAATTACTTTGGTTCCCGCAATTTATGCACATGTAGAACGCATTTCGTATATGAGAAATGCCTCGAAGCTCCGCGTCACGTGGTGGCCGGACCAAGAAGCTTTAACGTGGGTACTCGAATAAACAGACCCAAATAGCGTTATTTATTTGATTTAAGTAAGCTCCGTCACGTAGGGCTGGGTTGCGTAGGCGCATAAACAGGGCCCGTTTTTTTTTTTTAGTAATTCGCATATTTGTCATGATACAATTGATTATAACGTATTATTGGTAATTTTATACAAAAATTATTGTACATCGATAAACAAAATACCGTAAAATTAGTACGAATGTATGCTACGGTACTGCATAAAGAAGTATGGCAACGTCCTAATTCTCCATCTCACTCTCCTCTGATTTCTTTGACATTCTTACTTATGACACCCAGGTGACCGCGGGTTGTCGCGTATTATTGTGTACAAAATTTTGTTTTTTTTTAAGAGCTTACGATATATTGTTTATTGAAAAAATACATTGATCAAACAGTTCAACAACTCAGAAAAACTTGATTTAATATATAAATATTTTGCTTTAGTAAATTATCAAGATATTTATTAATATCTTATTATTAAGATATTATTATATATTAAGATATTTATAATTGTTAAAAAACGCTATGTGATATGAAATTTCTAAGATGTCTGTTTACGTTAGAATAAAAATTTATTTTCATTATTGTTGAGAAATAGATGACAGTTTTCATTAATCGATTAAATTATTTATTTTATTACGATGAAAACAAAACCTGTCGGAAGTTCAAATATTTTGATATTTTAACATTAAATATCTTTTTACATAAGTCGTTGACCCAATAATTTGTTATTGTATTTGGAATCCTTATAACGTAATCAACGTTACTGTAGTTTTTGTTTAATATCTGTTGCGTGAATGCGAAGATGTCACTTGATATAAATCTTTTAAGGGTGACTTTCCCATAAGCCCTATGTTAAAAATCGCAAATTAAATTTTGTTTATCTCTTATTTAGTCATCGACCTTACCTGAAACTTTGCATACGTGAATATGGGTACTTTATCTATAGTATATTTAAATATTATTTTATGCTGTTGGTGAGACGTTCGTGATGGCGGTTTCTTAAGGGTATGGGTCAGTCGGTATCTCGCCACCGTGAGTCCGAGAGAGATAGCTGCAAATTTCGAAAGTGAAATCCTTCGACACGATTTGACCGATTACAAAAAGGCCTTGTCAGCCCATTTTTGCCATCGTCCTGCATGGGCTGACAGAGCTTTTTTGTAATTGGTCAAACCGTATCGAAGAATTGCAACTTCGAAAATTCGAGGTGAGATTGCGTGACTAATCCATCCTCTTAAATACAACTTTCTAGCTGAAACGAATAGAAATTTTGTTAATTCAAATTTAAAAAATTCGAATAAACGATCCTAGTAGATCTCAATAGAACTTTTTTCTGGGTGCAAGGATACTCAATACCTTTGGACAAGACTGTTGCATGTGTGATAAAAACGGTGGATCGACCATGAAACTTTTTTTTTTAGTATTTTTTATCTTGTGGAACATTTTGGTTCCATTTTGTGATTGATCATTGAATTGAAGAGAACCTCATGCAAGATGAAGAGTGACCATACGCAAGTGGTTCTAACGGTATTCCTTCGTTATTCTTACTCCGTCTCTCATAAAACGTTCACCCATACGATGTTTTTACGCAGGAACGTGTCAACCTAACATCTCAAAGAAAAAAAAGGTTGTTAAAAAAATTTCTTGCCGGCAGCAGGCCCTCACTTACGTCTGTTATGTTAACTGCAGCCGCATACCACGCATTGCAATTGCGTACGTGCGTATGTGCGCTGCGGCACATCTTATGAAATAGAGAAGAGAGAGAGAATGTTTAAGAGAGTGAGATAGAAGAGATGTTCGAACCCGTGAGCAACGACTTACGTGGTATTAGGAGAGAAAAAATCTTGGGTTACATATACTTGGCGGTGCGAGAATACTTTATTTTATGTACGAGTCTCGGCTGAAGCCTGCCTCAACAAAATACGCGTTATATGTCACCTGAGCTAAAGACGTAAAAAAAAGGATGATGCCCATGTATGAGACATTCGTACGTAGAAAGTAGGTAAATAATTTGCAACCAAACTCAAATAAACTCATCAAATAAACTCAAACAAAATATCAGTAATGATCTTGGAAATTATCGCGTTAGGCTTTTGCTTCTGAACTCATTACATCGTGAATAATATACTTTTTACAATATCTGAAGGACGAGAAAAACTAGAAAAGCGACGAGTGTTCGTCGAAATAATTGGTGAACGTTGCGTTTACTGATGTATGAAAAGCCTTGTAATACTCTTAATTTAATACTGACAGATTTTGATGTTAATGTTATCGTCTGTACATTCTTCTAAGGTATGATGGAACAATTTTCTTAACATCCTTCGATCAAGGAAAAAGAGCATCACTTGTATTACGAAATCCTCCAGCCAATTGACTAGTGTATTCACCCTATGACGAAATAATATCGGGAGTCTCACGCAACCCTTGTGTGAGTACTCGTCAGTTTCAACTGTTGGCAAAAAGTGAGGAGGGACAAAGGCAGTCTATAGGTATATACCGAAACTTGCAAACACTTAATACTGTATATAGTCGGGCAGTTGACGCGCTTTTGCGGCCCTGAAACGACGACAACGATGATGTCTGCGTCTACGACGTCGTCGTCGACGTAGCAACAAGAGCGAGAAAGAGAGGGAGAGTAGAAAAGAGAAAGGAGGGGAGAAAGACAGAGTCGGAAAGAGGGAGAGAGAGAGAGAGAGAGAGAAAGAGAGACACCGAGAAGCGAGAGTCGTGGAACCACTCACCAAGTTGTTTTTCCGGAAAATGGCAGGAGAGAGTAAGGGAGGAAATGGATTTCTCCGCGGTCGTTTTCCAGACCCACTCTCCTCTTCGCGCATCTTCTCTGAGCCCTCTCTTTCTCCCTGACTATCTCTCGCGTTTTTCTGGCATTCCCTCTCTTTTCCTATCTCTTCCTGTACCTCTCTCCGACTCTTTCGATCTCTTCTTCCATCTCTCTCGCTCTCTTGCTCTCTCCCGATCTATACAATATTCTCTTTCGTCCTCTCGCGAATTTTTCATCTCCTGCGCTGATGCGACGAGAATCTTGTGTGTCTGCTGCGGATACCACGAGCATACAGCGTATAGTACAGTCAGCAACGCCCACGAAGTCGCCGTTTTGCAAGGGGGTGATGGGCCAGAGGTACTAGGGGATTTTGCTGCGCGAAAATGTCAGACGAAAATGTCAGACAACTCGCGAAGGGTGGCATCGGCGGCAAACGGTCGGGAATGCTTCTATCTCGTGAATTCGAGATACGATACTCCCACGCGTAGACAAAGTAGGGCAAAGTCGATTCATTCATTCACTGATTCATTGGGCCGCTACACGTATGCTTCTATAACACGCTTGTACTCATTTTAGCTTGTGGGTGGAAATACGATCGTTAAATCTATATGATCAATATATAAAAAATACAGATATATCTATATATATTTATAGACAATAAACTTCAAGTCGTCTCATGGCATCTATGACTTCAGCGAGAATTATCCTAGTTCCGGCGTCACTCTATCATGTATATCATAAAACGATCGGAAATCGCAAGCTGTTTTAATCCCCTGTATACGATTTTTTGACACTTAATACGAAACAAGAATTCATGATCGCTGTGCTTCCTCTTATGTTGTCCATTTTCACACGGATATATTTTTATAGATCTTCCTGGAAATTCTTAGAATTACTATTTCGTTAAGCTTCTTCCTCCTTCGCAATTCTCGGTACACTCCAACATAAATTATTGCGGAAGACGTATTCAACGTCGAAAGAAGGAAAAACGATCAGTGTGCTGGAACGTTCATACGATGTATTTAAAAGTCCCAGAGTCACAGGAAACTCAAAGAAAAGAATAAAAAATCACTGCTTACGATATGAAAAGTCCGATGATTACATGCATGAATACGGAAAGCAGCGGACGAAGTGGAAGACCTACTTGTGGAAAGGACATTCAGATAGCGATCGCGAAATTTGAATATCGCAGAATGGGAGTAAAATGGTAAAGGTCGAAAATACATGAATGCACGATTATGTAGTCCATATAATATATAAATGGAGTATATTTTGCTTGTGATGCCGCTATAGTGTGGAGTGAATATCGTAAGACTCAAGAGTGCCACAGAGACTGGCCGGATATCCCTATACTCAACCGGAGGAACAATGTAACCGTCTGTTATTTTTGGCATTCAGCCATTTTGTCGATAACCTTTACATTATTGTCGGTGAGAATGATGAGAAATTTTCGCTATTAGACTATGTACGTGGTAAAGGAAATGTGAAGATCAAGTTTTTTCACATTTTTTCCATTTCAGGACAACAATTGTTCAATTTGATTTTCAGACGAGTGATAGCTAATCTTCTTAGATAGAACTAATCGATAACGTATGTTTCACTATATTAAAAAAAAAAATTAATTGATACATTTCATGTTAAACTCATCACTGAGAAAGAAAAATTGTTTGATACTGTGTTATAATCTATATTATCATTATTATTATTGATAAGTATTTGATCATAAATGAAATACTGAAATACTGAACCGGTACTCGAAAAGGTACATTGGCAAATAAACGACAAGTATCTAGAACAGAATCAGAATGAAAGGATAAACAAAGAGAAAGGATAAAAAAAGGATAAGACGAAAAGATACAGAATGAAAAATAAGGAAGAGATCGACGCGTGCCAGCTACGATGGCTCAGCGAAATCGATCTGGATTCGTGAGATGTTTCTCTCGCAGTCTTGCTCGCTCTCTTGTTCTTCCGTTTCGATGAAATCGAAGCTGCACGGTGGGGAGTCAGTAATATCTCTACGCCCTCTCTCTCTCTCTCTCTCTCTCTCTCTCTCTCTCTCTCTCTCTCTCTCTCTCTCTCTCTCTCTCTCTCTCTCTCTCTCTTTGTGCCTTGTCTTTGTCTCTTTCTGCACCGGTCTCGTCACTCAACGTTTTCTCTCCTTCATTCTCGTATATTTTCTGAATTCATATACACCGATCTCTCTTTCTCTCTATCTATCTCTCCCTCTCCTTTCGTTTCTGTACCGATCGAGAGAGAATCGAATTTGGCCAAGTCCCAAATCGATCTGCAGACTCTCGTAGAAACTCCAAGACCGATGAAAGAAAGAGAGAGATAGAGAGAGAGAGAGAGAGAGAGAGAGAGAGAGAGAGGAATTCGTTGTTAGAGGGAAGTGGTAGGTCGACGGTCGAATTTCACATTGTATTGCAAGAAACTACTCACTCTATTCTATGTTGTCAGTCGCTCTTTATCTTGGTTCACCTCAGAGAAGTCTTCTGATGAATCTTATCAACAGTAACGGTACTAAACTTAACTGTAGAGAGCATTTCCAAGCGTATATCGGTGTACAAGTAAAGTTACGAGAACAAGCGAGTAACACAAAATCACTTATGTAGAAATAATCGTCTTTTAGTCGCAGGTGCAACGACCCCATGAGAGAACAATATTGCGAAAGTCTACGAATCAATGAATGAAGGAGATAGTAAATGTGTATAGCGCAATGATATGCCATTGACTATCTGTAACAAAAGTGGCGCTTTCGTTGCAAGTATCTGGAGCACGAGTTAGACAAGTCTGATATAATTACATACATGGACAGCCAAAACTTTGAACGGCATATTTCGAATGAATCGAGGTTTCACGCGGTCGGGTGTGTACGCCCTTACGACTTTTAGAGTCTATATACCCCGATGAACAGGAGTCAGATAGAGCCAAGTATATGTGCTTTCATATATATATATGAGTAGATCCATTGGTTTTCGAGAATTGTCTCGGGAGGGGTCTTTCGAATTTGCTGAAAATTGAGTACTTCAAAGTACCCCAAAAACTGTCGCCAAATACCAAATTTCAACTGTCTAAGTACCCAAGATCATGAGAACGAGCCTTTTAAAAGTCTAAAAATCACCATATTTAGCCTATCTTCAAAATGATGATTCACGAAAACCTCACGTTCAAATTGAATGATACAAGTCACATTTTGTTCAGTATGCCATCTAGTTTGTAGAAAAAAAATTTGAGTCACCTAAGCCAAAAGGCCTTTTATCCCGACTAAGTTAAATAACTTGAAATTTTCAATAATATGATGATTTTAAAATTGTCGCCACAAATTCATTTTTAATCTCACAAATTCTAACATGGCTCATTTTATTCATTCTTTTATACCCTTCAAGCGAATGCGGCTAAAAATTTCATTTGCGTAAAGGAACTCAGAGATATTTCATTTCAAAGTTAGTCATTTTTGAAATATTACGAAAAATCGCTGACTTTTACCTTACACTACGCATTTCTATCAACTTCAATCATTACCAAAATTTAGGTGAGAGTAGTTTTTTATATCTAGAACGACTTCCCTTAAGGAATTTCTTGGCCCGAACTTCCATCACTCTCTACAGCCTGCTGAAGATCACAATAATTCTGATTACTTTTGAGTTAAAAAATTAATGATGCAGTGTTCATTACTTTTTTTTTTGGAGATTATTTTACGCACATTTCAATAGGGTCAAAGCAAGAAAATAATTTTTATACGTGAATACAAGAAGCCAAAATTCGTCGCAATTTACTTTTCAACGCAGCTCATCGCTTTTATGCTAATCTGATTTTATAAATGTGAATGCTGGTAAATTTAAACGCCACTCATTCAGTTATTTCCTTTGATTTAATTCGACTCAGAAACACAAGAATATATAAAACTCCAAATGGAAATTGCCATTTACCTAAATTCATTCGGAAGCATCATATTTATACCAGATTTAATTAATATTTTTACTATATCAATACACATGAAAAATCCAATGTTTGCGCCACACACAGCCTACGCAATATCCACTTCGTTGACGCAGCCCAATTTAAAAAGACTGAGGTTATAATTGTATCAATTGAGGAATTGAGGTTATACTACACTTTTGAATTGAGGTTATGAGAGGTGTTGACATGGCATATATATATTACAAAATTGTACTTTGCGATCGCAGCGCCTCTCATTTTCTACCGATTTTTGGGTACACTTCTTGTACGGTGTGTTCACTCCTTCTCTCTAGTCTTCCTGGCCTAGACACCGGTATCCAGGAGTAACATAAAGAGACACAGCTTACCAATAGGGACCGTGCGTGAGCTATAGAGAGTAGCACCACCGCCGATGTGCGCGCTCTCTCGTGTCTGAATGTGCAATTTGTGCGGTGTTATTTTGGCTTTGAATGATAGGAATAAAGACAAATTTTACGATTAATAATGTTAAAAATGAGCAATTAAGGTTTTCAGCTCGGGATTTACGATTGTGCTGGGGGCTAAAATTATATACAAATTTAAAAAAAAATGTGACTCAAGATATATCTCAAATGTCGTAGAAACACAAAGCACGGGCGACGAATCGGCCATATAATTCATTCCGTTTGTTTCTCGCTCTTTCATGCGAAATGGGCAGCACTCTCGGGAAAAGAACAGTATTTCAAAAATGGTTCATCTTCTCGAAACCAAAATGGTGTGTGAGAACTGCCCTGCATTTACCAATATCTTTTTCATGAAACAAAACAAACAAATCAATTTTGTATCGTAACTCAATTAAAAAATCTTGTCGCCCGCGTATACGCGCTTGATTACTTAACACCTAACTAATGTAGAAATTGCCCACTTCGTGGCGTTGTAAGCACCGCGCACGGCCCCTATGGGGGTTGAGTAGATACACTCGAATAATTATTGCTTTTTTCACTAATAACTAGATGACGCGAATAATACATTACTTATTTTACGAAAATGATTCAATTTTAAATTATGAGAAAATAACGTTTCTGAACGAATCTAAACAATGAGATTCGTAAAAATTAAGAGCTTGTCTATCATAATTGGAAAAATGTATGTATTTTAATTGAAGAATTGAAAAGACGTTTTTATTTTAAAAGAAATAAACATAAAATAATTTAAAGTAAAAATTTTGATTTAAATATGCTTTTTATAACGTGATAATAACATTAAAAATTTCTTTACAGTTTTTAACGCAATGTAAGCTTAATTTTAGTATGACCGTATTGAAATGTGCGTAAAATAATCTTCAAAAAAAAGTAATGAACACTGCATCATTAATTTTTTAACTCAAAAGTAATCAGAATTATTGTGATTTTCAGCAGGCTGTAGAGAGTGATGAAAGTTCGGGCCAAGAAATTCCTTAAGGGGAGTCGTTCTAGATATAAAAAACTACTCTCACCTAAATTTTGGTAACGATTGAAGTTGATAGAAATGCGTAGTGTAAGGTAAAAGTCAGCGATTTTTCGTAATATTTCAAAAATGACTAACTTTGAAATGAAATATCTCTGAGTTCCTTTACGTAAATGAAATTTTTAGCTGCATTCGCTTTAAGGGTATAAAAGAACGAAAAAAATGAGCCATGTTAGAAGTCAGTGAGATTAAAAATGAATTTGTGGCGAATATTTTAAAATCATCATATTATTGAAAATTTCAAGTTATTTAACTTACTCGGGATAAAAGGCCTTTTGGCTTAGGTGATTCAAATTTTTTTTCTACAAACAAGATGGCATACTGAACAAAATGTTACTTGTATCATTCAATTTGAACGTGAGGTTTTCGTGAATCATCATTTTGAAGATAGGCTAAATATGGTGATTTTTAGACTTTTAAAAGGCTCGTTCTCATGACCTGGGGCAATTAGACAGTTGAAATTTGGTATTTGGCGATAGTTTTTGAGGTACTTCGAAGTACCCAATTTTCAGCAAATTCGAAAGACCCCTCCCGAGAAAATGCTTGAAAACCAATGGATATACTCATATATATATATATGTGCGTGCGTGCGTGCGTGCGTGCGTGCGTGCGTGCGTGCGTGCGTGCGTGCGTGCGTGCGTGCGTGCGTGCGTGCGTGCGTGCGTGCGTACGTGCGTGCGTGTGTTGTGTGTCTATAAGACTTACGCCAGGGTTTGTTGCCTGTTCTAAAATGCATAGACTTGCATCAGAGGTGTATCGACCTCACAAGATATCAACATTCATATTTCTTCGCAACGGATTTACGCTCACGTGATACGATATATAGATTGAACATACCTCTTAACCCGTCAGCAGGCGCGCTATGAGACTTTTTCTCACACTTATATTAAGAGGATGGATCAGTCACCTAACTTCACCTCGAATTTGCGAAGGTGAAATTCTTCGATACGGTTTGACCGATTACAAAAAAGCTCTGTCAGCCCACGCAGGGCGATAGCAAAAATGGGCTGACAGGGCCTTTTTGTAATCGGTCAAACCGTGTCGAAGAATTTCACTTTCAAAAATTTGCAGCTATCTCTCTCGCACTGACGGTGGCGAGATTGTGACTGACCCATCCCCTTAAAACGATGATTACTCGAGAATTTCAGATGGCATAAGCATTTGAAATTTTTTCTATCTTCACCAAATTTATTCTTCTATATGATAGAAGAGTTAAAAAAATTTTTCAATTTTTGTTAAAAAATTTGTTTAATTATTATTTTTTAGTTTTTAGTGTCAATTATCGTTGTATTTATGGTTATTTAAGAATAAAAATGTTTAATAGCCACAATCACTGTAGCGAAATTGTTTTCAAGTTCCTATTTATCAAATTAAGCACTTGAAGCTATACATGTGAGAAAATCTCTCATCGCGCGCCCAATGTTTAAAGTGTACGTAGCGCACCTACTGACGGGTTAATAGCGACAATTTTTTATGACGAAAATATTTCAGAGCATTCAATCAGATGTTACAGTAATTAAACTTGTCGTCTCTTAGGTATATTTCGTTGAATTTGTACAACAGATCGCAAAAAAATACAATGTTTATAAATCATGAATCGATTGGTAGCTGAGTCAATGATGCCGATTCACTCCATCAAAAGTAAAAAAAATGGGAAGAAAAAATTAATCGGATCTCATTTTTTAAATCAGGTTCCAGAAGAGAGTAATTATTAGCTATGTTGAATGATCAATCTGATTGAAAAATTCACTCCACTCAGTTGGTAGTCCCGGTCATTGCGAAAAATCTGTACTTAGCGTTTACTTTCTAATAATTTTTTTGACACAAGTCTCTGGTGGGACTTAAATGAGCGCAGGGAAAAAAATACTGTGATGGCAAACAAACGGGGAAGTATGAATTTTTGCAATGGTTGAGGCTACTTACCGCCCGAGACTAACCTCCTTGCCACTACTTCAATCGCATTTTTGCGTCACCATCCTATTCAATTAATTTAATATTTGTAAAGTGCTCCGGTCAGCCAAACGTATTCCAAGAACTCTAGTGACTTATAATCGCATACAACTTGCCCTAAAAAATTGTCTCTTTCTTCGCTTAGAGTCGTGAAATTTGTGAATGGAAATAGTCGGATTCTTTGAATGCTCATGAAAAAGGATTCTTGCGTGGGCGTTTATGAAACGAGAGATGTAAAATCGGGGTTGCTACTTTGTATGTGTTCATTTCAATTGAATATATATACGTATATTTCGTACTACGTTAATATAGTATGCAGCGTGGACACGGGGGCGACGGAACGCGATAACGCGAATTTCCCTAGTAATTGTTTACGCGTGCCAAGTGAGTTATTTGGCACGTGGCCATTGCCGGCTGTCCCGTGTGTGACGGGAAAAGGGGTTGAAAGGGGTGGGGGATGGGCAGAGGGATAAAGAGTCGTCGCAGAATGCACCCATGTGTTCGAATGACTGTCCCACCGACACTCTCTCGCCCAACGCCTGACTCTGGCGAATCCACATGCAGTAACGTTGTGCCTGTAAGTGTAAAACTAAATAACTGAAAGTCAGTCAAGTTCGACTGATCAAAATCAGTCGAATTCCTTCTGATCGTGTATGTTTTTTTCAATTAATAATCAAAGCACTGCATGTGGTTAACTAGTAACAATTCATAGCCAAAAGGCAGATTTCTCTCAAGTGTAAATTCTACCAAAAGTATTAAAGGATATTTAAATTAGCGAGGATGTATTCATTGGAATGTTCAGCAAGTTTCAAATCCTTCCAAAACTCATTTGAATCGTTTTATTTCGATTCGTAATGATATGATGATCCGGAAATAATGTTGCGGTTCAGGGATTGTGATGCCCATAATTAATCAACGGGTATGATTACCGTCTCTACTATTATCCTACATCCTTAAATGTACAGTTGCAGACGAATTCGTTCATTGTATCATCGTAGTGGCCATTCAGATTTGCGGGTGTGTAAAAGCCACTATAATTTACTATACAGTCGGTGTACCCGATTGTCTAGTATCGTACGATAAAATCAGAGCATTTGTGTATCTGCGTGTCAATGCGCTCAGGGTAGTAAGGACGTATGTCAGTTATGTATGAGAATGGATTTTACGACATTCTGGCATTAGGCCATCGATTTACATCATAAAGTATATGAGTATATGGAACATATCGACTATGAAAAGGAGAAAAGACGTAACATACAAAATTCGGCATGTGTGACGATGTGGGTTACAGCTTTTTGTTTGTAAGTAGCCAATGAAACGATATATCGTTCGAGTGGATCATCCCTATCTTCCCCTCGTTCTTTCTCATCTCGTATCGGCCCCCTCTCTATCTCGCGAAACTTTTTCGATCGTGCATGTGAGTGTTTACGTCGGTGTAAATTCGCGGGGATGGTTGGTCGCGACGATCCACGTTCGCGAATGAAGTTCGCGGTGCTAGTGCTTTCGGGGGCTGCTATAGTGAAGGGAAAGCAAGGGCAAAAATAGAAAGAGATAGAGAGAGATAAAGAGAGCACGAAATAAGGGTAGTTTGAGAGGGGTTCGTCAGTTTCCGGGTTATTCCGGATTGGAGTGAGGGTGGGCGAGTGCGGAGCTTCACGATACGAGGGAAGAAGGGATGAAAACGGCGGCGTCGTCGACGTCAACGACGGTGGTTGCGGCGGCGAGGGAACGACGGTGGTGGCAGGAGCCGCGATAGCCGCGACACGACGAGGCGTCGCGACGTCAGTAGAGCGCCGCGCTATCGACCACCCACCGCTACCGCCGCGAGAGACACCGACGTCCTCCGATCCTCGTCGTACTCCTCGTCCTCGCAATCGTCGCGCTTTTCGAACGACGAGACGATCGTCAGGCCTAAGATCGCGGATTTGAAAGGCTGCCGACGCAGAACCGTAATTACACCGAAAACAAAGAAAAATAATTAAAAAAACTGTAAACCTTATATTAAAAAAACATCTAGTTCAATTTGTTACAATTAAAAAAGTTTGGTAGCTGGTGGCAAAAACAAGCTATACAACGGACGACCTTAAGAAGGATAAAGAATATTGAACCGTTGAATAAAAGTTACATCGCCAACGATATCGAGAAGAAAACTTTCCACGCTCATTTTTTGGTGGCTCCGGATATAATTTATTACTAAAAGAGTTTCAATTTGGATATCAAAAATTAAGTATTCTGTGCTGTCAACCTCGGCCATCCGAGCGAGCCGGTTTCAGGGGTTGTATACATCGTTAACGAGAACGGGGCCGAGAGGGAAAATTACCGGTGTACCGGCGGCTATAAGCGTTAACCCGTTTAACGGTGAGCCGCCGACGCCGCCGCCGTCACCACGCGCCGCGAAGTGCCGGCTTACGAGTGTACATCGCTTACTGCCTCGTATTCCGAAGGACCAAACTGTGAGACCCAATGACTGTCCATCGAGGGACCACGGGACACACATGTTCGTTATAAGGTAAGTAATCGCACTTAAAATTTGTATGGTACGCGCATGAAACAAATTGCCAGATTTCCCAAAAGAAGGTTATGCAATCTCAGTTTCTAAACTTACAATCCTAAAATTATCAAGCATTCTTTTTCAAAGAGAAAAAGGAATTTACTGTTGAGAACATGGACATTCCAAAAAACAGAGAAGTTTAAAAGAGGAACATAATTTGGAATGCATCGCGTTTGATACGTGGTTACTCGTCTCAAATGATCTTCAAGCTGGACAAAAAATGCTCAATCATTAAGAGCGGGTTGTTCCAACCTCTAGATAAGCCTGTCTGGCAGTTAAAGGTCGGCAAGTCAATGCTTTTAACTACCAGATAAGCTACCTAGAAATTGGAACAACCCGCCCTAAGCGAATTAAATTTCAGTAATTTGCCTAGAAATTCTGTCTGCATGTTCACAAATTATTCTACCCCGCAGAACTAAGTTACTCTCTTCATTAACAAGGTCATGAGTCTTCAAATTTGTTCCAGTTAACTGAGATTTTGTTATTATCCTCTAATAATATGTGGCAAACTATAATGCCTTTTTATCAGAGCAGCAACATTTTTAAAGTGCATGTTCGATCATTGAATTTTATGGGCCATAAAAGATTTGAGATTCCCCAAAAATGTGGTCAGCTTCCTAAAAACATATGATGTGACATGATCAATTATTCGACAAAACTTGAATATTTATTGTTTATTTCAAGTAGCTGAAGAAGCAGTTGAAACAGTGTTGATGATGCAAGTGTGTAACGAATAACGAGCCTTCGATTGACAAATCAATGTGCTGAGACACCCTCAAGTTACCATTATATTCGATTAAATCATTATAGCATTTCCCATCGTGAATTTTAATAGAAAAGTTCGAATCGCGTTGTCAGTTGTGAACGAAAATAGTAAAAAAGAAAACTATTTTATAACTCATAATTCAAAGAGAAGTTGTGCTCGTGGCGCCAGAAAAGTATGTACACGAATGTTTATTTATATACTTCCGGGAGGATCTTGCGTCACTTCATCCCCCGTCAACAATTCTGTCGCCACGGTCATGAAAAGTGAATATAAATTCGGCCAAACTGTCGCACCGAGAACATCAGCGATATACGTAACGCTGATAAAGTTCCGAAGGTCTGTACAGTGCTACGAAGCGAGATCTCGAGAACAAACGACCTTGGTAAAGTAAAATTTGCCTTGATCCCTGAGAAATAAACATGAAAATAAAAAGGAAAACATGGTGCGTGACCGAATTAATTTATGCGACGCCAGAACAGTGTCGCGCCAAGACTAAAATTAATGTAAGCTTCTTTCTCATGACTCTTTGAAGTATGCATCGATGATAATGTAGCATCAAGATATTTATACAAAAATTCGTAATTTCACAATTTGTCGTGAAATTCATAATTTTATTGAAAAAAGGAATCATATTTTGACTATGCCTATTGTATTGATGAATAACCGTGTGGCGAATAATAATTCACAGGATCGCCCCGCCCATCGTTAAAATTATTTAAGTATAAACCAGCGTGTATGCCTAGATTTGTCCCATAGAAAAATCCCGCGAAGAGAGTTCAACCGTATAATCACTCCACTTGACGCGTTGCAGTCGCGAAAAACCCCTCGCGTCGAGAATCGCGGCTTTTCTATATATGCCTTCGTTTAAACTCGTTTGTCGTTTCTCTTTCCACTCGAGTACATATACATTCGCGCCAAATCACGTATATATAACGTCGTGATTTTCAGATTTACAAGCGAACACGCAAATAAATGTAAGCGAGCGCGAGCTTTCCACCCTTCCGGTCTGTCAGCGCCCCATTGTCGCGCGTTCGCGGTCTCGTCGATGCGGTGTGTTTCTCCCTCTTGTGTAGATATATACGTAAATATAATCGTGTGTTCATGTACATCTGTATACACTTGTACCCTCACTATGCAAGATTGGGGAGTAGTGCGATATATATCCGTCCCACCATTCGCACCCTGGTTGCCAACCACGAAATTTTAAGCCCTTGAGACGTCACGTGGAAAATAACCTTTCGAAAGCTTGTATTATATCATTAGTCTGGCGATTTCGACATCTTTTTTACAACTGATTGTTTAGAATTGCACATAGTTTTTACAAAATTTAAATCTCTTTGTTGTTGAAATCATTATGAAATATGATTTACTGCATTTTCGAAAAATGCATATAAAATATGTATTCGCGATGGAAATAAAAATGTTATAATTTCGTGGCATTGAAAAGTGGTAGAGTTTTAACGCCACGAATTAAATTAATATTGATTTGAAGACGGGATTATAAGCTTAATCATAATTTTCTTCGGGATTATAATCTTAAATCGTAGCCTGTGGTCTTATTACGACCGTTTGACAAAATGGCATAGCGGTTTTTTAAAATGACTCGAAATGAATTCAACGACAGTTTGTGTGCTTAATAGTGAAGAAATTCAGTTTGAATATTAAAATATTACACGTGAAATTTTAGAACTTCACTATTTAACGCCATACCATAGGATTCATAAGCGGGATTACCACTGAAAGTTTTTATTCATTAAAATCCACATGAAAGGAAGGTTTCAAATAGAAACGATTGTAAACTAGAGCAGCAATAACGAATATTAGGAAATCGATTTCAAAAGCTTTTTCGGTTCAATGAGTCCAGTATTCACGACGAGTTCACAGAACGAATTTGTTTATATAGAAGATCAAAGAAATCTGCACTATTGAAATGCTATTTTGTTCGCCTCTTTTTCGCGTTCTTTTTTTTTCTCGTCAGTGGTAAGGCACGATTCGCTGGCTGGAGATCGAGGCTGGAATCTCGAGAGCCGGTGTACATGCATAAAATGCGGAGGCACTGGCGCTACTCCAATCACGATTTCGAGTCCACCTGCATCCAGCAAAGAATATATATTTATAAATCGAATGCTAGTTAACAGAGAGGCGTAACACACACAACGTAAGACACTGAATGTCGGAGATTGTGTCCTTTTATAAGTGTAGCTTCGTTTTTTGTGTATATATCTATATGCGAAGGAAGGCTTGGAACGAGAGGATGAAGGAAAGGGAAGAATCCGTGCGGGATATTCCGCCTCTTTCCTTTTAGTAATCGAGGCGAAGAATACACACGAACGAAACGAGAGTCGAAAGTGGGTCGTCGAGTGGCCATAGAGCACGTTTTTCTGCCTTTGGCTTTTGCGGGGGTGACTCGAACGAGAGTGCAACCCCGAAAGGGTTGTACAGTCGCGAGTGAATATTATATATTGCGTATAGTATATATATACATAAACATACCTTCTGTATATTCATATAGAAATACATTTTTTATTATTCATATACATGTATAACGAATATACTTTTTAGTTACACACGGGGCCTTGACTTGGTCACCCTGAAGCGAGACGAGAGGGCTCTGAAGAGTCTCTGGCGCGAGTGAGAGTCCGTGCTCCTCAACACCCCCGCAACTACCCCCTTCTCGTTCTACTTTGTGCTTCCGCACACGTGCAAAAATCACGAGACGACGCAGTCAGCATCGGCGCGCCGCCCTCACCGCATAATCACCCCCGTCAACATATATACCCCACGTAACCCTCAATTATGTGGCTCTTGGGACGTTTATTGTATATACATATTTTATATGATGTTCACAACTGACTTATAGAATGCTGGTAATTTCATTCCTTCCTGTTAAATAATTTCATGCAATATGAATAAAAATGTGTTAACAAGCATAAATGATATACGTGATTCAATTAGTCGCAAGGTCGAATTAATTTTTATCAGATGAAATTTATTATATTGAGAGTTAAAAATTTTTGAACTAATAATGGCATTTCGCTTCAATTTAATGAATTGTCCCTGATGGTTATTCTAATTTCAAGCTTGTATTTTTAATATTTTTCACACATGTAATGTTTTAATCGACATTTGAATGATCAAGTTCATTTTGGTTCGTTCTTTTTTTCTTAATTTTTAATTCAGTTAGTATTGATGCAAAATATATTTGATCAGCAGAATGAATTCATGGAACCGACGGATAAATATTTCGTTAAGTAATATATTTTGCATTATTCCGAAAATTTGATTGCTTTTCTCAAACAATGAATAATTGTTCAAGTTATTCGTGGGGTGCTATATGTAAAAATCTTGTTACGTACTTGCTACCCAAGTACGCTGTGAAATTTGCCTCAAGGTCCATATCAAAGTAAATGTAAAAGAGGGAGAGATCATCACAGTTTTCTGCAAGGAATCACTCGCGAAATTCACGCATTGTGTATGGCATCCGCGTAACAATGACGAACTTCGTGGATCCCTCTGGCATCCGTAGCTATATGTATGAATGTTCGTTTTGACCGAGAAAAAAGTATTATATAGGTACATGTATGATGCCAGAGACTTGGAATACTTGTCGAAATATTCCCTCCCTCTTCAGGGGTGCAACATCCGTCTCGTCGTGAATGCCCTGCAGGCAATGGTATATAACATCCTTGTAACGGTCCGTTGAGAGTTGAAACTTACTATGAACATTCTTCTCCAACGTGGCCTTCTTTCAGACTTATTCTTTTCCTCGGCAAACTTGGTCTCCATGAAAACATGCATGTCAATATCAATTTTTAATCCCCATTAAAAGAAGATTGTTCGCATTTATGTACAAACGTTTTGCAACAATTTGCATATAAGGATTTATGCAGGTTTTTTGTCCAACATTATTGAAGGTTCATGATAAAATGGAAGGTCGATTGGAAAAAAAAACTCTTCAATAATATCTGTTTCAATCGAAATGTTGTTCGACCGGAATAAAATGTATCTGCAATTAAATGTATCCTTGTTGCCAGTTCGGGTTCATCTTGAAAATGTGCATAAAAGAATGTAAGCGCCTTAATACATCGAGCTACGAGCGTCGACTACTTTAAAATCCGTTTCCGACATAATAAAATTACTTTTACTGCTGGTGCTCCTGTTGATGCCATATCTGAACCGTCGGTCTCGACTTCCATCGTCTGTGCTACACCGATTGTTGATTCATTCGGGAATTGCAAAATCCCTCTTTCTCTTTCACCCTCCTGCAGTCAGGTCTCCCTCACTCAGCTTCTCATTTTACGAGCTTCGATATAAGCTCTCGGTAGCATGCTGTACGTAGATCGCTCCATCGCACTTGTTTCACTCACCTTGGGGCCTGCTTCTCGTGGTATGCCTTTCTTGGCGCGTACTTCATCCTGCAACGGGAGCCCGTTTTCTGCCCTCTCACTCTCCCTCTTTCTCTCATATCGGCTACTATACCGACACCCACAATAAGTTCCTCAGGGTCTTCGACTTTTCGTTTGTGCCCGTAAATGCAACTGTATATGGGGCATTCCACGCCAAATCTGCCACTTTTTAAATTCGCATTGTTTATTGTGTTGATTTTTTTTTCTAATAGAACTCGTTGAAAAGAACTCGATTTTTTTTTAAATTTTTATCTTAACACGTTCATCGAAAACGAATTTTTGAAAAATTTTCCGATTTTTTTCTTCAAATATCAATAACTCTCTCAAAAATGCAGTAAACCGAATGGATGAGGGGTCAACATTTTAGGTTTAAAACGTACTTTCGTATGAGAATATGTAGGAATTTATCAAAATATTACATACAATTTTTCAAATTCTAAGCGAGAAATGTTATTTTCCATAATGTTAGCCCCCTTCGATTTTGCTCTTGAATTTTTATCAAAAACTATCATTTTTTTAATAACTTTTAAGCCTAGTTTGATGATAGGGAAATCGTCCGTTGTATTTTTTATAATTAAATTGTGGATTTTTTTTACTACACTGAGAGCAAAGTCAATGGTATCTACAACAAACACGTACGCTTGGACGTCGTATGGTAAAATTTACTAAAGAAAATTGTCAGGGAAATGATATCTTAGTTAATTGAAGTATAATTTTTGTGTTTATTCAAACATAAGATCCCAATGATGTGTGTAACCATGTGTTATTTAAAAAGTGCTATGGGTCATAGTAAAATCCCTAACAATGAGCAAATAATCCAAGCAACACTATAAGCAAATTGCTATTGATATAACAAATATGATATGCTGCAGCATATTTATTGTTGGACCGAACTTTTGTGAATTTAACCATTTTTTTCATCATTTCTATGGTTGTTAATAACTTTCAATGGGTAGGCCTCATTAGAATATCTCATAGTAGTGACTATTAACATAATGTAACATAAACATGATTTACATGCACGTGAAAAAAAGTTACATAGATAAAGATATACACATCTTCCGATATACAAATAAGAAAGATATACAAATTTTCCGTTTTGACAGGTGCTTTCGTCTAAAAATATATCAACTATTATCTAAAGATTACATAAATCAATTTTTTAATTATAAGCAAGAAAGAGTTTTTCCCGCAGTGTTAGTCCATTTTGATTTTGCTGTTAAATTTTTATAGGAAACTATTATTTATTTAATGCATTTTAAGACTAGTATGATTATGGGGAAATATTAGTCTAATCAACGACAAAAATCTTTAATAAAATTAACAATTTGAAAAATAGAACTAGCTATTTTCTCACGTTCATATTTAGCTTGAAATTCATTAAATGAATCATGCTTCCATACAAACGTTAAAGAAACAAATTTACTAGTACAAGCGCTGTGAAAAAAGGTTATTTTATCTTAGAATTGGAAAAACTAAGTGATGTAAACTTCGAATATTTTTTCACATATTTTTAAACAAAAGTACATTTCAGAACAAAAATGTTAACCCCCTAAACGATTCTCTTTGTTCGATTTTTCAGGGAGTTATAGATATTTGATTGTAAAAAAAATCTATTATATTTTAATTATAAAAATATACAACGGAGGATTTCTCCACGATCACACTAGGCTTAAAATTCCTCAAAGAAATAATAGTTTTTTATAAGAAATTAACAGCAAAATCAAATGGGGAATGTGGGAAAACCATTTCATGCTTAGAATTGAAAAAGTTGGTTCATGTAGGGTTTTGATCATTTTCTGCATGTTTTTAAAATAAAGTACGTTTTGAAACTAAAATTTTGACCCCTCATCCATTCGGTTTACTGCATTTTTGAGATAGTTATTGATATTTGAAGAAAAAAATCGGAAAATTTTTCAAAAATTCGTTTCCAATGAACGTGTTGAGATAAAAATTAGGAAAAAATCAGAGTTCCTTTCAATGAGCTCTATTAGAGAAAAAAAATCAAAATAATAAAAAATGCGAATTTCAAAAGTGACAGATTTAGCGTGGAATGCCCCATATACATTGGCACCCCTGCACCCATACATAAACTTATATGTACTCGTACCAAACGCGAATATACGCTCGACTCGCACTTATGGGTAACGCTGTTATAAACTCCCCAGGCTGAGTGAGCGAGCCTCATGAATGCGGTATACGATAAAGCCGCTCTTGTGACTGTGCAATGATAAAAATTAATTCATTAAATACGCACAGATTCCGGGGAAAAAAAACAATGTATTTTTGCGTTAAATAAAATTTTTTTTAGCCAAATATTTGAAAACAAAATTTATCAGTAAATCAGCGTTTATCATTAGATGACGGAAAAGGAAATTCGTGTAATTTATTTAATGGATAAGTCGATGAATAATTACCATCATATTCTGTATTAACCATGAATGATGAAAGACTCATAGTTCGAAACCAATGAAACCAATATTTTCTGCAAGATCTCAACTTCTTCGCTTCTTTTTTGAACTTCTAATTTTCGCTCAGAGAGACGCTAAACGTGCCCTGACCGCTTCGGTTTGCTGCCGTCGGTTAGGCGTTAGAAAGTTTGCCCCTCTCGTTGTTTGCTCTGACGCCTCTCTCTCGGCATGATTCCTCTCGGCTTTGCTGGTCATCAGAACCTACAGGAGCTCAAAGCGGAAAAGAGATGGACGTGAGGAACTTTTAAACACACATATACTTATATATTTGTTGGCTTGTATGTGTGTGTGTGTGTGTGTGTGTGTGTATATATATATATCGAAACGAACGGAAATATCACGAGGACGAGGCGAGAGAATTAAGTGTACTGTCCGCAAAGAGCACCTGTGGAGTCTCGCTGGTCCTAGATGTTCCGTCGAGCAGCAAGTGTATACATATATAGTTTCCGTACCACCTTCCAAGTCTTTCTATTGTTCTTTCATCGTGCTCCTCGCGCGGTTCCAAAACTTATAACAGAGGCTAGAAAAATTGGTAGGAGAATAGCCGGTGGCCCTTTTACCTACCTGCAGTTATAGTTTTACGCCGGACCGCAGGTACTTCGTGGCCGATGACTCAGAAGAGTTTCGCTTTAAAGAGATTAGCGATATTTTTTCGTTGTTTTAAGACTGAGAAAGTGAAAGATCGGGGAAGGGAGAAGATAGTAAAAGTACACGCATATGAAAGAGCTAGAGAACTAGTTAGCTGTACCAATAAGGAAGCAGTTGAAACTTGCACTTTTCCATTATTTTGTTGAATATAGTGAGGGGCGTAAGACATGCCATCTTCATTTGACACGCTCATGTTTGCAATTTATTTATTTATTGGGTAAGATTAGTGGGCATTCTTATATATAAATATATATAGTTGACGGCATTCAGATCAAGCCGAAATTACTAACGGTTCCAGATAATGGTATAAACGTAAGGTGGAAGCCGCCTTTGAAATATTGCCCAAAACTGTTGATCCCTGACGCGGAAAATGTTTGACACCTTTATTACATGCTTTAAGATAGAACGCTTTTTGGTTTTTTAGTTTGATTTCTTTGGTTCTGGAAGATCGTTTCTGGAAATGATGTGTTGATAAAAAATACAGATACAATGGCAGCAATGGACTTGCATTGTGCTGTAATTAATGTATATATTTGGAATTATGGTTGACCAAATCTGTGAGGGTGAAGATGAAACGTAAGTTCAGTGGGCGCGGAATGCCATATATATGTGATATATACATAGAAATAGTTACGCGTCACGCTCCCTGACGTGAGAAAGTTGTTGAGCGCCCGCGCGAGCTCACCGGAGAGTCGTTTTCTCGGGTCTTCGGGATAATTAGAGGTGCGGAATTCCTTCTCCCGCGGTTGTTCATAGAAGAAAAAAAATCAACCATTTATATTTACAAAAGAGGCACAGTTTGCCGATGTGTCAGATCTTGTGTCTTCGTGAGAAACAGTGTATACGTTTGTCTAAAAAATACATGGAAATGGATTATCCATTTGAAGCTGATTTTATTTTTTGTCCCTGGACAAATTTCAATTCCCGAAATAATCATTCTCAATGGTTGAAATTATTGAACAGCTGGGTGGTAAACGTTCAGCAGGAGCTAAGGAATTTTGACGCTAATTGAACGACATGGGTTTCGCCTCGTCCCTTATCCCATGGGACATACGAGAGTTTTTTTTTTCTCGTAAACTTCGAAATTAACGAGAGATCGACGAGAAGCGACCACCTGACGCGGACCTCTTCAAAACGTCTGTTTAATTTCTTTTTTTTCATTTCTCCGAAGTGGACTCTCGATCAGCTCCACCACTCTCACTTATTTACTATTATTTAAAGAATTTGAGATATAAGCGTAGACCGAACAGGAAAAATAAGGATCGAAGTGATGGGAGCTAAGTTTTTCTACTCTTTCTTTGACCACATAGATTGTCCTGTTATTTGGAACTTCTCGGGACACCGCAAAGCAAAAAAAAATAAATCCTCGAAAAAGTGTTATGTACAAATTTGTCTCTTGAGAAAACAAGTTGTCAAATTGTAGATTTACTTTAAGCTTTATTCGTTGTTTTACTTTTCTCATTTTCTTTTTATCGTAGCAAGAAAGAAAGGGTATTTCTCTGAATTTAGCAAACCCAATTACATTGATAACCAACTTCTGAATTTGTACAATTCAAACGAACAGAAATTTGTATTATAATTGTTATTTTTAGAAATATCTCATTTTGGAAAGGTTTTCGGTGATTGAGAGGAAATTTGTTCAATCAAATCTTTTTTTTTTTAATTATTTGTACCCTGGAAATAAATATATATTTTACTCTACGAATACCTTATTTTATAAATGAATCATTGTATTATTTTCGTCGTCCTGAGGTAGTATTTTTTTCCCCCGATTTTCACGAAATTTTACGAATATTGTTTACTGTCTACTTTTATATGTTTTCTCTCGGTGTTGCACTTACCCCTGGGAATTGAGTTCGTAAATGCATCCATGCGCACGTATTTTATGACCATTTCCGATTTTTCTCTATAGAATCGTGTCCCATACACGGTCTCTCATATCCCTTTCGCCTCCACCTTTTTCCACCCTTGCAGAACTTCGCGAAACTGCGTTGAAAATTCGGTGGGGATATTTTCGCTGGATTGATTCTTTTCGAAAATATACTTAAAACTTCGACGATTTGTCGTTGTGGATGATTCAAGTCGAGCTCTTTCTCTGCCTTCCATACTACCGATAAAAGCTAGGAGTTATTCATTTTATCATGCCACGACGATGTAATATCTGGCGCATATATGCAATGGCATAAAATAACATGATAGATGACAGGAAATATGGGAAGAGGGAAGGACTGTGAAGTTCATGGGGCGACAATGGCGTACATGAAATTCGACGAGAAAAAAAAAATTAAAAACCGAGGAATGAGAGCTAGCAAAACTTAATCACATAAAATTTTTCTAGTTCCACAGTTCGCTCACTTCCTTTCCGTACCCATCTTCAAGACACAGAATGAAGATTAATCGTCCAGAAATTTACGTTCAAACTACGGCGTGTATGATTTCCGGTGTAAAATTTTGCGATCGTTCATTCGTGTGAACATCATACCCTCGCTGCGTCCAGCCGACAAACGTGGAAGTATTATACCCATTTTAGAGTCCCAGCTCTATCTGTTATAACTAGGGAGATTTTTTATTGATCGTAGAAACCAAAGTTGGCTGTAAACGAAAGTAAATATTACTTATTCCCGTTGGTGTGTATACCAAGAACCCCATCGTCTGCATTGGTTTTCCTTCGACCAATGAGCAAGTTGATAGGCACGAGTTTGCTTGACAGGTTTGATAGAAAGATGGTCAGTTAATTCAGTGAGCCCGCTAGAAATTGAATCAGCTACTTTGTTACATAACTTGGAGAATCTTCAAGAGTAAGAGTGAGGAGGCCAAAGACCTCCCCATTGTCCTAACCGTTTCTATGAAACGTAGTTACCAATTTCAAGACAAGTTTCCTTGCGAATAACTCTTGAAACTCAGACGAGGATAAAAGTTGGAGGCGATGACGCAAAGTTTCTTGGTTCCCATCGATATAGTTATTTTGGATGTTGTAATGGTTGCTTTTATCTTTGAAGGCTCAAGGAAAGAGGTGAATGCAATAGAGTGACAAAAATCTATAGAGTGCATTATATACGTATTATAGAATAAATACACGTGACCTATAATCGAGCGTAAGAGGATTTTTATTTAGCTTCACTTTAGTAAGGATGTCTCCATCCATACACAAGCACGTAGACATTGTACACATGTGAGTGCAGACTGGATTGGGGGGATCAGAAAGATGCATTTTGGCAACGTGGAGGAAAAGCGTCGTGGCTAATAGTTCCGGCTTGACTGTCTCTTTCTGGCAACTCACTACGATAATCGTCATCAATTCGACGGATCCGTCGTACGAAACATAGCAGCACTCTCGCGATATCCCTGGCTATTCACAATAGCCAAATGGACTTGCTTACAATAATGCCACACATATTTTTCCTCGGTTGAGCGATGCGAGATGGGCTTGACAAAATGACCCACTCAAGAGTTCATTGACCATCTCTCGTATTATTTCTGAAAATTTCATGAAGCGTAGTTCAACGACCGAATACGTATTCGCAATGAAATAATGTTGCTGTTAAAGGACATTCGAACGAATTTATTTAATGGGAATTGAGTTTGAGTTATGTGAAAACGGTTTTGTTTAAAAGCAGTTTTATTAGCTGAATCTTTATTATTTGTTTTTTAAACCAACTTCAAATTCCGCAATCAAAACACTTTACAAACGTCTGAATTTCTCTTTTCATTCAAAAAGATTTGAAACCCTTATCACACTGATGAGTGCTAGGGGTAAAGGAATAATCTAAGGGTAACTATAAGTTTGCCGACATATTTTACGCACGCCCTTCTTATCTACTCCCCGTACTAATCTTTCTTCATGGTAGGCCGCGTAGTAAAAGTCTAAAAGGCAGTGGAGAATGAAAACATCTCGATAAATCAGAGTCAGTAGACCCTCTGACGTACGTACATACTATATATAAATATATATATTCGTAGATAATAATGACAGACGCAGCGACGAAAAGTGCTGCAGTCAGCATGCTATAAGGAGATTAGTGCAACTTACAAGGAATTACCACTGTTTCTCGTGGAAAGGGGAAAAGATGCGATCTGCAAAAGAGGAAAAGAGGTTTGGAATAAAGTAGCAAGAGTATCAGAAGAAGCCTACAAAGTCTCTCATCTACACAGCTTCCGAGCTGCATGACTCTCTCTTTTTTTGCTACGTATTCACACACACATACACGCGCGCGCGCGCGCGCGCGCACACACACACACACACACACACACACACACACACACACACACACACACACACACATGCTTTTTCGTATCTGGTTTACGTTTTTACCGTTTCTTTCGTTTCTCTCGTCTTATTCGCTTCTGCGATTCTTCCCTATTCTTGTACCACCAAGAAGCTCCTGTAACATTCTTTCTCTCTCTTTCTCTCGTCATGTATATAACGTCTCGTAAGCTACTTTTGTGGACTTAACCATCCGTGAAACGGCATAATATATACCACCGAAGTTAATTCGCTTGTTGGGGCTGGCGCTTGTAAAACCGGGTCTCCTATCTCTACTTACTTATTCTCGTACTTTTTACTTGGTTTATCTTTTCGTTTTCGTGACGTTGCAACTATCTTTTTACAGATTTATTTTTTCTTGCATCACCATATTTTTAATTCACTGAGAATAACGTAATCGTACGAACAGCAATGTTCACTTTTCTAAAAAGGTAGTGGAATGTTAAAAAAAAGCGCATGCAGTAGTCGTAATATTATTTTAGCAATTTTGAACTATTGGCTATTGTCTTACGTATTTGATAGTTATTTCTAGAGACAATGCATTTTTAAGATTTCGAAATAATCGAATTGTTGCATAATTAGAATTACAATTCGAGTTTTGACATAACGTGCTTCCTTTTTTTGAAAGTAGCATGAAAACCCGAAAGATGTATGAATTCAAATCAATTATAGATCATTTTTGTACAAATTGATGATTAATTAAAATGAAATAAACCCTCTAATTTAGTGGAATGTGCATCTTTAACATAAAAAATATATTGAGCCATACAAAAGATATGATATATTTCTACCTTATTGGTGGCGTAATAAATGACGCAATTGCTGATCGACGATGGTTTCAGTTGTGAAAAGTTAAGAAGGTTCTTTCCTCCGCTTGCTTTTCCAATCCGCATTTCGTGAAACGTTGTTTTGTGTTTAAGTGGCGATGCTCTCCCACGGTGTTCCGGAGGTATCACGACTGAGAGGAGTGACGCTTGGTCGTGATGCATGTGACTGTTCCTTCTCCTTGTAGGTATACCATCAAAATGGTCCAGGGAGTGAGACGAGAGATAAAGTTACATGGAGAGAGAGAGAGAGAGAGAGAGAGAGAGAGAGAGAGGGCGAGAAAGAGAGGGGTTGAGGGACGCGTGGAACGGTTAACTCTCGACGTTGACGATGCAGCAAGGCACTTGTCGTCAAGTCCGATATATGCCCACGATACATAACCAACAACCTGTCAAACGGCCTCGATTGATCGCTTCTCAATTATTATCCTTCGATCTAGCTCTCGCTTCTCGACAGCTCTCTTACATTCGGCCTTTTCCTTTGCATGTCTTCGTTTTCAGGTTTCCTTCGCGTGAATTCTTCAATGCACACTCGAAAGAATTCTTCCCATTTTTCCCGGCATCCTCGATTTCGTTTCGAAATCATACGTCCTGTTTGTTTTCATTATTTTTCGAACTGTTCGGCATTCAGGGAATTTTTAATCCAATTAGACAATGAAAAACGAAATCAATAAAAAATTGTTTTATTGACATAAACATAAATATTGAGTAGCATGAATTTGAATCAATGTGAAACAAAAACTTTTCAATTGCTTCATTCCTTTAAAGAAAGTTACAAAAGTAATAATAATAAAACATCTGATTGAAAAAATATGTTTTTTAAAATCTTTTTCATTCTGAAGAATAAGTTTACTCCTTTGAAGTGACTAGACGGAAGCAATATAAATTCTATTTTTTATTCATATTTTCCATATACTTCATGATGAGCGATTTATTAAATGACTGTATTAGAGTCGAGCTTTTTTCTCTAGTCACGAAAGTTTTTGTCTAAATTTCATTTCGTTATGAACAACGATTAAAAAAATATATATATATAAAAATTGACTGCATTACGAATTTTGAACTGTGTTGACTGTTTGAACGAGGCACATGACTGGCGCCATATATTTTTAATTAAGACTTTCGTCGATGGAGAGTATTTCCTTTGAACGGATGATAAAATCGTCCGATAAAATTCTCGAATTCAAGTTTGAGGAAAAATTGGACAAGGACGCGGAGAAGGGAATTATTTTAAAGAGTAAAAAAGATGAAATGAGATGAGCTTGAGAAAAAAAATTTGTCCCACAAAAAAATAAAATGAACGTAAAATGCAGCACGTAGAGAGTAAGTGAGTTAACCCACATTGCCTCTCCGGTCCAGCTTTGGTTCTCTGACTCACATAATCTGATTGAAGTCGCTCTACCGCGATGTCTAATAAGCAACCTACCTGACATTCCTCTCTCGCACCTTTAAAGCTGAGCATTGAATGGAGGGTTTGAGGCTGGAGTGACCTGCACGCGTGCCGTTTACTCGTTTTATGTCATCGTCGAAATCCAGTAGTAAAAATTAAATAATTAACTTATTTAAGGCGAACCGTATGAAATCCCTAAAATACTTTGTATACAAGCACAGTATTTCGGTTCATTCTTTTATTTCATTTTCACACATGACATTTCGAACGCTTGTGACGCGAATTTCGCCTTGTTAAAATATTTTATCATGCGCGACAACATATTCAACAATCAAACAGTGCTGACTCGTTAAGTGGGAACGCCACTGTAACGGGTCGAAAAATTCTATAATTTTTTGTTGCATTTTATTGTAGTATACATGTTCAATATTATGTAAACAAAAGGTTCGAGTCAAAAATCTATATCCATATACGAGTTAACACTTTATTTTGTATCAAGAAAAAAGCAGCGAAAAATTCAATCGCGTTTTCTCGAAACGATTGTTTTTGACATTGTCCCAGCGAATACTTGAAGACCACTGAACCTACTGATTGTTAAAATTTTGATAATTACTGTTTTTTAAGACCACTGAAATAAAAAAAGTCTACAAATTGAAAAAATATTTTAAATCACCGTCATTTCATGAAAAAAAAACGACCACGTAGATCAATAGCTACATTCATACAGATATTGAAATTTTTTCATTTTTTATTGCCAGATTTCGATGGGACAATAAAGAGGAATTTCTTTTTTATCGTCACATGAAAGCTTATAACGTTGTAATTTTTTTTATATTTTTCAATAAAAATTGGTATAGAAGAAGTTGAATATATACTGAATAAAGTATCATTTACCCGATCCTTACATAATTAGTTTTACCGGTGAAAAAAAATTCCTAAAAATTGCAAATTTTCTGGTCCGTCATTGTGGCATTCTCCCTTAAGTGAGATATAACACTACTTTAAAATATATGATACTAACCACCAGAATGATTAAAATTCAAACTGTAAATGTGAAATCAATTTTTAACTAGATACGAGTTTTAGTCCTTAAAATGAGACCCCGCATATAAATATAGGCATCACTGTAGAATTGGACATTCGTTGATTTGTCTACGTGCTATTTTACAAGCCTCTTACTCCCTCGATCTCTCGTCGCCTTCTCGACATGCTCTATAGTTGCATGTCAATGCCGTCAACTTCGCGTGATTCAATCTCTACAATAAAATCTATCCACCTCCTTTTCACTTGTCCCTCCATTACTTGGATCGTTTCACTCTTTCACTCTGCCCTGGTAATCATCACTATCATCGTCATTTCGCCTCCTCGTACACAAACATTCAATGCTTCGGTTGTATAGGAATAAGTAAGGAGGAAAATCGAGGATGAAGAGGAGAAGAAGAAGAAGAAGAAGAAGAAGAAGAAGGAGAAGAAGAAGAAGATAAAGATTGCGATCGAATATCTCCGCAGGCGACGACTACCGTGTACACCTAATATCCGCGAGACACACGTCCTACAGAATTATATCTCGTGAAGCTGCTGCCCTGCAGGATACAAACTGCAAAAGACAAGAGGGAGCGAGAGCAAGAGAGAGAGAGAGAGAGAGAGAGAGAGAGAGAGAACTCGTTGGTTTTTTCGAATCTACTCTGAATTACGATGTGGTACAGTCAAAACTCTAATTGTATTTCAAGCTTTTAAATTTAATTGAACGTGACTCTTGATCATTGCCTCGAGGTTACTTCGTACGTAGGCCTGCTGTGCTAGTGGTTTGAATTATGTCACTTCGAGTTTCAATATATTTCAGTTTCCGTGTTTACGAGCGTATCTCATTTTTGTTATAGAGGCGGTAAGAAAGTCAATTTCAACATTTAAAAATAGGCATGTACTACGTGGGCCCTTATTGTAAGAGTAGATAATTCCATACTCCAGGCTTTGTATTTGTAAAATTAGAAACAAGATTGCAAGCATAAAATGAAAACAAGAGTCCTTCACAATCCGTTATTTTTCCCTTAATTTCTGAGTGTATGAACTAAAACATCTATAATTCTAATATATTTTCAAATTAGGAAGACATTAAGAGTCGGGGAATAAGGCCAATGGATATTTCGAAAAAATTAATAATTTTAAAAACAGCCTTCTTAAAAGAAAAAAACTTCTTTTCTTTTTCCTTATCGCATTGACAAAAGAAAACAAATGCGATTTGACATAAGCGATGATTGAAAAAATAGTTGCTGGAAAAAAATTCAATATTCGTGTGATATTACGTATCAGTAATCGAAAGTTGACATCGAGTAATGTTTTTGGACCGTTGGGCCGGAATAACTGCACAAACTATCACGAAAATTATTTCCATGTGTTTGTTACGATCGATTTGCTTATACGGACTGTACTAAGTGTGTGGACCCATGGCAATAAAAAAAAGAACTGGTTATACACCATGGCATGGTTACTTTTATAATATAGTACTTATTTTCCATGTGGAATTCTCTAATAACATATAATATCTATGCCAATTACACTTGTCATCGAAACACCTCCATTCTTTGCATGTGGGCAAAAACCTATTTCGATTTAATTTTCACCATTTCTCTACTTCGAAGACTCGTTCTTGCTGTTCACGTTTTATAAATGCACTAGTATGCTTTTATAGAACTATATTCAGCTGGGGTTATATTTTTACTGAACAGCATTCTGGACTGTAGTAAAACACATCTAGGAAAGATGCAGATTGAAAAGGGGTTAGTGAATCTTGTTGAGAGGCGATTTGAAACAACGATGAGGAAGAAAGAGGGAGAGAGAAGATCAGCAGTAGCATCTGCTCCGCCCCCGCTTGAGAAATTCTCTTCTCGAATCGGTCCAGAAAAGGCAGAGGTAGAAAAGAAGGCGCAGAAAAGGTAGAGATCCTTCCTCGCGAGTTTCTCGTTGGTGTACGTTTCGCAGAGCTTCTGAAAGTGGTAGATTGGCGCGATTTCGGCAACAAAATTGACCCCTGGGCGCCACTGGGAATCTTCGAAGCATGGGAATCCACGAAAGCAGACACTGTATCTACATACGCTCATTTTGGTCTGATATCGCGCTAAAAAGTCGAAAGTAAAAGTTCGAGAAACGTTGAGGCGGAACATTGTACGGCATGAGATTTACCATTGAATGTTTGGCACAGGGTAAGAATAATAAAAATGGAGGTACGAAAAGGAGAAAAGAGTATGAGATAAATAAGGTACGAAGCTAAGGGACGAATATACCCGACGAAGTGTGCGGTGCACAGGTTCGCGCGTTCGATAACATCGGTATAAGATGCGCCCGTTGCATCTTCCAATCGTATAACCGGTATATGCAATGTGCTCGGAACATGCTGCGTATGTGACGAAGAACACGAAGCGCGTGGACCTTTTTTCCATAGGCAGCAATCGGAGAACCCGGCCGTACAATAAGAATAAAAGGAGAGAAAGAAGGAGCAGCGGAACAAGAAGATGACGGAGAAGACGACGAACTTTCGAGGAATAATACTTATCGGGAGATGAGTTACGAAGCTCGTTTCGTGAACGATCTTGTCGCCATTCGATTCTACCTATGCAGTGTCGAACATGTATTTGTCCACAGATCAGAATGAACCGTAACTTTTAGAATGCGGAATTTGCACGCGAGACTGTACAACGACAACTTGACGGGAATGTCGATGCTCCTTTGCGGAACTTTCATGACGAAAAATACATCACAAAGGCAGAGAGATGAGATAGAACCTACATACGTACCTACAAGATAGACTACGTATCACCGGTTTATCCCGCAAGATGGTAATCACAAACTGAAGACAGATAAGATCGGTATTATAATTGCTCAAGACTGCATTCTTTCTTTCCTCCGGGAATTGGCTATGTACGTTTCGTTCAGTCGTTCCTTCTTTCACCCGGAGGATATCCAATGATAATAACAGTAACGCATCTTTATTACAGTGTATACCCTGGTAATGGAATTAAGCTCACGTTACGATACTCCTCTCTTTGGACTCCCGGTTTCAATATCTTTTTCCCATCTTTTATCAATCTTCTTCCAATTCACGCTTCTCTTTCACTCGCATGCAATTTTTATCATTCGTCAAACTCGCCGTACCTCGTTTCAACTTATCCATGGGAAATAGTTACCACAACGTTGACATTATACGCGCCTTCTGTAGTCCCACAATATCTACACCTGAAGCAAGAATTGAGTATAAAGTCCTATCCGTACAGACCTTTGCTCCTCTCCTCTTGTGGACATATTTTTGAGTTATGAAAATGCGTCTAAGGAAAAAATATGCGTTTTATAGCGCAGTTTTTCCCACCTAACCGTTATGTTATAGCTGTGGCACGCGCCTGCCACCGCTAAGTGTCAATAAAACAACGAAAAAATGTTCACCACACGTACCGTGAGTTGGGCAAACAATACAATGCTAGTATGAATATGAAAGGGACAAAGAGAGAGAAAAAGCAAACGTTCAACTATTTTAATTATTTATTTAATGACCAATCGACGAGATTGACTGGAACTGGCTCAACATTACATCACTATTGAAATAGAAAGATATATCGTCAAGACCTGAGCGGAGAACAAATATATATTTTAAACAGCAGTAAAGGGTGGTAAAACTTCGTTATTGTATTTAATTATTATCAGTTGACGACTCTTCCTCAAACACGAAGACATTGTACTACAAATGCAGAGGAATCGATAGACCAAAAATTAGTCTATCGTGACGTCTCAAAATGTGTATTTGGATCGTCATATTCAACTCAATGCCATCAACATTTCTAGTCAATCACACGTTTATAGGACTGCTGAACAAAAATCATTCAATTAATCTACTACTTTAAGAAAAATTACGGTTACCATTATGGACTGAATAAGCTTTGGGTTTGTTTGTGCATACTTTTTTAAATATATTATTATTTTTTATCTTATTATCTATTTATCATCAAATCTTCGGAAGAACCCATCAACCCATTACAGACTCTGGTAGTCCGTAATGGGTTAAAAGAGAATATAGTTCAATTTTCAAGATAATTGCTTAGGCAATTTGAATCCTTTCTGGTTTCGTGATATCGTGATACAAGCAACAAAGGGTTGTGGTTAACAGTCGAACGATTTGTTACAATTACGAGACCAGGGAACGATCTCCAGGGTTAGTAGGGTGATTATATTACAAGCTCTCGCAGCGTGCGTGAGTGTCCAAGAGCTTCGAGTCTGCAATAACCCTATGTCATTCTAAAAGCTATATGGAACCGCGTATGCGAATAGCGCTCCTATAGCACCATCACATACTACTCACACACTAAAAATGCCGAGTTCGAAAGCTTGTAGAGCAGCATATTACAAGAGGAAGCGCGAGAATAACCTCGAGACCGCTAGTATGAATGTCGGGGATAATTGTGTTAGCGTGTAACGGTGTCACCCATGTTCTACAACCATCTACACTTTTTCTTATCGCTTACTTGGTCAAGTAACTACCACATTGATGTTAATAAAAATTACGAATCATTTCTCGTAAAATTTATTTATCGAAATAATTATCTATGTGAATATTCTTAACTATCCAAAAATTCGTGAATATAATTTTTTAATGATTGATTAAATGTTTGAGATTTTTTTCTGTCAGTAATTATTAATAACGTTTTATGTAATAATTTATTTTCTGAGTATGCTTCCTCGTAGCGAAATTGTTGTTCTGATGATATTTTTGACATCTAAATAAAGATTTTCCTAGAATGCCCCACATACAGGAAAAGTACCAATATTTTAGCTTTTTTATAACAATGTTTATGCGTACTTCGATTTCTATAAATTTTCAAGTATCCGTTACAATTTTTTTCGCACAAAGTGAAAGTACTATACTTCTATAAATCTATTCGTCATCGAATTTTTTTGATGCCATGAAATATTGCCGATAGACGTAATAATTATGTTGCTCAATTTTCACCGAAGTTTTACCAAAATTTAGGGCAGTAATTTAATCGTACGAAAATGGTCTATTTCGATATATATATATATATTTTTTTTCAAATCATTTCGGTTATTATACTTTTATGAGTTTTATAGCCATCGAGTCATTCATTTTAAATTAATAGCTGAAGGGTGCTTTATAAATAAACGACATATAAAAAACAGACACTCTTCCGAGTTTGCCTCTGCACCTATCAGGCTTTACAATAGCGAAGGGAGAAAAAGAGACACACAGAGAGAGAGAGAGAGAGAGAGAGAGAGAGAGAGAGAGAGAAAATGAGTGTAAAACTAAGAGAGAAAGAGATTACCGGTACAGGAGAATTACAGGATAACA